>JAQQAF010000003.1:33616650-34029666 GCA_029747655.1 Ensete ventricosum | reverse complement strand
ATTTTCAAACAGAACATTTATCATATGTTATCAATCATGTCGTTTCTCCCCCCCTTTATTATAAAAAAAGAAAAATTTTCACCACATATTTGGACTACTATGTGTTCAATGCATATGTCAACATATTTATCATAATATTCCATTACACAAAGAAAGAAATCTAGTCCATTTCTCCCCCTTAGTAAAATAAGAAGAAAAATTAGAGTAGAGTTAATCCATTTCGTTATTAAATTATTTTCTTCCCCTTTGTAAATAAAATAGAAGAAGAAGAAGGGGAGAGGGTGTCAAAGATCTAAAAATCAAGTATCATAAAACAAAATAAATTATTAAGGAGGGGGGATATATATTCATGAATCTAAGAATCAAAGTATTGACAGAGAGCTCAAAAGTCGAGAGAGGTCCAAGAAAAATACAAAAGCTACTCATGTAAGCAAAGGCTCAAGAAATCTACCAAATCATGCATTTGGATGGTTTAATATTCCTAACTCTCTTCGAATAAAGTCAAATTGTTCTTCATTTAGTGGCTTGGTGAAGATATCAACCAATTGATTATTAGTATCAATAAATTCAAAGATTATATAATGATTATTTACATGGTCTCTAATAAAGTGATGCCTAATATCAATATGTTTAGTTCCTAAGTGTTGAATGAGATTTTTAGTTAAATATATTGCATTTAGTGTTATCATATTTGATAGGAATATTTAAGTGAATTCCATAATATTCTAAAGTATTTTTTCATCTAAATGACTTATGTACAAACATACACCAGCTGCTATGTAACTCAGCTTCGGGCCGTAGATAATGCAACTGAATTTTATTTCGTGGAATAAGAGCATGTCCTAAGATATTGGCATGTTTCTGGTTGTACTCTTTCTACCTATTCAATAACCTCCAAAATCGGCATCCGCATAGGTAAGCAAATCAAAGTTTTTAGACTTACGATATCATAATCCTAATTTAGAAGTTCCTTTTGAATATCTAAATATTTATTTAACTACCTTAAATAAGAATATTTAGGATTGGATTGAAACCTTGCACATAATCCAATACTAAACATTATGTCTAGTCCAGTAGCAGTTTAAATACAATAAACTACCTATCATTCCTCTATATATTTTTTGATCAAAATTTTCACCTTCATTATCCAAGTCTAATTTTGTAGAAGTGCTTATGGGTGTGTTTATGCCCTTACCAATATCCAAATTAAAGTATTTTAACAAATCTAAGGTATACTTAGTTTGACTTATAAAGATATTCATTTAATTATTTTATTTGTAATCCTAAGAAAAAAGTTAATTTACCCATTTGGCTCATTTCAAATTCTTGGCTCATATTTTTGACAAAGATTCACATAAGGATTCATTTGTTGAACCAAAGATAATATCATCAACATAAATTTGAATAACTATAAAATTATTTTTAAAATACTTGAAAAATAATATGGTATCAACCTTGCATTTCAAAAAAGTATTTTAAATAAGGAAAGAGTTAAGTCTTTAATACCAAGCCCTAGGGGCTTATTTCAATCCATAAAAAGCCCTAGATAATTTGAAAACATGATTAGAAAAAAGATCATTTTTCAAACGGGGGGGGGGGGGGGGTGTGTTCTTTCAACCATAAAACTTCTTCGGAATGAAACCATTAAGAAAAGAACTTTTGACATCCATTTGAAATAACTTAAAATTCATAAAAGAGTTAAAGGCAAGGAGGATCCTTATGACTTCAAGTCTATCCACAAGAGCGAATGTCTCTTCATAATCGATCTCTTCTTCTTGGCTAGCCTTGGTTTTAACTACGATACAATTTTCATCTTGCTTGTTTCTAAAGACCTATTTAGTACCAATCACTAATCAGTCATTAGGTCTAGGAATAAGCTCTCACCACCCTCATTTCTCTCAAATTGGTTTAAACTCTTCATGCATTGTAATAACCCAAGAATCATCTTTTAGGGTTTTTCTCAATGCATTTTGGTTCAATTTGAGATAAAAATACGACATTATCAAAAAAATTCTTAAATGATGAACGAGTTTGAATAACTTTTGATGTATCTCTTTATTATTAACTCCTTAAGATGAGCATCTACATACTTCCATTCCTTCGGTATGGATTCGTCGAAGTAGATGCATCCAAGTTGTCTTGGAGAGGAGGTTATCATTCAAATTTAAAGTATCAAAATCAAAATCATCATCAAAATCAATTTTCTTTAATTGGGGAATCTCATTAAAAATAATATGGATGGATTCCTCAATTACTAGAGTTCTTTTATTAAAGACACAATAAGCTTTTCAAATTAAGGAATAACTAAGAAATATGCCTTCATCGGATTTTGCAATCGAACTTTCCCTAAGGCATCTTTTTCATTCAAAATAAAACATTTACAACCAAATACTTTAAAATATAAAATATTAAGTTTTTTATTATTTCACAATTCATAAGGAGTTTTGAAGAGTAATAGTCTTACAAGAAACCCTATATCATGACATAGTATGTTGTATTAACGGCTTCGGCCCAAACAAATTGGGTAGGCTATATTCGTTTAACATGGTTCTAGCTGTTTCTTGTAAGCTCCTATTTTTTCTTTCCACTACTCCATTTTTGTTGTTGATTTCTAGGAGTAGAGAAATTATGATTATACCTATTTAAGTCACAAGAATTTTAAAAATTATGATTTTGAAACTCACCACTATGATCATTATGTATAGATGAAATCATAAAACCCTTTTTGTTTTGAACAAGTTTGTAAAATTTTGAAAAAAATTTAAAGGAATCACTTTATATGTGCCAAGAAATAGGTCCAAGTATATCTACTATAATCGTCTACAATAACAAATGCATATTTGCTACCTCCTAAACTTGGTAGTATCAATTAGTTCAAATAAATCTATATGGATCAATTGTAGTGGCCTAGAGGTGGTTATTTGGATTTCTGATTTGAAACTACTTTTTATTTGTTTTCCTAGTTGACATGCATCATAAATTTTGTATTTTACGAACTTGATGCCATGCATTCCCTCTTACTAGATTTTTAGTTGAGATTTGGTTTAATAGTTTTATGCTAGCATGTCCTAGTCTCCTATCCCAATCCATGCATCATCATTTAAGGCCAAAAAATAAATTTCATTACAAAAATTATCAATGTCAATAGTATACACATTATTGCTTCTTAAGACAATCAAAGAACTATTTTTGTGTGGTATTTCAATTATACAAGCATTAGATTCAAATTCAATAATGTATGCTTTATCACACAATTAGCTAATGTTTAGTAGATTATGTGTCAGACTATCAACTAATAATACATCTTCAATCAAGAGGTTTGATTTGTTACCTATAGTTCCTTTCCCAATGATTTTTCCCTTGCTTTTGTCTCTGAAGGTGACAAATTCTTTATTTAGGCTAGTAAGCTTATAGAAATGAGTTGAATCTCTGGTCATGTGCCTTGACCATCCACTATCAATGTACTATTTTGTGCTTCTAGCCTTTGTTTAGAGATATACCTACAGAAAGGGGGTTTTGGTTTAGGTACCCATTTGCCTTTGGGTTCCTCATGAAAAATTCTACCTAATTTTATTAATGGCATCAAGTTGTTTGTGGTTCCTTTAGGAACCCAAATTAATTTGTGTGGATTATTTATTTTAAATAAATATTTATAAGCATAGTGTCCAATTCTTCCATAAAAAGTTATATTTATTTCTTGGTGAAACATATAATGTAGGTCCTTTAACAAAGATAGTTGACTTTTGTTGAGTATTTCTCACAAAGCCAATTCCTTCCTTTCTATGAACATGACCCCTTATTAGCAAGGATCATGTTTAAAGATTTGTTACCTATTTTAAATTTTTCTAATGTTTCTTGTAATGAAATATTTTCTTTCTTAAGTATATCTAATTTTTCACACTTAGTGCAAGGAGCTATCCTATGTTCATCGTACTCCTTTTTAAAATTTTTAAACTCACCAGCAAGTGAAGCATGATCTTTCTTTAGCAATTTATACTTTTTACTAACTAATTTAAGATCATCAAACAAGTCATTAAATGTATTAAATAATTCATCATAAGATAAAGAAGACTCATTTAGGTTAATTACCTACATTGCCAAATGCCATTAAAGCATAATTTGTAACTTCTTCCTTATTGGTTGGCTCCTCGTCTTCGGATGAACTTGAGTCGTCCCCAAGTAGCCTTTTGAGCGCCTTCTTCTTTGGTTACTTCTTCTGCACTCAGGGACATTCATTTTTTAAGTGTCCCGGCTTCTTACATTCATAACATATTATTGAGTCCTTTTTTAGTTCACTTTTGTTCTTAGCATCTTGTTTTGTTTTAGTCATTTTTAAGAATTTTTTAAATTTTCTTATAAGAAGTGTGAAGTCCTCATCATCATCATCGTCACTTGAGTTTTCTCCCAAGTGGTCTTCCTTGATTCTAAGTGATATGTCCTTCCTATTTTTTGGAAGGTTGTTCTCGAGTTCATCATGTGCTTGTCATTTCGTAAGTCATCGAAGACCCGATTAGTTCTTCAAACGAAAATTATTTAGGTCTTTTGCTTCTTGTATTGCCATTACTTTGGGAACCCAACTTTTAAGAAGGGATTTTAATATTTTGTTAACATGTTCAAAATTAGAAAAACTTTTACCAAGTGCTTTTAGACCATTGACGACATCCAGTAAAACGGGTGGACATGTATCATATGGTCTCACTTGGTTTCATGTGAAACAACTCATAGCTATGCATCAAAAGATTAATTTTTGACTCTTTGACTTGACTAGTGCCTTCATGTGTGACTTTGAGTGTGTGTCAAATCTCGTGCGCAGTTTCATATATAGAAACCCGATTAAATTTATTTTTATCAAGAGCACAAAATAAAGTGTTCATCACTTTAGCATTCAAAGAGAAAGTCTTCTTTTTCGAATCATTCCATTCATTCATCGGTTTGGAAGACTTTTCAAAACTACTTTCAACAATATGCCATAATTCAAAATCCATAGAAAGTAGAAAAATTCTTATTCAAGTTTTTCTAATACGTGTAATCCGTCCCCACTGAACATGAGAGGACGAGTGATAGAAAGTCTCTCTTGATTGCCAACAAAAGCTATCTCTCTTCGATTTTAAGTCAAATAGAGAGAAATGTGGCTCTGATACCAATTGTCAGGATCAAAGCGGCACTAAGAGGGGGTGAATTAGTGCTTATTAAAAAAATTTACATCAATTTAAATATTCACTCAATAAAAACCGTATCAGAAATGCATTTAAGCGTATAGATGTTTGTAATAGTGTGAGCAAAGATAGTAGACAATTAAATAATAAAGCAATGAAGATAAAGAGCAAAGAAGAAGAAGCAAACCAATTTTATAGTGGTTCAGTCTTGTGACCTATGCCACTCCCTATTCCTCCTTTGTTGAGATCACTGGCTTCCACTATTGATCTTTCTTCAATGGGTGAAGATCAACCACCCTCTTACAACTCTATTCTCCTTTTACAGGTTTAGGAGATAACCTTTATATATCTCTAAACTCTCCCTTAAATAAATAAAATTACACAAGACGAAATAAAGAGAAGCTCTCAATTACAACAGCGTTTTCACAAGTTTTTTGCTCTTAATTGCTTGCATACTCTAGCAAGAATAGGTGGGGTATTTATAGGCCCTAAATGGCTTCAAAAGTGGAGCCAAAAATCAAATTTTAAGTGTTCCCGAGGTGTTGGTCTTGAAGACTGTGTTCTGGGTGGTTCAACCGCCTAATATTGTCTGGCAAAACTGTGTCTGGGGAGTTCAGCCACCTGACATATCTTCGAAGACTGTGTCATTTTGGTGATCGTGTCTTCAAAGACCATGTCTCATCTAACATTGGGTTACTGAAATGACTTTTATAACAAGTCCAAATCAATCCCAATTAAGGCCTAATAGCCTCTTAATTGAATTAGTAAAACTAACTCTCATTATGATGCTAACTATGACACTCAACGTACAATCTTCGTTGTCTGATCGTCTCTTCGGTGAACTTACAACATCCTTCCGATGAACTCCCGGCGGGCTCTCGATTTCCTTCAGTGAACTCCCAACGAACTTCCAGCATTCCTTCCGATGAACTTCTGGTGAGTTCTCGATGAGTTCCCCGACAACATCGTTTGAACCTCGATCGACCTCCAACGAACTCTCGACGAGCTCCCATTGAGTCGTCCGAACCTCGGCCCAATGTTCGAACTTGACTCCGGCCCAACATCTTATTCTAATGCCCTTTACCATCGTAGTTAATCCTGCTTCACTTTCTTTAACACACAAGTTAGATTATAAAACTTATCAATTGATTTCATCATCAAAATCAGAGATTCAACTGATACCATATTATTTTTTAAGCATTTTAAAAATAATTTTCTAGTTATTCAAATTTATGTTAATGATATTATTTTTGGTTCAACAGATGAATTCATATGTGAATTTTTTGCCAAGAGTATGAGCCAAGAATTTGAAATTAGCCTAATGGGTGAATTAACTTTTTTATTAGGATTACAAACAAAATAATTAAATCATGGTATCTTTATAAGTCAAACTAAGTATACCTTAGATTTGTTAAAACATTTTAGTATGGACAATGCTAAGGCTATAAACACACCCATGAGCACTTCTACAAAATTAGACTTGGATAATGAAGGTGAAAATTTTGATAAAAAAAATATATAGAGGAATGATAGTTAGTTTATTATATTTAACTGCTACTAGACTAGACATAATGTTTAGTGTTGGATTGTGTGCAAGGTTTTAATCCAATCCTAAATATTCTCATTTTAAGGTAGTTAAACGAATATTTAGATATTTAAAATAAACTTCTAATTTAGGATTATGGTATCCTAAGTCTAAAAAACTTTGATTTGCTTGCCTATGCGGATGTCGATTTTAGAGGTTGTAGAATATATAGAAAGAGTACATCAGGGACATGCTCTTGCTTCTTGGTCTTCTAAGAAATAAAATTCGGTTGCATTATCTACAGCCGAAGCTGATTACATAGCAGCTAGTGCATGTTGTGCACAAGTCATTTAGATGAAAAACACTTTAGAAGATTATAGAATTCACTTGAAAAATATTCCTATCGAATGTAATAATACTAGCATAATATATTTAACTAAAAATATCATTCAACACTCAAGAACTAAATATATTGACATTAGGCATCACTTTATAAGATATCATGTAAATAATCATGATATATCCTTAGAATTTATTAATACTCAGTATCAATTGGCTAATATCTTCACCAAGTCATTAAATGGAGAATAATTTAACTTTATTATAAGAGAGTTGAGAATGTTTAAACCATCCAAATGCATGATTTACTACTTTTTAGATTTCTTGAGCTTTTGCTTGAAATTTACATGTGATGATTTTGAATACATGAGTAGCTCTTATAGTCTTCTTAGACTTCTTAATTTTTTGAGTTCTTTTTCAAAATGATTCTATTTGAAATTGACATTTAGTAGAGGGAAAATGGGATTCAAAGTTATTTTTGAGATAAGATTAATTTCTATCCTCTCTAAAAAAATTATTTCGATATGTATATATATATATATATACACACACACACTTGATGAATCTTTTTAAGTATCCCTCCTACTTAATATTTAATTTTTATTTTTGGGATACTAAATTTTTAGATCTTCGACCCCCCCCCCCCCCCCCCCCCCCCCCTTTTCCCCCTCCTCTCTCTTCTTCTTATATTTTATATTTCTTTATGTGATAAAAGGGGAGAAAGCATTTCTCCTTTTTGTTGATGACAAATGGGGGAGAAATGACATAATTGATAATATAAGAGATATATTTGTTTTGAGATGTTTGAAATGGTTGAGATAAATGTTGTATCATAATTAATGATATTGTTATTTTATGATCATAATGATTGAAATTTTTATATGATACCAAGAAAGTGAATATTTGAAAATTTTGTCATGTAAGGTATCATGCATGGTTAAATTATGAACAATTGTCAAAATGCTTGAATTCAAAAGTGATGGTGCTTTTGAATTCAAGTTTGTTTTATTTATCCTATGGTATATACATAGGGGGAGTTACAATTAACTCCAATCATCAATTGGTTGTCATCATCAAAAAGGGGGAGATTGTTGAATCTCAGATTTTGATGATGAAATCAATTGATGAGTTTTATAATCTAATTTATGTGTTAAAGAAAGTGATGCAGGATTAACTATGACAGTAAAAGAGCATTACAATCCGATGTTGGGCCGGAGTCAAGTTCGAGCATCGGATTGAGGTTCGGACAATGCACTAGGAGCTCGCTGGAGGTCGGCCAAGGTTCAGACAATGTTGTCAGGACCTTGTCGAGAACTCACCAGAGGTTTGCCGGGAAGTTCATCGGGAGCTCGCTAGGAGTTCGCCAGAAGAATGCTGAGAGTTCGTCGGGAGTTCGTCGAATGAAATCAAGAGCTCCCCGGAGGTTCATCGAAAGGATGCCGAGAGTTCACCAAGAGTTCGCCGAGAAATCAATTAATGATCGGACAATGAAGATTGTATGTTAAGTGTCATAGTTAGCATTATAATCCGAATTAGTTTTATTAACTTAATTAAGAGGTCATTATGTCTTAATTGGGGCTGATTTGGACTTATTATAAAAGTCATTTTAGTAACCTAGTGTTACAAAAGATACGGTCTTCGAAAGTGTGTCAAGCGATTGAACCACCTAGACAGTCTCTCAAACTGTCAGGCGACTGTACCACCTGAACACAGTCTTCGAGACCAACACCTTGGGAACTCTTAAATTTTAAATTTTGGCTCCAATATTGAAGCCATTTGGGGCCTATAAATACCCCTAACCCTAACCCCCCCGGCCCAATCCTTGCTTGAAGTATGCAAGCATTAAGAGCAAAGACATTGTGAAAATGTTGTTGTAATTCTTTGAGAGCTTCTCCTCATTTCATCTTGTGTAGTTTTTTGTTTAAGGGAGAGCTTAGAGACTTGTAAAGGTTATCTCCTAAACCTGTAAAAGGATAATAGATTTGTAAGAGGGTAGTTGATCTTCGCCCATTGAAGGAAGATCAATAGTGGAAGCCCCAATGACCTCAACGAAGGAGGAATTGGGAGTGGACGTAGGTCACGAGACCGAACCACTATAAAATAAGTTTGCTTCCTCTTCTTTGCTCTTTATATTCATTGCTTTCTTTGCTTACACTCTTACAAACATCTCTAAACTTAAACGAATTTCTAATATAATTTTTATTGAGTGAATATTTAAATCGACAATTTTTTCATAAGCACTAATCCCCCCCCCTTCTCTTAGTGCTGTATTGATCCTAACAAATATTATACTTCAATTACTGGTTACTGTCAGATTCCTTTTCATAGTTCATATTGAACTTTCATATGAATAAGTTTTGTTGAATCTCAAATTTTGATGATAAAATTAATTGATGGATTATTGATTTAACAGGATTGTTAGATTTGATTGATGCATGATTAATTACGATAGACGGATTATTACAATCAAGGGTGGCCAAGGTTAAATCCATGCATCGAGTCGATGCATTTGGGAACTCGCCAGGAGTGTGTCGGAAGCTCGTCGAGGGTATCGAAAGTGTGTCAGGATGGCGCAAGGGAGTTCACCAAAAGAAGACTGAGACTCGTCGGAAGATTATCGGGGGTAGCCGAAAAGCTTGTCGGGAGTCGGGATGGTCTTGTAATGGATATTTTGATAATTATGATTGTATTTAATTAAGTCATAATTAGCATCATGCAGGTCTAACTATGGTAGGATCAATGAAGTTACAACCAAATGATGGGCCAAGATACAGCCTAGGCATCGGGCTAAGTTCGAACGATGCGGTGGGATCTCGTCGAAAGTTTGATAGGAGATTCGCTGAAGGAATCGGCAAGCTCGCTGGGAACGTGAAGATAGATCGCCGAGAAGAAGACTGGAGGACTTGCAGCAAGATTATCGGAGGTTGCCGGAATATACGGGAGTTAGGTCTTAATTACACTTAATTGGTCATTAAGTGTTGTAATCATTGAGTTGTAGTTAGAAGTTAGAGTCCTAATTGAGTTGGTTTTGGAAGGAATCCAAATCAACTTAATGAGCCAACCAGATCCACTACTGGATTTGGTTGAGCTCAGGTTGAGCTCAATCAGTTGACCAAAGAGCTGGTCAATGTAAAAGTCAAATCGGAATTCGAAAAGTGGAGGGAACCACTTTTATGAAAATTTTGACAGGTAAACTGTCGGTGAGCGATGGTTGGACCGCCAGTACCTGTTGGACCGCTCGTACCATAGAATTCGGGCGGTGGGCAGTAGCTTTCGACGGGTAACCGCCCAGGTGGCAGGTGAACCGCTCGTACCACAGAATCTGGGCAGCGGCCAACTGTTGTCGGCGGGTAAATCGCTCGTACCTGGATTTTTCGAATACGATTGGATTTTGGCTCCAATTTTGAAGCCAATTTGGGGTCTATAAATACCCCAAGTTTTCTTACATTCAGAACAACACTTTTGGGGGATTATATTCTGAGAAAATATTGTGTAAGAATTGTAAGAAAAAGAAAAAGGGTAAGGGAGAGAGCTTAAAGTTGTAAATCTAGTCTCCCTTATAAGCTCAAGTGTAAGGGTTTGATCTTCACCTAAAGAAGATTGGTAGTGGATGCCGGTGTGCCTCAAGAAGAAGGACTCGAAAGTGGACGTAGGCCATTGGTACCGAACCACTATAAAATTATAAATGTTTCATACTTGCATTTCTTGAATGTTGTTGAATTGATGCTTCCAACTTAACTAAACTCCTTGAAAGCAAGACGATAAGTTCTTTTCCTCAAACGTGATTATCTTTTCGGCTTCATTAACAACTTACTTTTAATCACTCACTTATGTTATTAAAAAAAATGAAAAGCTTCAGATTTCCTATTCTATCTTATTCGAAAAGCTTTTGCTTTAAAAAGAAAAAATTTAGCTTGCACTAATAACCCCCCCCCCCCCCCCCCCCCCCCTCTTAGTGCCAATTAATCATAACAATTGGTATCAGAGAAAGGTTATTACTCTTTGGATTAATACCCACTTGAGTAAATGACTTATTTTGGCATGAATGAGGGGCATTCGATTTCACGTCCACCTATGTTCAATGGGACGGATTACACATATTGGAAAACACGGATGCGTATTTTCCTCATCTCTTTGGACTTTGATTTATAGAATATAGTTGAGAACGTATTTGAAAAATCTTCCAAACCAATGAATGAGTTAAATAATTTGGAAAGGAAATTTTTTTCTCTAAATGCAAAGGCTATGAATGCCTTGTTTTGTACACTTGATAATAATGAGTTTAATCATGTTTCTGTTTGTGAATCAACTTTTGGTATTTGGCACACACTAGAAATCACACACGAGGGGACTAGTAGAGTACAAGAATCAAAGATAAATATTATAGTTTATAACTATGAGTTGTTTTGAATGAAACCAAGTGAGTCTATTGGAGATATGTACACCCGTTTCACGGATGTCGACAATGGACTTAAAGCACTTGGAAAATGTTTTTTGAATTTTGAACTTGTGAGTAAGATTTTATGATCTTTGCCTAAAAATTGGGATCCTAAAGTAACCGCTATTCAAGAGGCTAAAGATTTGAATAACCTACCTCTTGAAGAATTGATGGGCTCTCTTGTGACTTATGAACTAAACTGTAAAGCTCATGATGAGCTTGATGACCCCTTCCAAAGAACAGGAAGGATGTAGCACTTCGAACAATGAATGACTCCTCGAGTGAAACCTCAAGTGATGAATACCATGACATTGCACTTTTATCAAGAAAATTTAAAAAATTTATAAAAAGGAATAAAAACTATAAAAACAAAAAGGAACCAAAGAAAGACAATATTATTTGCTATGAACGCAAAAAACCAGGACACTTCAAAAGTGAATGTCCTCAACTGAAGAAGAAACCGGCGCTAAAAAAGAAGGCATTCTCTGCTACTTGGGATGATTCAAGTTCCTCCAAGGATGAAGACCAATCCAAAAACGAGGTGGCTAACTATACCTTAATGGCATTTGAAGATGAGGTTAGTGAATCTTTAGATATTTTAATTCTAAATTATTAAGCATGTTTCATGATTTATTCAATGAGTTTAGGAAACTTGGTAAATCTTTTAAGATGCTTAAAGTTGATCATGATTTGTTAGTTAAAAGATTTGATGAAATACATGACTCCTTAGCATCATATAAACCATGCTTGAAATGTGAAATGGTAGATAAAGTTAAAGAATAAAATTACATACATAGAACTACACTTGAGAAATTTGAGATAGGGAATAAATCCCTAAATATGATCCTTGCCAATAAGGGTCATATTAATAATAAACATGACATAGGCTTTGTTGGAAGTATTCAATAAAAGCCAACCATATTCATAAGAGGACCTACATTAAATGTGCCACCAAGAGTTAAATATAATTTTTATAAAAAATTGGGACATAATATCTATAAATATTTATTTAAAAATTATAATCTACATAAATTAATTTGGGTTCCTAAAGGAATCATAAACAAACTTAAGCCATTAGAGAAAATGGGAAAAACATGTCAAGAAGGACCCAATGTTAAATGGGTACTTAAATCAAAACCTCCCTTAATATAAAGTTGTTTCCTAATAAGGCTAGGAGCACTAAGTAATGTTTTGAAAGTAGATGCTCAAAACTTGAGATCTAATACTTTTTCAAAGTTCACTAGCCTATGTAAGAATAACAAAAATAATTATTTGAATTAAGATGTTTGAAGCTTAATGATCATTGTTTCTATTATAACAAATCATTTTCTTGAAAATAGTTCATCATTATATAATTAATCTTGATAATGCATAGCTAGAGCATGCTAAGACTAGAACTAAAATAACCCAAGTTATTATTAATAAAAAAATTACTCATGTTGAAATTTACATAAGTGAGATTTTGATGATGATTGAAAAATTGGTTTAAATGTAAAAACTATTGTTAAATGGTTCAAATATTGACAAAGTCTATTGAATGATTGATTTAAATATTATATTGATTGAAATACTATGATTGATTTGAATGATAGAATTTTAGCATAGAATAATATAGAAAAGGGAGAGAAAGAAATCACATGAAACAACCAAACATAGAATAATTAATCTTAAATGTCATTGTATTCTTGAAATAAATTTTAAGGATAATTATTTTTGAAAGAATATTTCTATCCTATGAATCCTTCAACAAGAGATAAAATGATACTATTGTTGAATATCTTTAACTACAAAAATGAATTAGAAAACTTTTAGTTATTTTCTTTTGGAAAACAATCTTGATGACTTTATTGAAATTTTTCGAAAAGCGATTTTTTATGATGATTTTGGATATATTTTCAAATAATTTTGTTTTAAAAAATGGATATATTTGAATCTATCCAACTTCATTGGTATGTTGCTTTTAATTATTTGATAACTTAAATCATGATGTTGAAATCTTACAAATTATAATTTGAGATCTTTTTATTTACTAAGATTCCTGTTATCCTAAACATGATCTTGATTTCTCAATATTTATAACTTGATATTTATATAAGAATCAAGATCCTTCTTCCATTGTCTCCTAAGATTTCAAAAGCTTTGAAATTTCATCTAGGAAGAAATGTGTCAAAATAAATCATATTCTTGGCATTTATGATTTGATAATAATATTCTTTATGACATGATTACTTATGACTTTCTTCTTAGTATAACTTATCACCAAAATTAGTATTTTTTAACATTGTGATAAGTTGAAAATTAAAAGAGATTTGCATTATCATGAATATTTCCTTAACTTCTTGACTTGACTTATATGTTATGGGAATCACATTATTGATCTCTATGATTTTTTAAAAAAGGAGATTTATGATCTTAACAATAATAATAAAAAAATTTATCAAGATCATTCTTCTTTTCTTTTAAAAAGATTTATCTTGGATAAATTAAGATTATCCCCTAAGACTCATTTGTAGTATTTACAAAAGAGGGGAAAGAAAACTTATTAAATGAAATCATACCTTTTAAATTTGAATTTTCAATCACATGATATCTCTTATACTTTTTGACATAAATTGAACATGGATGAAAAGAAATTATACAATCATATTTATCTCTTGACAATAACAAAAAGTAGGAGATAAAATTTTTAATATGATTAAAGCAAATATTAAATGATGAACAAGTGCTTAGAAGAAAATTAGAACTTTATAAATACATACAAAATACTTGATTTATAATTTGAGCTTGATCTACCATCATACCTTCTTATAAAATTCTTGATGCTTTTTATCCAAATTACATGAGATGATTTTAAATGCATAAGTAGCTCTTAAACTTTTTAATCTCCTTGAATATCTTGAAGTTTTGAGCTTAATTTTGAAATTCACATCTATAAAATTTACATCTTTAAAATTGAATAGTTTTATGATATGATATTTTTCATTTCTCTACCTTGATTCTACCTTCTTATTCACACAAAATAGAGAAAGGAAATCACTAGCATTTCAAGAGACTAATAAGTCTATTAATTACATTTTGAATCTCTTAAAAATGATTTTGATGATTTTAAAATTAAATGATATCATGATTTTGATTTCTTAGAATTATAACTTGAAATCTTTTATGAATTAAAATATTTTGTTATGTGTTTTCATACTATTTAAAAGGAGATTTTTATACAAATCATGAACTTAACAACTTAAGATTCTTTATGGATGAATCAAGAGATTTTATTTTAATTGTTTCTCCTACAAATTTGTCTCTTGATATTCATAATTTACCTTTATGAATTGTACATCTTATCACTATGTTAATCTTTCATGATATATTTCATGTGATGATATTAAAAAAATGGTGAAATGGGAAAAAATTTGCACTATTACAACCATCCCCTCTTTTTGACAATGACAAAGGGGGAGCAAAATTTGTTAGCTTGTAAAATTGCAAGCTTGAACAATGCAAAGGAAGCAAAAATTTGCTCACTTACACTTCCCAAAAGAGATGAAAGAACTTACTAGATTTATTTATTATATTTTCTTAAAATTTACATGAGAAAAATGTGTTGAGCTCATATTCAAATTTCATATATCTACAAGATTGAGGTTGAGACCTAGAAATGCTAAATTATAAAAATATATAAATTACTAATCTAGATTTCATGAGATTAAGCTTTTTGTGATAACATTTTTGAAAATTTTCTCCATGATTTGGTATCTTATTATTTTTTTAAAATGCATGAAGATGTGTCACATTTGAAATTTACAAGAGATGATTTTATATATCAAGAGATGACTTTTGCTATATTTGAAATATATAAGTAGTCTTTAAATCTCTTGGACTTTTGAGCTCATCTTAATATTGCTTTTAAAATTTATTAAGAGCTCTTCTCATGATGAAATGGTTCAACAACACCTCCCATGTTTCTCTACTTATTAATTATAAAAGGTATGGTTGATGACTAGAGATTAATTTTCAAATATATTAAATTTATTGAGAAAGGTATGCTCAATGACTTGAAAATCTTCTATACTCTATGACTTAAAAATTTTCTATGCTTATTGATTTGAAAATTTTCTATGCTTGATGATTTAAAGAAAAGTTCTCAAATATTTTCAACTCCATGGCAATCCTTGAAAATTCTTGATAAGTTTAAAGTTTAAAAAGTAAATCTTTGTTACACATGAAAGGTTATATGCTTGAAATGCTTATTGCTTTGATTCACTTGAATTCAAGAGGATGTGACTCTCTTGAATTTAAGTCTTCTATATTAATGCATATACTAAAGGGGAGTAATGTCATCATGTATTTTTAAAATTATTAGCTCTATATTTCATCTTTTTGTTGATGACAAAGGAGGAAAAATATATATTGATGACATATGATATTGAAAAATATTCATTGATAACACTTGATGATATAACTTGAATATTTTACAATTCATGAGTTGATCACTTGATGCAAATTTGTGTTGAAATTTGCATTGAATGATTGATTGCTTGAATTTAAGAGTAAGTGCGTCTCTTAAATTTTAGTGGTATGGTTTTAGGGGGAGTTAGAATTAACTCATGTCATCAATTGATTGTCATCATAAAAAAGTGGGAGAATGTTGAATCTCAGATTTTGATGATGAAATCAATTGATTGATTATTGATCTAACAGGATTGTTAGAGTTGATTGATGCAGGATTAATTACGATAAAAGGATTATTATAATCAAGGGTGGCCAAGGTTAAGTCCATGCATCGAGTCGATACGTTTGGAAACTCGCCAGGAGTGTGTCGGAAGTTCACCGAGGGTATCAGGAGTTTGTCATGATAGCGCAAGGGAGTTCGCCAAAAGAAGACCGAGACTCGCTAGAAGATTATCGGGAGTAGCCGAAAAGCTTGCTGGGAGTCGGGATGGTCTTGTAATGGATATTTTGGTAATTATGATTATATATAATTAAGTCATAATTAGCATTATGTAGGTCTAACTATGGCAAGATCAATGAAGTTACAACCAGATGATGGGCCAAGATACAGCCTAGGCATCGGGCCGAGTTCGAACGATGCGATAGGATCTTGCCAGAAGTTCGCTAGGAGATTCGCCGAAGGAATCAAGAAGCTCGCTAGGAACGCGTAGGGAGATCGTCGGGAAGAAGACCGGAGGACTTGCCGCAAGATTGCCAGAGGTTGCCAGAATATGTGGGAGTTAGGTCATAATTAGGCTTAATTGGTCACTAAGTGTTGTAATCATTGAGTCGTAGTTAGAAGTTAGAGTCCTAATTGAGTTGGTTTTGGAAGGAATCTAAATCAACTCAATGAGGCAACCGGATCCACCAATGGGTTTGGTTGAGCTCAAGTTAAGCTCAATCAGTTGACCAAAGAGCTGGTCAACGTAAAAGTCAAGCCAAAATTTGAAAAGTGGAGGGAACCACTTTTACGAAAGTTCTGACGGGGCAACTGCCGGTGAGCGGAGGTTGGACCGCCCATACCACAGAATCCGGGAGGCGGGCAGCAGCTTTAGGCAGGTAAACCGCCCAGGTGGCGGGTGAACCGCCCGTACCATAGAATCTGGGCGGCGACCAGTTGCTGATGACGAGTAAATCGCATGTACCCAGATTTTTCGGATACAGTTGTATTTTATCTCCGATTTTGAAGCCAATTTGGGGCCTATAAATATCCCAAGTTTTCTTACATTCAGAACAACACTTTTGGGGGATTATATTCTGAGAAAATATTATGTGAGAATTGTAAGAAAAAAAAAAAGGGGGTAAGGGAGAGAGCTTAGAGTAGTAAATCTGATCTCCCTTGTAAGCTCAAGTGTAAGGGTTTGATCTTCACCCAAAGAAGATTGGTAGTAGATGCCGGTGTGCCTCAAGAAGGAGGACTCGAAAGTGGATGTAGGCCATTGGCGCCGAACCACTATAAAATTGTAACTGTTTCATACTTGCATTGCTTGAATATTGTTGAATTAATGCTTCCAACTTAACTAAACTCCTTGAAAGCAAGATGATACGTTCTTTTCCTCAAACGTGATTATCTTTCCGGCTTCCTTAATAACTTATTTTTAATCACTCACTTATTTTATTAAAAAATAAAAAGCTTCGGATTTCCTATTCTATCTTATTCGAAAAGCTTTTGCCTTAAAAAAAATTAGCTTGCACTAATTTAACCCCCTCACCCGCCCCCCCCCCCCGTTAGTGCCAATTGATCCTAACAAGTTTGAGTTTAAGGTGACTCTCCCTGAGCTCTTCAATATGTTTAGGGAAGCTAAGTGCACCATCAAGAAAGAGAAGTCAGTTCTCTATATTGATGAAACCAAGAAGAAAAGGAAGGCTGATAAGAAGAGTAAGGGTAAGGGCAAACCAAGTAAGGCAAAGGTTGCCAAGAAAGACCTGACCAAGGACAAAGGCCAGTGCTTCCACTGTAGTAAAAATGGGCACTAGAAGAGGAACTGCAAAGAGTACATTGTAGAAAAGGCGAAACATAATTATGGAGAAGCTTCAAATACATTCATGATCAATCTCCATTTGTTAGAATTTTTTATAACACATAGGTATTGGATACCCAGAGTGCTTCTTATATCTGTAATTTGTTGCAGGTTTTAACAAGGCCTAGGAGATTGGTGAGAGGCAAGATGGACCTTATGATGGGCAATAGAGCAAGAGCTGTTGCAGTTGCTATTGGTGAGGTCACCCTACATCTGCCTAGTGGAGCAACTATTGCATTAGATGCATGTTATTACGTTCCTTCTATCATCAAAAATATTATATACATTTCTTGTTTGACAATTATGGGATATAAATTAGTTTTTTAGAACAATAGTTGTTGATTGATTTTAGATGATAAGATCATCACTAGAGAAATGTTGCATAATGGTTTATTTATGCTAGATATAGCTCCATAGATCATGAATGAAAGTGCATTCAAGAGGAAATGAGATCAGGTGAACAAAGAGAGTACTTGAGTACATAGTTCACCCATTTTATCATAGACCATGAGACTCTATCCTAATGGACACCTCCTTATACAACTTAGTTTGTTAGTATATCAGAAAGGAGGAATTATATGTTGTTAGACAAGGTGTTATCCATGATGAGTTTCGCCGACCTACCCATCTCATTTTCAGAATACGCCCTGGATACTGCAACTTACCTTCTGAACATAGTTTCATCTGCTAGGAAACCAAGTGGGAGCATCACATGCACAGTGGAAGATCAAAATAAAATTGGTTTCCCATGTAGATCAAAATCATCGTGCAAAGATTGGTGCGTGAAAAACTGCAAAATCAAAAACCGCATTATGTTAGAGATTATTTACTTATGGAGATCGAATATCCCTAAATTTTTATATCCAGATGGAGAGGATAAAGGAGGTCAAACATCCTCCTCTCTGGTAGTATCCACACGATGGATCACTGTAGCGATACTCCTCCAATCGCAGTCTCAAAACTTGTAACTCTTGTGCAACTTCTCGTAACGAACGTGGAAAAAGATCCTCTACCTTCTTCATTGCCCTCTCAAACCAGAGAGGGGCTGATCGACTGAGAAGGTGAGGGAGAGGAGGATAATAGGAGGGGGCAGCCAAAGGTGCAGCCTATCACATAAGAGTTGCCCCTACCTCCTATTTATAAAAAGCCACTAAAAACCTATCATAGTGGGTATTGGATCTCTATCCACTTACCCACTAACCTTGGATTATTAGATCTCTTTCCAATAATCTTCTTTGGCCTCTAATTGGGCCTCATGCAAGAAACCCATCAATGTCGGGTCATCTAATGAGAATAGGGGCTAATTAGATTTATATCTAATCCTTTATCCATTGAAGCATCCACCATATGTGTGTGACCCTCTAGGCCCAATATTGAGTTTGCCCTGAGTCCTCTCTGTCAGAACTTATTCTGACTAAGTGAATTATTATCTCATAATAGTTCACTTAATTAATCGACTATGGACGTACAAGGCCATTGCGCCATAGTCCTCAAATAGTACAGGGGATCTTATCGTTGGACTTGTCTATCCTCAGTTACCATATATCTATAGTCTCTCATCCATCTAATATCCCAAAGATGGTATATCGAGCATGGTACTGTCAGACTATATACAAAATTCGTTTAAGTCTCGCTCTAATCAAATATTTTCGAAAAACTACTCTCTCAATCTGAACGACCC
Source organism: Ensete ventricosum (assembly GCA_029747655.1). Classification (NCBI taxonomy): domain Eukaryota; kingdom Viridiplantae; phylum Streptophyta; class Magnoliopsida; order Zingiberales; family Musaceae; genus Ensete; species Ensete ventricosum. The sequence continues at coordinate 34,010,018 of JAQQAF010000003.1, read as the reverse complement.
TAGCTAGTGATTTGCATAAACGAGAGTACATGGGATATTCCTCTCGTGATATCGAGAGTTGATAATCCTTTATTGACACTCAATTGCCTTTGTAAGATTAGCTACCAATCCCAATAACTGACTGTATCAGATCTGAAACTTTTCAGACCTAAAGTCCAGCGTCAAAGAAAAGAGTACTAAAAAATGACATCCTTGGTGTCTCAAGTCTAAGGACCAGATACACAACTGGGACTACAGAATTATTGTCTGACATTATGTATCATTAATCATACAGCATTCCGTAAGTGAATCAATCAGTGAACTCATTCTCCAATGAGCACATGTACTGTATCCTTAGTGTCTCCACACAAGTGGCTATATGACCAATCACCATTATATAGATGGGTACACAGTATATCAATCTATCTGGTTATCTCAATATCCCTCTCGAGCAACCTATAACCAAGATTATTTAGAATCTATGTTTAAAGGTGAATCGATCTCATTATCATGATCTCATCACGATCTGATTCCCATTGCACAGAACCATAGACATCAGAATACAAATATTCAACAGATAATATAATATAAAAATATACCAATAATAATAATATAAAAAGACTGTGCAGCGTGTCACACATGTCATCACTAATGTGATTGGCTTGTAGGGCACCTGTAACTAGCACCATCTAGGTCGATAGTGTCTACATCATATGAGATATAGAAAAGGAAGAAGCTCATTCTGAAGGTTGTTAAGATTTGGAGCTGCCCTTCCTATGTTAAAAGATACAATCCCGATAAGTTGGAAACAAGGATGAAATGCTGCAAGTTCATGGGATACCCCAAGGAAACTTAGGGATATTATTTCTATCATCCCGAGGACCAGATGGTCTTTGTTACCAATAGGGCTATGTTCCTTGAGAAGAAACACGTTCTTGGTGGAAACAATGGGAGTGTGATAGAGTTGAGCGAGGTTGGAGAACCTAGCTCAAGCATAATTCCAAAGGTCGAGTTTGTTCAAGCACCTAGCACATAAGTTCTAACTTTGCGTGGGTCTAGAAAAGTGTCTCACCCTCCTGAAAGATATGTGGAATATATCAGTAGAGACGACACTTAGGATGTTGATTCTCAGACCTACGAGAAGGCTATTATGAGTATAGACTTCAGGAAATGACAATAAGCCATGAATTCTGAGATAGACTCCATGTACTTCAATAAGGTTTGAAACTTCATGGATGCACCTGAGAGTATCATACCCATCGAATGTAAGTAGATCTTCAAGAAGAAGGTCAGAGTAGATGGAAATGTGGAGACCTATAAGGTAAGGCTGGTGACCAAAGGATACCGTCAAAGGTAAGGAGTTGACTTTGACTTCTCACCCGTAGCCATGCTGAAATCCATCAAAATTCTCTTGGCTATTGCACCACAATATGACTATGAGATCTGGCAAATGGATGTGAAAACCACATTCATCAATGACAACCTCGAGGAGGAGGTGTATATGATATAGCCAGAGGGATTTGTATCCAAGGAGAGTCCAAATAAGGTGTATAGGTTGCTCAGGTACATCTATGGATTGAAGCAAACCTCTCAAAATTGAAACATAAGATTTGATGAAGTGATCATATCTTATGAGTTTGTTAAGAACGAAGATGAGCTTTGTGTGTACAGGAAGGTAGTAGGAGCGCTATCAGCTTCTTGGTATTGTATGTAGATGACATCCTAATAATTAGGAATGATATATGATTGCTCTCCACAATTAAGGCTTGGTTATCTAAAACTTCTCTATGAATGACTTAAGGGAAGCATCCTACATTTTCGTGATTCGAATCCATAGAGATAGATCCCAGAGGATGCTTGGCTTGTCCCAGTCCTAGAACATAGGCTCCATTATTAAAAGGTTTGGCATGAAAACTTTCAAGAGATGTCTCTTACCGATGAGACATGAAATATCACTTTTTAAGAGTATGTCCACAAAGACTCCCGAGGAAAGGATAGACATGGATAGGATATCCTAAGCCTCAGCGATGGACCTATCATGTATAATGTTATATACCAAGCCTAATATAGCGCTTGCTTTGAGTGTCACGAGCAAGTATCAAGCGAATTCAAGTTTGAAATACTAGAAGGTAGTAAAATGCATCCTTAAGTACTTGAGAAGGACTAAGGATCTTTTACTGGTATACAAAGGAGGTAGCCTCTAGATTGAGAGCTACATGGACTCAAGTTTCTAGTCTAATATCGATAATAGCAAGTCAAACTCAGGGTATGTGTTCATCCTAAATGGAGGAGCAGTAAGTTAAAAGAGTTCCAAGCAAGGTACTACTACTGAATAGACGATAGAGGTGGAGTACATTATGCTGGTTATAGGTGCCCCGCAAGCCAATCACATGAGTGATGACACATGTGACACATGTAATCTTTTTACTAATAATTAATATTGGTATATTCTCAAATTATATTATATGTAGCATATATATTGTGATGTCCTTGGTTCTGTGCAATGGGAATCAGATCGTGATGAGATCGATTCACCTTTAAACACAGATCCTAAATAATCCCAGTCACAGGTTACTCAAGATGGACATCGAGATAATCGAACAGACCGATGTACTATATATCTGTCCATATGTTGGAGGCGGCTGGTCTCATAGCCACTTGTGTGGAGACACTAAGGATATAGTACATGTGCTCATTGGAGAATAAGTTCACTGATTGATCCGCTTATGGAATGTTGTATGGTTAATGATACATAATGTTAGACAGCGATTTTATAGTCCCAGTTGTGTATCTGGTTATTAGACTTGAGATACCAAGGATGCCTTGTATGAGTACTTCTTTCTTTGACGCTAGACTTACAGGTTTAGAAAGTTCCAGATCTGGTACATCTGGTTATCGGGATTGGTAGCCAACCTTACGAAGGTAATTGAGTGTCAATAGAGGATCATCCACTCTTGGTATCACGAGAGGAATATTTCATATATGCTTACTCACACAAATCCCTGGCCAGGGTCATTCGGATCAAGAGAGAAAGAGTTCTCCGGAAGAATATGATTAGAGTGAGACTATGACGGATTCCGTATGTGATCTGATAGTACCATATCCAATATATGATCTCTGGGATATTAGTTGGATGAGGATTATAGATACACGGTAATTGAGGACAGACAGGTCCGATGGATTCGATCCCCTTGTATCATCTAGGGACTATGGCGTAGTGGCATAGTACGTCCATAGTCGATGAGTCGAGTGAATTATTATGGGGATAATAATTCACTATATCAGAAGGAGTTCTGATGGGAGAGACTCACGACCATCTCGATATCGGGCCTAGAGGGTCACACATATATGGTAGATACTTCAACGAATAGAGGATTGGATGGAGATCCAATTAGCCTCTATTCTCATTAGATGAGACCCTATGCTAATGAGCTCCTTGATTAAGGCCCAATTAGAGGGCTAAGGAGATTATTGGATAGAGATCCAATAATGCAAAGTTAATGGATAATTGGATGGAGATCCAATACCCACTAAGGCAAGAGCCCTAGGGTTTTTCGGTGGCTCCCTATAAATAGGAGGGGAGACTCATGGTTGATAGACTGCAGCTTTAGCCACCACCTCTTATTCTCCTCCCTCCCATTATGCAAGAGTTGCGAGATCAGATTGGAGGAGTTTCGCTACAGAGATCCATTGTGTGGATACCGCTAGAGAGGAGGACGCTTGACCACCATCTTCTCCATCCAGATCTGGAATACAAGGATATACGATCTCCCTAGGTAAAATTAATCTCTCACACATCGCGATTTTATCGATTTTTACGTTTTTCTCGTGACCCCAATCTTTTGCATGATGATTTAATCTACGTGAGAAACTGATATAATGTTTTGATTTTCGCTACGCATGTGATGCACCCGCTGAGATTTCGCAACAGTGGTATCAGAGCCAAGGTTTTCGTGCGAAAGATTGGTTTTAAACTGCGTGTGATGAGATTGAATCACGTAGAATTGTTCTACGCGTTCTTGCTATGTTTTCGCAGCGAAGGTAGCAAGGAGGAGGGGCGGCCAGCCATAGCCAGCCCCCATGTAGGGCCGGCCACCCATGGCCAGGCCAAGGCCAAGGCCCCGCAAGGGGGCGGCCGACTGCGGCCAGGGCCAGCCCACAAGGGGCGGCACCTGCGGGCATGGCGGGCGGCAACCGTTGGCAATGCAGCGCCCGCAAGGGGGCTGGCTGCAGGGCACCCACAAGGGAATGCTGCCCGCGACCAGCCCTACCGCCAACAAGGGCAGCGGCGCCGGTCGTAGTGGTGGCCGCCCCTTGGCAGGGCGACTGTCGACCGCAAAGGGCAACCATCGCCTACGCAGGGGCAACGACGACGCAGAGGGGGCAAGGAGAGGGCTAGGGCATCCTTTTGAGAAAAGGATAATCCTGCCCCTCTGGATTTTAAAAATTTCGAGGACTGTCCTCATGTATAGAATTTTGAAAATGCCCTCCATAATTCTGGAAATTTCGAGGCCTGTCCTCTCATCCAGAATTATAAAAATACCCTTGATAATTCTAAAAATTCTGATAACTGTCCTCTCATCCAGAATTATGAAAATGCCCTTGACAATTCTGAAAATTTTGAGCATATCCTGATTTCTAGAAAAATAATTAATTTAATAGTTTAGTTAATTATTATATATATATATATCTAGTAATCCTACATATGATGTGATATACATGTGATGTATAATGTGGATGGATGATCATGAGTCATGTGTTGTGATGTGTGTAATTATGATTATTATTATTATTGGGACATGCAAGCCTCTGTTTTTCTCATTTATTGTCGGGTCTGCGTGCCTGTAATTATTTGTAATTATATGGAGAGGCGCAGCGGGAGTGTGGAGGTGACAACGGGACCCACGATGCTGTGGCAGGAGATTACGATGCATGATGATGCGATAATCCGACTGAATCGATGATGACAAGATCAACAATCACAGGGCATGGAGATGCGTCGATGCATATATAAATCCTATTGTGAGTGATTAGGCCCATTGGCTTGGGCTTAATCATATTAGGTGACGACTCATGATCATCCGGTGTGGCTTGCATGTATGATGTGTTATACACCTACTAGATATATGTATATATATATTTGCATGCGATGTAGATATATATTAAATATGTATGTGTGTGACATGACATATTAGAAGACCGATAGAAAATAAAAACCCCTCCTATGATAATATTAAATCGGTAAGCGTGAGGTAATAAGATTGACCCACGTGGCCTTCTATCGTTATAGGAGGAAATTGAATCCCGACATAGGTTGAGTTGGTTGAGTCACTCGAGGCTCACCTATCTACGTGATCGAGTTCTTGCCTACGAGATATATATGTCACCGGTGACCTGAGGACATGGTATGACTCGGTCGAGCAGTCGAGAGCATATCCATCGAATCAGACTCATCTTGTAACGATGGTGATGACTTAAATGAACTTCATGGTTGGTCGAGCAGTCGAGACCATGATGATTCAGAGGCCGAACATGACGGGAATCACAAGGAGTTGTGATTGACAAGAGTTGTCTACCTTTTGGGCTTAGTGTAGTTGGTCGAGTCCCTCGAGATTGCACTAAGATGCCAATTGGATCCCGATCCCCACTAGGAGTCTGCCAGAGACTTTCGTCTCACGTGTTGAGGGTGTCGCGTGATTCGCTAGGAAAATAGTGGGAGTATATTAAGATAGAAATTCATATCTTAATTAGTATTTTCTGTAAAATCTGTATATTATTTATTTTTGCTATATCTTGTTTGTCGCTTGTAAAACCCCTATGTGGCAAATTTAATGCCAACCGCCTCATTGGTCCAGAGGCTCCGTAATTTGAGAATTATTCTCACAAAAGAGAAAATCATATACGTCCTTAATACGATTGTGCTATGCTGGAGTAAAGGACAAGCGATGATGAGATCACTCGCTTTGTGAAGTATAAAGATAGTCCTAAAGGATAACCGGTATGTTGATCTTATACTTCAGTCCCTACCAGATTTCTTTTCACAATTCATTATTAACTTTAATATGAATAAGTTTGAGGTGACTCTACCTAAGCACCTCAATATATTGAGGGAAGGCTAGTAAGACCCTTAAGAAGGGCAAGGGCAAAGAAAGACCGGGTAAGGCAAAAGGTTGTCAAGAAAGATCTGACAAAGGACAAAGGATAGTGCTTCCACTACGGTCAAGACGGGCATTGGAAGAGGAACTGTAAGGACTACCTTGCAAATAAGGCGAAATAGAAGCTTGGAGAAGCTTCCGGTATATTCATGATTAGTCTTCACTTGTCAGATTTTCATGATAACACATGGGTATTGGATACTGGGAGTTCTTATCATATCTACAATTCATTGCAAGTTATGACAAGACCTAGGAGACTGGCTAGAGGCGAGATGGACCTCAAAATGGGCAATGGAGCAAGAGTTGCTACAAGAAATGGAAATAATTTACATCTGCCTAATGGAGCTATTTTTTGCATTAGATGCATGTTGTTTTGTCCTTTCCATTATCAAAAATATTATTTTCATTTCTTGTTTGACAATTAGTTGATATAAATTAGTTTTTTAGAATAATAGTTGTTCAATAATTATGGATGATGAGATCATCACTAGAGGGACCCTTATAAATAGCTTATATGTGTTAAACACTTCTCCACATATCATGAATATAAATATGTCTAAGAGAAAAAGAGATGAGGTAAAAAATACATACCTATGGAATTGTATGCTAGGTCATATATATGAGGGAAGGATTCAAAAGTTGCTAAAAGATAGAAAATTAGATCCTTTTGACTATGAGTCATATGCAACTTACGAACATTGTCTTCGTGGAAAAATGATTAACTCTTCTTTTAGTGGAACTAGAGAGAGGGCCACTGAGTTATTGGAACTCATACATAGTGATGTATGTGGTCCTATGTTGACTCAGGCTATAGGTGGTTACTCATTCTTCATTACATTCACTGATGATTTCTCTAGGTATGGACACATGTACTTAATGAAGTATAAATCTGAGGCCTTTAAGAAATTCGAAGAATATAAGAATGAGGTGGAGAACCAGATTGGAAAGAGTATTAAAACTCTTCGATCAGATCGAGGAGAAGAGTACTTGAGTACAGAGTTCACCCATTTCCTCAGGGACAATGGGATTCTATCCCAGTGTACACTTCCTTATACACTTCAGCTCAATAGTGTATTAGAAAGGAGGAATCGCACGCTGTTAAACATGGTGCGGTCCATGATGAGTTTCGCTGACCTACTCGTCTCATTTTGGGGATACGCCCAAGAGACCGCAGCTTACCTTCTGAACAGAATTCCATCAAAATCGATAGTGTCTACACCATATAAGATATGGAAAAGAAAGAAGCCTGATCTTAAGATTGTTAAGTTTTGGGGCTGTCCGGCCCACGTTAAAAGACACAACCCCGATAAGTTGGAATCAAGGACAGAATGGTGCACATTCGTAGGATACCCAAAAGAAACTTGTGGGTATTATTTCTATCATCCCGATGACCGAAAGGTCTTTGTTGCCAAGAGAGCTATATTCCTTGAGAAGGAACACATTCTTGGTGGAAACAGTGGGAGCAAGATAGAATTAAGCGAGGTTGGAGAACCTAGCACCATTCTAGAGCCCGAGTCTATTCAGGTACCTAACACACAAGTTCCAACTTTGCGTAGGACTAGTAGAGTATCTCACCCTCCTGAAAGATATGTGGGACATATCAGTGGAGATGACTCTCAGGATGTTGATTCTCACACCTAAGAAGAGGCGATTATGAGTATAAACTCCGGGAAATGGCAAGAAGCCATAAATTCTGAGATGGATTCCATGTACTCTAACAAGGTTTGGAACCTTGTGGATGCACCTGAGGGTATTGTACCCATCAGTTGCAAATAGATCTTCAAGAAGAAGATCAGAGTGGATGGAAAGGTAGAGACCTATAAAGCAAAGCTGGTAGCTAAAGAATATCGTCAAAGATAAGAAGTTGATTATGACGAAATATTTTCACCTGTAGTCATGCTATAAGTCCATTAGAATTATTTTGGCCATTGCAGTATACTTTGACTATGAGATCTGGTAGATGGATGTCAAAACGGCATTCCTCAATAGCAACCTTGAGGAAGAGGTGTATATGATACAGCCTGAGGGATTCGTATCCAAAAAGAGTCCAGATAAAGTGTACAGGTTACTTAGATCCATTTATGGATTGAAGCAAGCTTTCCGAAGTTGGAACATAAGATTTGATGAGGTGATCAGATCTTATGACTTTGTTAAGAGCGAAGATGAGCCTTGTGTGTGTACAGGAAGGTAAGTGGGAGCGCTATCACCTTCTTAGTGCTATATGTGGATGACATCCTAATCATTGGAAATGATGTAGGAATACTCTCCACAGTAAAGGCTTGGCCATCCAGAAACTTTTCCATGAAAGACTTAGGGGAAGCATCCTATATTTTGGGGATCCGGATCTATAGAGATAGATCCAAAAGGATGCTTGGCTTGTCCTAATCTAGGTATATAGACTCCATTGTTAAAAGATTTGGTATGGAGAATTTCAAGAGAGGTCTTATACCGATGAGACATGGAATGTCACTTTCTAGGAGTATGTCCCCAAAGACTCCTGAAGAAAGGGCAGACATGGATAAGATGTCTTATGCCTCAGTGATAGGGTCTATCATGTATGCGATGTTATGTACCAAGCCTGATATAGCACATGCTCTGAGTGTCATGAGCAGGTATCAGGCATATCCAGGTTTAGAACACTGGAAGGCAGTAAAGTGTGTCCTTAAGTACTTGAGACGAACTAAGGATCTTTTATTGGTATATGGAGGAGGTAGCCTCCCGGTTGAGGGCTACACGAACTCAAGTTTTCAGTGTGACATTGATGATAGCAAGTTAAATTCAGGGTATATTTTCACCCTGAATAGAGGAGCAGTAAGCTGGAAGAGTTCCAAGCAAGATACTATTGCTGACTCGACCACAGAGGTGGAATACATTGTTGCAGCAGAAGCAGCAAAGGAAGGGGTGTGGATGAAGAAGTTCATCAAAGATTTGAGAGTCATACCAAGCAGCGTGGAGCTGACTCCCATATATTGTGACAGCGACAGTGTGATAATTCTAGCAAGGGATCCCAGGTCTCATCAGAATTATTCTGAAGAGGTTCTATCTAATTAGAGCGATCATGACCTGTAAAGATATAGCAATAGAAAGAGTTCCATCTGAAGATAACATTGCAGATCCACTAACAAAGTCGCTGGCTCAGATTATATTTGAGCATTACAGGGGTCTGATAGAGATCAGACACATAGGTGATTGGCTTTAGGTCAAGTGGGAGATTGCAGGTTACAGGTGCCCTGCAAGCCAATCACGTGAGTGATGGCACGTGTGACACGCTGTGTGATCTTTTTGCTTATGATTAATATTGGTATATTATCACATTATATTATATGTAGCATATATATTGTGATGTCCTTGGTTATGTGCAATGAGAATCGAATCGTGATGAGATCACAATAATGAGATCGATTCACCTTTAAACACAAATCCTAAATAATTCTGGTCACAGGTTACTCGAGAGGGATATCGAGATAACCGGACAGACCGGTGTACTATATACCTGTCCATATGATGGAGGCGGTTGGTCTCATAGCCACTTGTGTGGAGACACTAAGGATATAGTACAGGTGCTCATTGGAGAATGAGTTCACTGATTGATCCGCTTATGGAATTTTGTATGGTTGATGATACCTAATGTCAGACAGTGATTCCATAGTCCCAGTTGTGTATTTGGTCCTTAGACTTGAGACACCAAGGATGCCTTGTATGAGTACTCCTTTCTTTGACACCAGACTTACAAGTTTGAAAAGTTCCAAATCTGTTACAATTGATTATCGGGATTGGTAGCCAACCTTACGAATGTAATTGAGTGTCAATAAAGGATCGTCCACTCTCGGTATCACGAGATGAATATCACATATGTGCTTGCTCAGACAAATCCCTAGCTATGGTCATTCAGATCGAGAGAGAAAGAGTTCTCTGAGAGAACTTGATTAGGGCGAGGCTATAACGGATTTCCTATGTGACCTGACAGTAACATGTCCAATATATAGTCTCTGGAATATTAGTTGGATGAGGAATTATAGATACACGATAACTGAGGATAGACAGGTCCGATGGATTCGATCCCCCTGTACCATTTGGGGACTATGGCGTAGTGGCCTAGTACGTCCATAGTCGTTGAGTCGAGTGAATTATTATGGGGATAATAATTCACTATATCAGAAGGAGTTCTTATGGGTGAGACTCACGACCAGCTCGGTATCGGGCCTAGTGGGTCACACACATATGGTGGATGTCTTAACGAATAAAGGATTGAATGGAGATCAAATTAGCCCCTATTCTTATTAGATGAGACTCTATGCTGATGGACTTCTTGATTAAGGCCCAATTAGAGGCCTAAGGAGATTATTGGATAGAGATCCAATAATGCAAAGTTAGTGGATAATTGGATGAAGATCCAATACCCACTAAGGCAGGAGCCCTAGGTTTTTTTGGTAGCTCTTTATAAATAGGAGGGGAGACTCATGGTTGATAGGCTGCAGCTTTAGCCACCACCTCCTATTCTCCTCCCTCTCTCGGTGCAAGAGTTGCGAGATCAGATTGGAGGAGTTTCGCTGCAGAGATCCATCGTGTGGATACCTCTAGAGAGGATGACGCTTGACCTCCTTTATCTTCTCTATCCGGATCTGGAATACAGGGATATACAATCTCCCTAGGTAAAATCAATCTCTCACACATCGCGGTTTTATCGGTTTTTGCATTTTTCTCGTGATCCTAATCTTTTGTACGATGATTTGATCTGCGTAGGAAACTAGTATTTTGTTTTAATTTCCGCTGCAAATGTGATGCACCCGCTGAGGTTTCCCAACACATTACTGCAACAGAAGCAACAAAGGAAGGGGTATGAATGAAGAAGTTCATCGGGTATTTGAGAGTTGTGATAAGCAGCGAGGAGTCAATTCTCATATACTGCGATAAAAATGGGGCGATTGCTCTAGCAAAGGAACCTAGGTCTCATATGTTCTGAGAAGGTTTCACTTGATCAAAGAGATCATAGCCCGTAAAGATGTAGCGATGGAAAGAGTTGTATCCAAAGATAACATTACAAATTCACTAACAAAACCTCTAGCTCAAACTGTCTCTGAGCATCACAATGGTCTGATGGGGATCAGACACATAGGTGATTAGCTTTAGGACAAGTGGGAGATTGATGGTTACAGGTGTCCTGCAAGCCAATCTCGTGAGTGATGCCACGTGTGACACATTGTGCGATCTTTTTGTTTATTATAATTATTGGCATTTTCACACACTATATTGTCTGTTGTGAACATAATATTGTGATGTCCTTAGATCTATGCAATGGTAATTGAATTATGATGAGATCATGATAATGAGATCGATTCATCTATAAACACAGTCCCTAAATAGTCTCGATCGTAGGTTACTCGAAAGGGACATTGAGATAACCGAACATATTAGTGTACTGTATTATTATCCATGTGATGGAGGCGGCTAGTCTTATAGCCGCTCATGTAAGAACACTACAATGTAGGTGCTCATTGGAGAATAAGTTGTCTGATTGATCCACTTATGAAATATTGTATAGTTAATGATATCTAACGTGAGACAGTGATTCTGTAGTCCTAATTGTGTGTCTGGTCCTTAGACTTTAGACACCAAAGATGTCTTATTTGAGTACACCTTTGTTTGGCATCGGATGTATAGGTCGGGAGAGATCCAGATCATATACAACTAGTTATCGGGATTGATCCATATCAGATCCAGATCGGATGTATAGGTCGACGCTCCCTCATCAATTGACGAAAGCAATTGAGTGTCAATTGATAATCATATACTCTCATTATCACGAGAGGAATATCTCATGTGCTCTCGCTCAAGCAAATCCTGGCCATGACCATTCCGATTGATAGAGGAGTTTTTCGAGAGAATCTGATTGGAGCGAGACTCGAATAGATTCTATATATGACATGATAGTACCATGCCTAATATACAATCTCTGGAACATTAGATGAATGAGAGACTATAGATATATGGTAACTAAGGACAGACAAGCTCAATGAATTAGTCCCCTATACCGTTTAGGGACTATGGTGTAGTGGCCTAGTATATCCATAGTCGATGTGCTGAGTGAATTGTTATGGGATAATAATTCACTGAGTCGGAAGGAGTTCTGACAAGAGGAACTCATGGCTAGCTCAGTATTAGTCCTAAAGGGTCACACACATATCGTTAATATTTTAGCGAATAGAGGATTGAATATGAGTTATCCAATAAGCTCTTGTTCTTATTGGATGAGACCCAACATTGATAGACTCCTTGTATTAGGCCTAATTAGTAGCCAGTTAAGATTATTAGATAGAGATACAATAATTCAAGAAGTGAGAGTAATTGTATAGAGATTTAATACCCACTAAGGTAAGATCCATTAGAGTTTTGGTGGCTTTCTATAAATGGGACGCAGCGGCGGCCAACACAGGTGATAGGCTACATCTTTGGTCGCCTTTCTTTGGTCGCCATATCCTATTATTCTCCCTCCCTCATCTTCTTAGCCGACCAGCCTCTTCCTGCTGCGAGGAGGCAGTGAAGAAAATAGGAGATTTTCTTCCATGTTCACTGTGAGAAGGTGCACAAGAGTTATGGGCTTTAGGCTACGATTAGATAACATTGCTGCAACGATCCACCATGTCGATACTGTTGAATCTTAGATTTTTAATGATGAAATCAATTGATGAATTTTATGATCTAACTTGTGTGTTAAAGAAAGTGATGCAGGATTAACTGCGACAGTAAAGGGTATTACAATCAGATGTTGGGTCAGAGTCAAGTTCGAGCATTATGCTGAGGTTCGGACGATGCAATGGGAGCTCGTCGAGAGTTCGTCGGAGGTCGGCCGAGGTTCAGACGATGTTGTCGGGAGCTCACTGAGAATTCACTAAAGGTTTGTCAAGAAGTTCGTCAGGAGTTTGCCGATAGGTTGTCGGGAGCTCGCTGGGAGTTCACCGGAAGAATGTTGGGAGTTCGCCGGAAGAAATTGGGAACTCGTTGAGGGTTCACCGAAAGGATGTTGGGAGTTCACCGGGAGTTCGCTGAGAGATCAATTGACGATTGGACAACAAAGATTATGTTTTAAATGTCGTAGTTAGCATCATAGAGAGAGTTAGTTTTACTAACTCAATTAAGAGGTCATTAGGCCTTAACTAGGGTTGATTTAGACTTATTATAAAAGTCATTTCAGTAACCCAACGTTAGAAAAGATACGGTCTTCGAAAACATGGTCTCGAAGATGACATAGTCTTCGAAGTTGTGTTAGGTGGTTGAACCGCCCAGACATAGTCTCCCAAACTGCGTCAGGAGATCGTACTGTCCAGACTAATAGTATATATATATATATATAATCAAATGATAACATTGATAGTTATCAATATGATGACAAATTGAAATCAAATATCTCTTAAAATCATTTTAATTGTTTAGTTATTATTTATAGTACATGACTAAGTGATGGATGTTGGTAATGTTACTAATTTTATTGATCATCTTCTTCTCAAATAAGAAATTTTCCTCATTATAAATATTATTGGTCGTTCATATTCTATCTATGTTGTAAATTATCTTACTTTATTATAATGACAAAAGTTTTGATTGAGTTGATTATCCTCACTTCAATACACTTTCTTGAATTTTTATCATAAAAAATTAATTAAAAAATAAAATATATTTGTTTTATTATATCTCTTACTTCATGTAAACTTTAAAAATTAGATATTTCAAATGAAGGAAGGTATGATCGATCTATTTCTCTCTCTTTGTATGGTCTATGTTTGTCGTTTCAATTGAAAAGAAAGACATCTGAACTTTCTATAAATATTTTAATAATTTTTTTCTTTTAATTATCGATATCGGAGTGGCTCACGTTGAACACCACGGATCGCTTAGCATCAGGGTAATTTACTTCACTAGCAAAGACAGAGGCGGGAAAAGAGTGAAGGGTCTAGTAGACAGCAAGCCAAGAATAGAAATCACATTCACCAAGTTAAATAACTACCATGTAAGGGGAGAATATATATATATATATATATATATATATATATATATATATATATATATATATATATATATATATATATATATTCGTCCGTACCAAAAGCCCCATAGTTAGTCCGCCGTTGGCTTTAACAAGAACCTCTCGCTCAACAAACCGATCCTTCCGTTATTCAATGATACTTCCTCCGTCGCAAACTTCACTGGCAAATCATGCGTCGACACTTCTTCTTCACGGCCAGGCTCGGGACGAGACCGTGCCCCAAGAACCAAACGTGCCAAGGGCCCAACGGCACCAAGTTTATGGCCGCCATCAAGTATATCTCATTTCTGCCGCCCATAATGAGTTGGTGATACCAGAGACCAGCATCCGGTAGAATTGAATCTTAATCACTTAAAAGTAATCAATAAGAATTCTGTGAGATTGTAATAAAACTTCACCTAGTCATTTTTATCCTATAAAGAAGTATGGCTAGGGTTTATTTTGAGACCTTAGCGCATAGTGGTCGTCACCCCCTTTTACTGGGCTAGTCAGCTAGGGTTTCCCCCTACTTAGGTCAGCTATAGAGCCAACCTAGCCGCCACCTGTTCCCTTTAAGACAGGTAGGCTATAGAAGGGGCAAAAAGATAATTTTAGTTAGGCAAGCACCCCATGGGCTAGGGTTTGTAATCCTATATAATGATGTAATTGCCCCCTCTCTTTTATCAAGTAATTATCAATTTTATTTCAGTCTTGTGCCGAATCTAGGAGGGAGGAACCCTTACAGCGTTCAAAGGGTTAATCCCCCTCAAGAGTCAAAATCTATAGAGCTCCTTCTAGAATTTTATCATCTGATATCAGAGCAGCGATCTTACTGCCCCTGTAACCATCATCCATCCTCCACCTCCCAAGCAATATCCACAGTTACTTTTGACATCATCTCCATCCACCGTCGCCCACCAAGCCACAGTTCCATCAATCTACTGTTGTCCCTTGCGTCAACAATATAAATCTGGTAAAAACTCCAAAGCTCATTCCTTTACTATTGCTATTCCTTTATCTTATATGTGGGTGAAGATTTTCCAAAAGTTTTCTTGCTGTAAAATTTTACCGTCACAAACATTATCATCGTTGTGAAGGCGAAACGCTGCAGAAATTTTTAGCCGATTATTGCCTCTTGAAACTGAACTTTTATTCATTCTTTTTGGTCAAAATTTTTACACAATCCCAAGGATCAACTTGGCTTTCATCTGGGATTGATTTCTCAAAAATATTCCATATGGAACCGGTTTTCTTGTGTAATCTTTCACCAGCACACAGTTCTGGAATTTTTACGATGAAGGATCTACCTTTCGTCTTTTGCCCTATTTCCCTACTGTTACGCTGTCAAAATTTTGCCAAACTTTTTATTGGTATTCCCAACATCTAAACCAAGGGTTTCTGCATAATTTCCTTGAACTTACCTCTGGAAATTATGTCGAGAAGTCATCGTTTCTCCGACGTAAAATCTGTTCGGCAGGACTGCACATCGCAACACTTTTTTTCATCGAATTCTATCGGATTTGAGTGCTATTTTTTGTGGGATTTCGGACTCTCTTTTCCTCATCACCAAATCCTACCATCCTCACCAAAAACCCTTCAAAACCCTACCCTAAACCGAAACTAAACAGCCACCTAAATCAGCCCTAAACCGTAGCCTACTCTCATCCAAACCGATTCATCTTCCAACCGGCCACCCCTTCTCCAAAATTCTCATGCCACTAACACGACAACAAAAGAAAGATCTCAATATTACATATCTAGAGGCATACACCATGGCATCAGAGGATGCCATCAACGTGAAGTTTGAAGCCTTTGAAAGCCGCATGGAGGAAAAGATGTGATCCTTATTTGCCGAATTCAGCATTGGCCGACCGTTAAGCCCGAGGAAGTCACACCATGGAGAGACTTCAGATCGGTGAGATGATCCTCAAGAGCATGGACACATTACCTCTGATCCCAAAAATCCACGCATGAAGGTTGATTTCCCAAGATGGGAAGAAGGAGACTGATCAGATGGATCTCGCGCGCGGAGTGCTATTTTCGGTTCTACCGAACCACCAACGCTACACGGGTGGAGATCACTGCCATACACCTCGAGCGAGATGCTATTTAGTGGTTCAATTGGTTTGAACACACCCATGGAGGACTCTCTTTGTAGCAGTTCAAGGAAGGACTTCTAAACTGCTTCAGTCCGACCGATTTCGACGATATCGACGGACAATTGGCAAAGATTCATCAAACCTCTACAATACAAGAATACCAAACAATGTTTGAGTGTTTATATAACCAAACTGAGAATTGATCTGAGAAACAACTTTTAGGTACTTTTATTGAGGGCCTAATGCCGGAGATCCGAGGAGAAGTAAAGGCGCAGCAACCGTACACACTTATGGCGGCGATTTCCTTCACGCGTATCCAGGAAGAACAATTGAACCACAAGTTATGAAGGACAAGGGTCGCTCCCCGACCAACCATGCCGAGGCCTACTACCCCCTCTACTGCCATCCAAGCTCCCGCAATAAAAAAGTTGACAAGAGACGAGCTTCACGAACGATCGGGCAAGGGGTTGTGTTGGCATTGCGACGAACCATGGAGCTGCGAACATCACTGCAAAAAGGGCCGGCTCCTCGTGATTGAATCAGTGGAGGATGAGGACAATGAAACATCTAAAGAAGCCCTTGAACCTGAAGAAGAAGCCATAGAGGAAGAGTCCCAACCGACCGACTACGTAGTGCACGCATTGGCCAGCTACTCCAACCCGCAGACGATGAAAGTTGGAGGACTTCTAAAACAGCAACCCATCACCGTTCTCATCGACACGGGCAGCACAAATAACTTTCTCAACGTAAGGTTGCTGCACGTTTGGTACTTCAAATTGAAAGTTACAACAAGTTTGATGTAAAGGTCACCAATGGTCGAATCTTCAATTGCGACCAATGGTGCCCGCGGGTGAAATTACTCCTCCAAGACCAAGAAGTGGTAGCTGATTTCTTCCTCCTACTCATCGATGATTATGAAGCCATACTCGGGATCGAATGGCTCATAACACTAGGTGATATCTTCTGAATTTTTCTAAATTAATCATGAAATTTTATTGCAAAGGGAGATAGGTCACGTTACGATGCAAGCGCGGGAGCCAAATTTCCACCGTTTCGTTGCAACGAATGGAGAAAGTTTTGCACAAAGCACATGGTGGATTTTTTATGCATATCCAACAGCTATCTAAGGGGGAGAATATACAAAATTCAGATCTTATGCTTGCCCTCTTGCTGGATGAATTTGCAGACATTTTCATGGAGCCACGTGAGCTGCCCCCTAACCGATCGCATGACCATTGTATTCCTATTCTGCCGAGCAAATCTCTAGCAAATTTGCATCCGTACCACTATCCTCACTTGCAGAAGGATGAGATCGAGAACATCGTCAAAAAGATGCTTGACACTAGGGTGATTCGACAGAGTTGCAGCCCTTATTCTTCACCGGTGTTGCTAGTGCGCAAGAAGGACGGTACATGGAGAATGTGCATTAATTATCAGGTCTTGAATGCTATCACCGTCAAGGACAAATATCCTATACCAGTCGTAGATGAGCTCTTGGATGAATTAAAAGGAGCCTGAGTCTTCACTAAATTGAATCTCCATTCTGGTTATCATCAAATTCGGGTATGCACTGAAGATGTTCTGAAAACTGCATTCCGCACGTATAACGGCCACTACGAGTTTCTGGTAATGCCTTTCGGACTTATGAATGCTCCTTCTACTTTCCCAAGCCTGATGAATGACATCTTCCAGAGTTTTCTACGCAAGTTCGTATTTGTGTTCTTTGATGATATTCTCATTTATAGCCCTACACTTGATATACATTTTCAGCACTTACGAACCGTTCTAACGATTCTTCGGGAGAATACTCTTTATATTAAACAGTTAAAGTATAGCTTCTCATAGCGTAAAGTGGAGTATCTTGGGCACAATATATCAGAGGATGGAGTAGTGGTAGACTCGACGAAGATTGAGGCAATGCAAGGATGGTCGAAACCTACAAATGTAAAATTGTTGCGCGGCTTCATGGACTCACAGGCTACTACTGTAAATTTATGAAAGATTATAGAAAGATTAGTGCCCCGCTCACGTCCCTACTGAAGAAAGACTTCTTCATGTGGTCGGAACAAGCTTCTACAGCCTTCGAATGACTCAAGGCCGCCATGACGACGACGTCGGTCCTAGCACTACCTGATTTCAGTCGCACTTTTGTCATTGAGGCCGACGCATCAGGAGTTAGAATTGTGGCTATTCTTATGCAAGATAGTAGACTCCTAATTTACACCGAGGCTTCCTCGACACTCCACACGAGGTTTTTACAAGAAATACTAATTACTACCAAATTTAAAATATGGTTGGATACAGGTCCATGACACGAAAGAGGAGTAAAACTAGAAGAATTGCAATTTATGCTCATGCCAGATTGGGCTCTCATCATCCTGAACCATACTAGAGGGCAGTCACCATTCCAGAAGAAAGATTGGCTATCACTAAAGACTAACCATATGACAGCACATGCAAAGAAGAAACGACCTCCCGATAAGCTTCAGAATGGATGAAAAATTGAAGATCGAGTTTTTCTACACCTCCAACCCGATCAGCAGGAAACTCGAGCCTTAATGAAGTGGTCTCCCTATTTCTTTGGGCCTTGTAAAATTGGGGATCACATTGAGGCCCTATCCTGGAGATCAGATTCGCGCACTAGATCAAGATTATAGTTGATCCGCCAGGTATCCCACCACAAATGGAAATTTAAAGAAGACGACTCAGCCCAAATCCTTCCAACTAACACCCTAGCTAATGAGGAGGTCAATGTTCAGTTGATGATAGCATGAGAATTATATGAGGAGCTCATGGAACCCCAGCCTTGAGGACAAGACTGATTTGAAGAGGGCGGGTTTGATAGGACTCCAGCAGGGTTGAGTCCTAATCACTTAGAAGTAATCAATAAGAACCCTGTGAGATTGTAATAAAACCCCACCTAGTCACTTCGATCCTATAAAGAAGTGTGGCTAGGGTTTATTTTGGTGCCTTAGGGCTTAGCGACCGTCGCCCCCTTTACTGGGCTAGTCGACTAGGGTTTCCCCTTGCTTAAGTCGGCTACAGAGCCAACCTAGCCGCCACCTGTTCCCTCTAAGGTAGATAGGCTATATAAGGGGTAAAAAGGTAATTTTAGTAAGGTAAGCACCCCATGGGCTAGGGTTTGCAACCTTATATAATGATGTAGCTGGCCCCTCTCTTTTATCAAGCAATTATCAATTTTATTTCAGCCTTGTACCGAATCTAGGAGGGAGGAACCCCTACAACGTTCCAAGGGTTGATCCCCCTCAAGGGTCAAAATCTATAGAGCTCCTTCTGGGATTCTATCACATTCTTGCGACGGAGAGCCACAAGCTACACCTCCATGGCTACAACTTCTTCATTGTCGAGCAAGGGTTCGACAACTACGATCAAGTGAATGACCCCACCAAGTTTAACCTGGTGGATCCAATGGAGAGAAATACCGTCGGCACTCTAATCGGGGGATTGGTGGTCATCAGATTCTTGGTCGACAATCCAGGTCTATGTCAACCAGAATGCATGTTCTCTTGTTCGGAAGTGTCGGGAACCGACGAGAAGTTTCTGTCAAAGCCTCTCGAATTGAAGTCGGAGGGGGAAGAAAGATTTATATGAAATTAATAATTTAAAATATAATAAAAATATTTTTTATCCTCTTCATTCTTATTGTTTTTGCACATGCACGTATAATTTTTTTCGTCTAAAAATTGATGACATGAAAAGAATTAAAATTAAATATTTTACTTTAATAAATATAGAGATCTTAATGTTACTCTTTAAATTATACGGACCCGAATGCTAGTCATAGCAATAATTACCCCGAATGATCTATATAACATGAAATAGCAACAAAAGAATATTTTGACGGAAGACAATTCAACTCTCATCTCAATAATGAAACACATACATATTCCACAACTGAGCAATTAAATCGCCAAAAACAAACACCCATTTGTCTATATCTAAATTTTGTATCCTGCTATTAAGTGTTATAGATATGATTTCTTGTATCCAGCGATTAGAAGTCGTTATAGATATAATTTCTTAAATATCGTGCATCCAATCCAATTCGATCCTTAATAATAGGGGGTGACATTATTTCTATTATATTACAGGTTCCTCTTATGTCATGAAGTTCTAATTTTAAAAAACAAATGTCCTGAATCTGTACAATTTCTAGTTACCTAGAATCATACAAAGACAAAATGGCCCTCCTTAAAGCTAATAAGTTTTATTCAACATGAAATAGCAGCAAAAAGTTTTTCATTTTGATGAAAAAGAATCAACTCTCATATGCGGAATGAACACATGCAGATAGGATGAGCAAAATATTAAACAGTACATCTTAACTCTAGCTTCCTTAAGGTATTAAAAAACATATCAGTGTCTGCTGCATGAATTTCATCACATAAACTGTGTCCCAGAAAGAAGCATTAGAGAATGATATCTAAGTGAAGTGTTTCTCTACGCATCACAAAGATTTCACTGCTCTATACTACTGTTTTCCTCAAAAAAACGAAAAAAACTTATATAGCAAGGCCGGGTCACCTATGGAGCAAATGTTATCACTAGCTTTATAGGGCTTTGAAATTATACATGTAGCTCCGAAGCTGTTTTACGTCTTCCAGTGACTCATGCAGCAAATGGTCCACATAGAGGCAGATCCCAGCACCACTGCAAAGACTCCAACAAGTACATTAAAATATAATCTAGAAATAGCTCTAGAAAAGATGTTTGATTAGTTATGTGTGGTTAAGCACATTTAATCATTTATGCTATCTATCATACTCTTGTGATATCTAAATTCATCAAATAAATTCCTCAAAGAATTTAGAAGCAAATAATATGACTAGATTAGTACCTCAAAGGACCCAAAGGAAGCCACAGTACATCCCAACGAAACTTTGGCAACCTACAATTTAGATGTAAAAACTTTAGCACATGAATATGGGAAACCAGAATAATAACCAAGGTCATAGATGGGTGTTTTAGAATGTATGTTATCCAAAGACAATAACTGATTAGATTTCCCTTACACCAAAGAAGTCTTATGCAAGCACCAAGAAAGCTGTGTGTGATTGATTCACAAACAAAAGAAAAGAAGCAAAAGTGAAACCAGAAAAACTAGATAAGGACATCAATCAGTGAATGATATTTCTAAACAAGTTCAAGGGAAAGAGAGAATGTTCCATAGTCTAAATCCTCTCATCATTGAATGATGCTTCTTTTTTCTGAAAATTTCTTGTCTTTGTGGAAACCAAGTTATAGTGCAAAAAAAAAACCCAGATTCAGAAGATGATACTTACCTCAACACATAAAATGAACAAAAGATGGCAAAAAGCAAGTCGATGTATTAAGCATGTATTTGTGATTAATTAACAAAATAAAACCAGAATAATTAACAAACAATAGAAAATGTGCAAAAATAAGTGAAACCAGAATAATTGAAAAAGACAACATCAGTCAGCAAAAGATATGTACAAAACATTAAATGCAAAAAGTGAGAACAAGCACACCTAGATCCTCTCATCATAAAGTGATACTTCTTTTTTATGAATTACAATAATATACTTCTCTTTTATCTTCATAAATCCAAGTTAAAGTGTGGATAATCACCCCACCTTCAGAAAGATGATACATACCTGAACATGTAAAACAACCAAAAGACGGCATGAAGCAAGCCAACATAGCATGAATACCACAACCATTGTTGGGAAGACTTCGAGCTAGAAGCTAGACCCCTGACTGCGAATGAACAAGCTAGAACAGCAACCCAATCTGCAAAATATGCACATTATCTGAAAAGTGAAAACTAAAGCAATCAATACCAAGTAAATGGTTGGCAAAGTTTTATTTACAATTTAA
This sequence comes from Ensete ventricosum, assembly GCA_029747655.1. Taxonomy (NCBI): domain Eukaryota; kingdom Viridiplantae; phylum Streptophyta; class Magnoliopsida; order Zingiberales; family Musaceae; genus Ensete; species Ensete ventricosum. The sequence goes on along the minus strand of JAQQAF010000003.1, from coordinate 33,987,903 downwards.
AAATAGAAATATATATAGATGGCATTCTGCAACACCATAAGAGCTATAAAATGTCATGTTTTCTGCAATCCATGATTTCCAAGCAATACTTGTGCTTCTTTGCATTAAATGAACATCAAATTTGGACCAAAATATTCAGAATTTAGAAAAAGGATGACCACCTCCATACCAAGCTATAGTAAATATCACAATATTGATCCTCTTTAATAAACTATGTTGACCAAGTCTAGGAAACATGAATTATTAACCATAAGTTTTCAAATTAAATTTATCCTGCTGACGAGAAATCTTGCCATTTTTATCAAGAGATGATGCATGTTGCTTCTATGGAGTAGAACATAACGACCAAGAATTATGTTGGTAAACCCAAATTACTATGCACCATTATAAGGCCTTACTCGTTACATCTCAAAGATGCATAGTAAAAATAAGAAAACCATGTAAATTGATAAAGAGCCAGGACTGAAAAACATGGTGAACCTATCTCCCATGGAGGGTCATATCATGATGTCATCGACTTGGCTGAAATTACCTAAGTTGAGGCCTCGTTGCAATAGGCATCCCAAAATGCAACCATGCACAAGGCCCAAGGACCTATAATCTTAAGTTGGTTAGATTCTTAAGGAGGTAGGCAAGTCCCGATGTCTCACATAAAAGCGTATCACTGAAGCAATTTAGCAAACACTTGGAAAGCAAAGAGAATGGGACTTCAAAAGTTAAAAAGATAGACACAAGTCCAACAATAGTCGCTTAACTCGAGTCGCTTGGCAAGCTTACGCACGATTTGCATACAAGCTCGATCACTTACACTATACCAGAGCCTCATATAACCACGTGCCATTTGTGTGATTACAAGGGTTTAAGATGGCTGATGTATTGCACCGTCTGCATTGAAGAATTTAATTCATGACACATGAAAATGGGGATGTTTTAATCATTTTCAGCTTGATTCAATGATAAACTAGGGAAAAATACTCAAAAACAAAGCGAAAATACAAGCAAGGGTATTGTACATGAAAACAAAGGTGATGAATGGTCAATTGATGAAGGTTTTATAAGTGTGAAATGATTATCCATGACATTCTATTTTTTTAATTTGTAGATGCCCTCGTCTATGCATGTTGGTAAGATGCATTGCAACTTATAAGATACAATGCTTACCCTACAATTGATTGGGAAGAACCATTTATAACAAGGTTTGTCATACCGGTCCATACCGGCATACCGAGATTATCTCGGTACGGCACAGGCGGTACCATCCGATACATTAAAATATATTAAAATATTTTATAATATAATATTAAATATAATATAATATATTAATAAAAAGAAAAAAATTGGCGACGTCACCTCGATCTTTCTCCCCACGTGGGGAGATGTTCTGTCTCCTTGCACGGGAGAAGAATCGCCTACGAGCGAGGATGGCACGGGGAAAGGAGGTATGTATTCTCTTCTTCTTTCTTCTTCTCCTCTTCTTCACTTTTTCTCCCTCAATTGACCGCCGACAGTTGATTTCACCTCAATCGACCGCCGACGGTTGATTTCACCTCAATCGACCGCCGACGGTTGATTCTCCTTAATCGACCACCGACGACTAAAATCGACTGTTGGCTGTACCGCCTAATAGCAGGCGGTCCGCGTATCAGTTAACTGCCAGACCGGTACGTACCGAGCGGTACAGGGCCTTACTGCTCGGTAAGGCAAACCTTGGTTTATAGCAAGGTTCACCAAATCGTACCATACTGGCATATTAAGTTCAGCTTGGTATGCTGGTACCAAGCAGTACGCCCAAGCATACCACTTGATATATATATATATATATATATATATATATATATATATATATATATATATATATATATATATATATATATATAATAAAATTAAAAAATAAAAGAAAACTTGGCGATGTTGCCTCGTTCCTTCTCCCCACGCTGTCACGGACTTAGCTAAATTTGCCTAAGCCGTGCGGCACCCTAACAGCAAACTTGAAGACTTAGCTGAAATTGCCCAAGTCGGAGCAATCTTGCCCAATGTTCCGGACTTAGCTGGGATTGCCCAAGTCTTGAAACGCCGAAGCGTTATTTGCCCGCAAAAGGTCAGCCTACTTGCAACCTCGTGCGAGTCCCGAAGGACCTGTCTCGACGTCTCACAGAGAGGGCAGCTCTTACAAGCAATTCGTCGAACACCTTGAGTGCAACAGAGAAAGAGAACGAAACAGGACTTTAAAGGGTTGTAGGAACGGTTGCAAGTCCACAAACGACAGTTCCCAAGGTATTGAACGTAAGTCGAGTTCAACTATTAATGAATGGTCACGCCCGATACTATCCCAAAGCCCTATACCCTCATGTGCCACCCGGGTGATTCCAAGGGGCTGAGATGGCTGACACTTCGCACCGCTCAAAATGCATGCCGTAGCACGCGAAAAAGGCCCAAAACTAGGCTGTTTTAGGTTGTTTTGGTTCTGCAAAGTGAACGATCGTTCCGTAGCGTTCCAGACTGTTTCTGCTCGCATTTCTTAGGCAAAAACATATAAAAACAAGGCAAAACAGGCTGCTAAACATCTGTACAAGTAAGCAAAAGCAACGAATGGTCCGTTGAGTGAAAGTGTTGCGGTTGAGCGACAACCGTTCGTGACATTCTCCCCCACTTAAACTATCGACGCCCTCGTCGACGCTTGTTGGTAGGCTTTGACGCGGGCTTCTTCATGTCGTAGGGCGTCTTCTGGCTCCCAACTGGCTTCTGTTCTGGGAAGCTTTTGCCACTTCACCAAGTACTCAGTTTGCTTCACTCTGCTGGGTATCTTAGTTTTGCGATCCGCCAGAATGGTCTCAACTCGCTTCTCGTAGGAGGCTCTGATTGGAGGTAGATGAGTTGAAATATTTCGGGAAGCATCTTGTGGATTTGAATAGTAGGCTTTCAAGTTGCTTGCAAGAAAGACATTGTGAATTTTGAGTCATGTCGGCAATTGCAACTTATAGGAGATGTCCACCCTGTTGATAATTGGGAAAGGCCCTTCATACTTACGTACCAACCCTTCATGCGCTTTGTGCCTAAAGAACTGAAGTGATGCTGGTTGGAGCTTCACCAACACTAAGTCGCCAACTTTAAACTCTTATGATCGCCTTCCCAAGTCTGCCCACTTTTTCATCTTTTTGGCCGCCTTCTCCAAATAGGCCAGAGCAATATCTGCATTCCGATGCCATTCCTTTACGAAGTCATATGCTGACGGGCTACTCCCAGTATAACCAATAGCCAACGTATGATGAGTCGACGGTTGTTGTCCCATGATAATCTCGAAGGGGCTCTTGTTGCATAGCTCCGCCGCAAGTTGTAGGAGAATTGGGTTAGTCCAACAACTTCACCTAATCTCGTTGGTTGGCACTCACGTAGTGCCGGAGATATTGCTCCAAGAGCGAGTTGATTCTTTCAGTCTGGCCATCCGTCTGAGGGTGGAGGCTTGTGGAGAAGTATAATTTAGATCCCAACAGCTTGAATAGCTCGGTCCAGAATCGTCCCAAGAACCGAGAATCTCGATCACTAATGATGTTGTATGAGACTCCCCAATACTTCACATTCTTCATCATCAACTTAGCCGCCGCCTCTGCTGAACAATGTAGGGGTGCAGCAATGAACGCTACATACTTCGAGAACCGATCGACTACCATGAGTATCGATCCAAGTCCCTCTACTGCAGGAAAGCTTGATATTAAGTCCAAGGAAATGCTCTCCTATGGCCTTTCTGGTACGGGCAGTGGCTCCAAAAGTCCCACCGGCTTCCGCTACTCTACCTTATCCTGTTGGTAAGTAAGGCATGTTCGAACATACTCCTCCACATCTGTCCCCATCTTCGGCCAATAGAAGACCCTCTCCACAAGAGCTATTGTTCGGTGAATACCTGGATGTCTCGCTCAAAGAGAATCATGACACTCCATCAAGAGTTCACGCCTCAAATTGTTCGCCCGTGGAACATAAACTCTATTCCCTTTGGTGTAGATGAGTCCCTCCTGGACCCAAAACCGTCGTGCCTTGCCCTCTTTTATGAGTTGCATCAGGATTACTGCTTAAGGATCACTTTACAGTCCATCCCTGATCCTGGAAAGAAAGTTGGAGTGCAATTGACTTGTTTGGCCTCCCCCTTCCAACTGTATAGCATTCACCAATTCAACTTTCCGGCTCAATGCATCGGCCATGACGTTTGCTTTCTCGGGTTTGTACTCTATTACCATGTCGAACTCAGCCAAGAAGTCCTACCACCGTGCTTGTTTAGGGAAGAGTTTTTTTTGAGTCTGGAAGTAACTCAATGCGACATTGTCTGTCCTTAGCACGAAGGGTGCTCCCAAAAGGTAGTATCGCCTGACTCGCAGACAGTGGACCACCGCTGTCATCTCATTCTCATGCACTGGATATCGTCGCTCGGTCTCGTTAAGCTTGCAACTCTTGTAGGCCACTGGATGACCCTCTTGCATAAGTACTCCCGCAATAGCAAAGTCAGAAGCATCTGTATGGACTTCAAAAGACTTTCCATAGTCAGGTAATCTGAGTACTGATTCCTCTAACATGGCAGTCTTCAAGTCCTGGAATGCCGCTTCACATTTATCCGACCATCTCCAAGACTACTCCTTTAGCAACTCCATCATTGGAGCTACGTGCTTCGAATATCCAGCTATGAAGCGCCGATAATAGTTGACGAACCCAAGGAAGGATCTCAACTCGGGCACCTTCTTAGGTGTTCGCCAGTCTGCCACAGCTTGCACCTTAGACTTGCCCATTCGGATGGAACCATTGCCGATTTGATGCCCCAAGAATAGAATCTCCGTCTGAGCAAAGTAGCACTTCTCCCTCTTCACAAACAAGGTGTTCTCCCGGAGAAATTTAAAAATTATTCGAAGGTGCTCAACATGCTCCTCAAGCGTTTGGCTATAGACGATGATATCGTCTAAGTAGACAACCACAAACTTATCCAAATACTCCTTGAACAGTTGGTTCATTAGAGTGCAGAATGTGGCCGAAGCATTGATTAAGCCGAAAGGCATCACCAGAAACTCAAATGCTCCATACCTGATCACACAGGTAGTATTTGCTTCGTCGCCTTCTGCGATGCGCACCTGCCAATACCCCGACTGAAGGTCGAGTTTGGAGAAGTACTTGGCCTTGCCCAGTTGATTGAACAAATCCGCGATGAGCGGTATGAGATATTTGTTCTTCACCGTCACTTTGTTTAGGACTCGATAATCGACACATAATCGGAGGCTCCCATCTTGTTTCTTCTAGAAGAGGACTGGAGCTCTGAATGATGCTTTTGAACTGCGGATGAGACCACCGCTCAATAGTTCGTCTAACTGCTTCCTGAGTTCTGCCAACTCTGGAGGGGCCATGCGGTATGGTGGTCTCGCTGGAGGCTTGACTCCCGGCTCTAGCTCGATACAATGATCCACGCCTCTACGTGGTGGAAGAGTTTTTGGTAATTCAGTCGACATCACATCTGAGAACTCTTTCAAAATGTTTATCACCGTGGCAGGTTCTTGAATGGCCTCCCCGTCAAGTGTTTCTAGCTTTATGACGGCTATAAAGGTCGATTCACCTTTTCGTACCCCCCTTTTCAATTGTACTACCGATATTTGTTGTGGATCCTTGGTTCCTCCTCGAGAAATTGGAACCACGTAGGGTTCGTCGCCTCCCATTAGACATAAGGAGTTCAGGAACGACATTGGCACCAACTTCGCTGCGTGTATGAACTCCATTCCGAGAATCACTTGAAAGTCATCCAAGGGCACTGCCATCATGTTTGTGCACTCGCTCCATGTTCCGATCTTGATGGGGACCCCCTTTGCTAGTCCGAAGATCCGTTTGGCCTCCGAGTTCACAGCCTTCAAACGACTTGGGTTCTTCTCCAAGATTAGTCTAAGTCGCTTAGCTTCTCAATCGACAATAAAATTGTGAGTAGCGCTCGTGTCCACCATCGCCCGGGTTGTTCGGCCGTTTAGTTTGATGTCCACATACATCAACTCGTTGTTCCCTGCCTCCAGTGGCTTCGCCTTAGTGTTCTCCCCCACTTGACCCCGCAATGCATTCAACAAACGCATTGCTCCCATTCAGGGTCCTTGCGACTCCTCATCGTTGCTACTGGATTCAGAACTACCCGAACTAAGGGCGACAGCTTTGCCCTTGTCCGACTTGTGGGGGTGTATTGATGCCATTAAAGCATTGAGAGTGCCTGCTTTTGCAAGCACTCCCTCACCATATACAGTCCTCCGCACAAGAAGCATCCGCCAAATTTCAGAGCTTTGCCTTTTGAGCTTGGTCCCTTGTGGAAGATTTTCTTCTTCTGTTCGCCCCCAGACTTCTTCGCACGAGAGTATTTTGTTGGGTGATTTGCCGAGGATTGTTTCTTATTTCGTAAGTCCTCCGAAGAAACAAAATCAGTTAGCCTTTCTACGGCTGCAATTGCCCCGACCACGTCGGTGACATTCCTCCGATGTAGTTTTTGTTGCGCCCATGGCTTTAGGCCATCGAGGAAGCTGAATAGTTTGTCCTTCTCGGACATGTCTTGTATATCTACCATCAAGGCCGAAAATTGCTTCACATAGTCTCTGATGGATGTACTTTGGCGGAGTTATCTCAGTTTCCTTCTGGCGACAAACTCTGTGTTCTCAGGCAAGAACAGAGTTCTCAACTCTCGCTTCAAGTCTTCCCATGTATCCACATGACATCAGCCTTGCTGGATCTCTTCCCAACGGGTTCGCCACCAAAGTTTTGCATCTCCGTTTCGATACATTGTTGCTATAGAAACTTTGGTTTCCTCTAAATCGAGTCTCGTAGCACGAAAATTTTGTTCCATGTCAAACAGAAAATTTTTTAGCTCCTCGGCATCTCTGGCACCCCCGTAGCAATGCGGCTCAGGTGCCCTGAAGCTTTATGACGGCGCAGCGCGAGTATTGTTCCCTCCCGCATTAAGAGTTCTTGGGAGTAATGTCACCTTTGCCGTGAGTTCCGCCACAACTTCGTGTAGATGTCGTACCGAGTCTTTGGTATCCTCCGTCAGTCGATCGACCAGGGACTCAACCCTGTCTATCCGAGATTCAGCTTCTTCTTGCGAGCTCTCTACCCCAAGGAGTCTTCGTTGCGCTTGGTAGAGTTCCTTCAAGCTCGCTTCAAGAACATCGAGGCGGGTTTCCACCGTTGTCTCTCTTCGTGGCTCCTTTTCCCAGTTGACGAACCAGATTGCGCCTCCTCCGCTCAAGTAGAATACACCACTTCACGCTTGTCTTGTTCGTTGTCGCGCTCCTCATGAGCGGCTCCAATAGCTTGCGAGCGAGTTTGCATTTGCAGCCCACCTACGGCTACTTGGGGCAAGGGTCCGGCTTGCCCCATCTTGCTCGATTCACCACGATGTTTCGCCATGGCGAGATTACGAATCTTCTTCACTGCTTGTTCGAATTGCTTGCCTGCTTTGATACCACAATGTCACAGACTTAGCGGAATTTGCCTAAGGAATTTGCCTAAGCCGTGTGGCACCCTAGCAGCAATCTTGAAGACTTAGTTGGGATTGCCTAAGTCTTGAAACGCCGAAGCATTATTTGCCTGCAAAGGGTCAGCCCACTTGCAACCTCGTGCTGGTCCCGAAGCACCTGCAAAAGAGAAGTTGATTAGTTTTGAAGACGAGCGATGGACAAGTCTCGACGTCTCGCAGAGAGGGCAGCTCTTACACGTCGAACACCTTGAGGGCAACAGAGAAAGAGAGAGAGAGAAAGAGAGCGAAACAGGCTTTAGAGGGCTGTAGGAACGGTCGCAAATCCACAAACGACAGTTCCCAAGATATCGGATGCAAGTCGGGTTCAACTATTGATGAATGCTCACACCTGATACTATCCCAAAGCCCCAACCCCCCTGTGCCACCCGGGTGGTTCCAAGGGGCTGAGATGGCTGACACTCCGCACCGCACAAAATGCATGTCGCAGCACGCGAAAATGGCCCAAAACTGAGCTGTTTTGGTTCTGCACAATGAACGATCATTCTGCAACGTTCCAGACTGTTTCTGCTCGTATTTTTTAGCCAAAAACACATAAAAACGAGGGGAAACAGTTGCGGTTGAGCGACGACCGTTTGTGACAACGCGAGGAGACATTTCTTCTCCCCACGCAAGGATAAGAAATGTCTTCTCCCCGAGAAGCCCGCGCGGGGAGAAGAAATCTCCCCACGAAGCCTCGGCGAGAAGCCTGTGCATCACAAGTTGTTTTTGTCTCCCCGCGATCGTCGAAGATTCTCCCCGCGAAGCGCCGAGAAGCCTGCGGGCGACGGATCGGGATCAGGAGAGTAGCAACCGATCTCCAGTTTCTTCATTTTCTTCTCCCTCTTCTTCTTTCTCCCTCAGTTGATACCACCCGAAATCGGCCGACGATGAACGAAATCGACCGTTACCGCCCGACAACGGCCGGTGACGGTTGAAATCGACCGTTACCGTCCGACAACAGCCGGCAACGATCGAAATCGATCGTTACCAACCGATTTTGGGTGGTAACGAGGTGAAAATAGCCTCAATCAGCATTACCGCTCGATAGCAAGCGGTTCGCGTACCGATGAGTGGGTGGATTGGTACGTACCGCCCATACCGGGCGGTATGATTTGAAATGTCGAACCTTGCTTTATAGTTACACATCAGTTCTTTGTGCACTTTCGACCTCAATCAGAGAGATATTGGTTGGAGCTTTACCAACACCATGTCACCAACCTCAAATATGTCCACTTTTTTATTTTTTGGAAGCCTTCTCTAGGTATGCTTATGCGATATTTGTGTTATAGTGCCATTCTTTAATCGTATCGATACCATCTTGGTTGTGCGCATAACTCTATCTCGAGAACCACCTGAAAATCATCCAATGACACCGCCATCATAGTGGTGCTTTTGCAATCACTGTTGGGCTTATGCATTCACTATTGCTTCGTGAATAGCAAAAGCTTAATCAGAATAGGCAAAAGGATAGCTCCAGAATGAACCCAAAAGGAAGAGTTTAGGTTGAGGCCGAATAGTGAATGATTTCAATCATTCAGTGTTGCGTGAATAGTAACCCCAAAATGACCAACCCTAACATTTGGATTTTTCATTTCGCCATTTTACATCCAATTTGAGTTGTGTAAATTTTGTAAACTTCCAGACATCATGATGTTGCATTTCCTATTTTTTCACAATTTCTGAAAGATACAAAAAAGTGGAAAAATCGCGATGTCCATGCCCTCCAAAGCCAACTCGAAGATCTACTTGGCCTTCAAGTTCGCCACTTCCATCTGACTTGCACTTTTCTCCAAATTAAACTCTAATCACTTTTCTTATGATCAATGATGAAATCATGGGTAGCGCTTGTGTCCACCATAGCACTTTTAAGCTTGATGTCTACATATATAAGTGACCTCCCTGCTTTCAATTTTTCTGCTTTGTTGGCTCCTTAACCACACAATGTATTTAATAAATCCAGTGCTCTCATTCGAGGTCCTTATAAATCATAATTGTTATTGTTGGATTCAAAACTACTCGAGCTAAGGGCGACAACTTTACCTTTATCTGATTTCGATAAATAGATAGACGTTATCGTGAGTGCCGACTTCTGAGGACACTATCACCATATGTGGCCCTCCACACAAGAAACATCTGCCATATTTCGGGTCTTTACCTTTGGTATTAGGCCTTTTGTAAATAACTCTATTTTTGTTCAACAATAATCTCTTTGCCTTGGGAACAACTTAATGGTCAGTTTTACAAAGATTGTTTCTTCTTCTCGAATTTAGAAAGGAAACCAACTCTATAAGTGACAAGGAAATGTCTAATTTGCTACAATCAGCTTGTGTGGATCTTGCTGATCCTATGATATTCTTACAGTCCACAATGTTGTCTCATAGCCTTTAACCCAGCCCACTTAAACATGACAGCTCATGAGCATATTCCTTAGACAAAGTTAAAGCTGTTTCAAGGTGCTTTTCTTCATGACCAAGGAATGCATTAAATAGGTTAGTTACTAGCTGTAAAGCACTTAATTTCGTAGTTCCCTATGCATTAAGGGTTATTTCGTGCACTAGTACTTATTTTAAAGTTTTAGGTTAGAAAGTTTAGAATCTGATGGGTATTAATAGAAGCACTTTGAGTTCTCTCTTAAACATTGTATCTCTTGGATGCTTCCTTAAGTGGTGAGTCTTTTGTTAATATTATGTATCCTTGTTTAATATCTTTAGGATAGTGAACTATCTGTATCCTTTTGTGATTTTAAACTTGGTGATGAACTATTTATCGATTTTATGCAAGTTTTATCTTGAGTTTGTTTCTTTTTAATCCAAAAGTGTTATTCTAGCAAATACAACTCGACTATCGGTTTTTCTTTTTCGAATCCATTCCTCTCTTCCTCGGTATCATATATTTTTTTTAATCCATTCCTCTTTCTCCCTTCCCCAGTATCAATGAGTCATTCTACAATCGTTATACGTGACATTCCATTGATGCAATTCCTATTAAGCCCACGACTTCTAAACAACTAGTCCTTTTTTAATATGTCTTCCATATCCCGCAACAATGCTGGTAACTACTTCACATAATATCTTGGATATAAGTGGCTTGATGAAGTCTCAATTTCCATTACGTAACAAACTTAATGTTCTCGAGCAAGAACCGAGTCTGCAACTCTCGTTTCAAATCCCCCCACGATTCCTCATCTGACACCTCCCTTGTTGGATCTCCTCCCATCGAGGGTGCCACTAGAGCTTCATGTCTCCATTCATAATAAATCGGGCCTTGTTGCCCTAAATTACTATTATCTTAAATAGAAAGTTCTCAAGTTCTTTTGCATTTCTAACACTCTCGTAGCAGTGTAGCTGTGGTGCAAAAACATAGGAGTTGCACCCTCACATGTGTAGAGCCCTTGTGAGTACCATAATTCTTATTATAAGATCTGCCACAACTTCTTGTACGTGTTGACTCTATGGCATCTTCTATCAGTCGATCGACCTGAAATTCCATTTGATTAATCCAAGATTCAACTTCTTTTTGAGAGTTCTGTATGAGTTTTTATTAGGACCCTAGCTATGTCGAGTCCATCTATTCATAATTAATTCAAGTTGAGTCATGTTAGTCTGTCCAGTCGGAGTCAGTTATGGATCGGGTGAGCCCAATCGAGTCAGTTATGAATTGGTTGGAGTTGGTTTTTATCTTCGGTTAGGATGGAGTCAGTTATTATTTTCAGTTAAGAGTCTATCACTTAGTTAAGAGTCTATCACTTAGTTAAGAGTCCAAGTTTAGTGGGACTCTAAGTCCAAACTTAGAGGGGCTCTTGGTAGCACCCTATAAATAATGGTGTAAACTTTTTCATGAGAAATCAATGAAGAAGTCTTCGTTTTAGCCAAAAGGCAAAACCCTAGGAGACAGATCCCCTCGAAGTGATCTAGGAGGCCCGATCCCCTTGAAGTGATCGAGTATTCCCCCTTTTTCATCTTCATCCACGATAGAACCCTGTGGGGTTTTATCAATTGATATCAGAGCAACGAACCTCGGCGTTCCTGCTGTGGTTCCGCAGCCGCTCCCCTTGTCATCGCCACCGTCGCCGTCGTCGTCGTCGTCGTCGTCGCCATCTTTTGCCGCTGCCACCTGCCGCTACTATCTCCTATCCTCCTCTACAACAGCCGCTGCCATCTTGCTGCTGCAGCCGCTCCCCATGCTGCTGCCTTTTTGGTCACTGCCATTTCCCCCTTCCAGCCGCTGTCATCTCATCTGATTCTCTCTGCCATCGCTGCCTTCCTCCTCCCCAATTCCATCAGAGATCCGCTGCCACACACAGCCTCTGCCACCAGTCGCTGCCACACACAGCCTCTGCCACCAGTCGCTGCCAACCGCACACAGCCTCTGCCACCAAGATCCTCATCTGCTGCCTTCAGCCATCACCTTCTTCCCGTCCCTCACCCATTGTTGCCGCTGCCCTCTTGCAACACCGATCGCCCCTGCTGCCGCAGCCGCCTCTGCCATCTTCCTCCCCTTGCTGCCCAGCCGCCATCTTCTTCCCCACGCTGCTACCTTCTTCTCCTCCCTACCACTACCGTCAACCACCTCTATTCCACCCCTCCTCTTCATCGCCCAGCCATAAACTTCCTCCCACATCACCCGTTGCTGCCTCCTCCCCTCGCTGCCCAGCCGCCATCTTCTTCCCCACGCTACTGCCTTCCTCTCATCCCTGCCACTGCCGTCGGCCACATCTATTCCTCCCCTCCTCTTCATCGGCCCCCGACCATTCCTGCCTGCGGATCCAGCACTGCCATCTCTGTTCCAACCCGCTGCAGCCATCCTGTTCCGCAACTAGCGTTGCTACTGCCCACTTTCTCCTCCATTGTCGCTGTTGCTTCCCGCTGCCCAACCGCTCCTTCCAGCTGTAGCTTCTTCAACAGTAGCCGCAGCCGCCAACTGCACCAACGCTACCCGCTCCTTTATTGCCTTCTTCCTCAGCAATCGCAGCGAGCGACGCCACCCTCTGCTCCTCCTCTACTGCCTTGCTTGTCATCGCTGCCTGCCACCGCCACAACCCTCAGCTGCCACCCGCTGTTGTGGTCGTTGCCCTCAATCACTTCAGCGCCATCAACCGCCATCTTCCTCCCCTCGCGGCCGCAGCCCACCTCCCCTGCTGCAACCCTCGCTGCTGCCGCCGCTACCTCTTCCTTCCCCTGCCTCCTCAATCGTAGCCTCACCCGCTTGCTGCTGCAGTCGCTCCCAGCCGCGCCATCTCCCTCTGCAGCAGCCGCTGCCCCTTCTTGCCGTCGCCTCCTCTTGCTACCACTACTGCAATCAACCTATTCGATATATTGGTGATTCCTGTGTGAGCAATCTTGTTGCGACCAAATCCTACTACATCTACGACGCAAACTCATGCCCTTGACTTGACAACAGAAAAAATAACTGAACATTACTATTCTGCAATCCTACACGATGACTACGGATGATGCACTAGACACAAGGTTTAAAGCCTTCGAGACTCGCATAGAAGACATATTGTATGAGCTCCTTCGCGAATTTAGAAGAAGCCGATCAGAGAGCCCCAACAAAACTCAACATAGTGAAAGTTTCAAAGGGAGTCGATCTGAAAAGTATGATCATGGGCAAGACACAGGATACCCATGCATGAGGGTGGAGTTTCCCAGATGGGAAGATGGAGATCCGATCTAGCTCTCACGTGCTGAAAAATTTTTTTGTTTTCACAGGACTCCGGATGAATCCAAGGTAGAGATAGCCTCTATTCAACTTGAAGGAGACGCGATCCAGTGGTATGATTGGTACGAACACACTCATGGAGTACCCTCGTGGGAGCAATTTAAAACGGGCTTCTGATTCGCTTCGGACCATCGGAGTACGAGAATATGGATGGACAACTCACCAAAATCCGCCAGACTTCCACCGTACAGGAGTATCATAGCAGATTTGAGTGCCTCTCAAATCAAACCCGAGACTGATCCGAAAAACAACTGCTAGGAACATTTATTAAAGGGCTCAATCCAGAGATTCAGTGTGAAGTTAAAGCTCGCCAACCCCGTACCATGATGACTATCGTATTGTTTACTCGCATATACGAAGAAAAACTCAACAGGGACAATCGCAAAAATAAAAGCATTAACCAACCAACAGCAAGCAAGCCGACAGCCCCACCTCCCTCCACTCAAAACCCTCGAAGACTTACCAGAGAAGAGCTCCAGGAAAGATCAGCAAAAGGGTTGTGCTGGCATTATGATGACAAGTGGAGTAAAGGACATCGATGCAAATAGGGCCATCTTCTGATGATTGAACTAATTAAGGAGGAACCAGAAAATGATGATGTGGACTCTAATCAAGAAGGTAAGGATTCTGATAAAGGTATTGGACCTTTTATACATAAAGTGCATGCAATAGCAGGCGACTCTAACCCGCAAACCATGAAAATTAAAGGAATTTTGAAACAACAGCCTGTTACTATTTTAATCGATACTGGTAACACTAACAATTTCATGGACAGAAAGCTTGCTGACCGATTGGCCTATCAAATTGAAGACTGTAATAGATTTGAAGTTAAGGTTGCTGAAAGATGAATTCTAACTTGTAATAGTAAGTGCTAAAAAAATAAACTGATGATACAGGACCAAGAACTGCGGGTGGATTTCTTTCTAATACCCTTTGAGGACTTCGAAATAATGCTTGGAATTGAATGACTGTCAATCCTAGGTGATGTCACCTGGAATCTTTCTAAACTGATTATAAAGTTTTTTATTAATAGAAACCAAATGATCCTCAAAGGAAGATGTGGAAGCAAGATCACAACTGCCAGTAACCATCGAATGGAGAGGGTTCCTCACAAGACTACAATGACTACTGCACCAGAAGGCCGACCCATTGCTTACACCAAGTTGAGACCTTATTTAATTGATCGAAAGGTTGTGATGCATGGCAAATATCCTGGACCGAAGTACCCCCGAAGGCTGATTTGAAGTGGGCGGGTCTGTTAGAACCCTAGCTAAGCCGGGTCCATCTATTCATAATTAATTCAAGTTGAGTCATGTTAGTCTATCCAGTCGGAGTCAGTTATGAATTGGTTAGAGTTGATTTTTATCTTCGGTTAGGATGGAGTTAGTTATTATTTTCGATTAAAAGTCTATCACTTAATTAAGAGTCCAAGTTTAGTGGGACTCACGCTTAGAGGGGCTCTTGGTAGCACCCTGTAAATAATGGTATAAACTCTTTCATGAGAAATCAATGAAGAAATCTTAGTTTTAGTCAAAGGCAAAATCCTAGGAGCCATATCCCCTCGAAATGATCTAGGAGGCATGATCCCCTCGAAGTGATCGATTATCCCCCCTTTTCCATCTTCATCTACGATAGAATCCTACGGGGTTCTATCAGTTTTGTACCCTAAATAATTATCCTTGGCTTTGGTTGAGTTCCTTCATGCTAGCTTAAAGGACAATGTTGTAAGCCTCTCCTTTTTATTCTTATGCTTCCCTAAAGCTAATAGTTTAAACTACATGTCCTTCACACGAGGTAATTTGCCAACTTTTGGATCACCATTTTGATTGCCCGCTACTCTTGAATGGCTCTAGTAGCCTGTAAATAAGTGTACACATAGGCGCCTGCTACAACTGTGAAGGGCTATTATCCCCTTGTGTAGTCTTTGCTCGACTCACCAGAGTACTTTATCATGGCAAGTGCATGAAACTTTGTTATTTGCCCAAATTGATTGCCAACTTCGATATCAAATGTCATGGACCTTGATTTACCCAAGTCTTGAGGCCCCCTTACAATATTTATTCGCAAAGTTCAGCCAAAATGCAACCTTAGACTCCCGCAACACCTTTGTCAATAGACTACCAGCAAGAGCCAATGACAGCATCGACGGATTAAATGAGGGAGAATATCACGGATGATCCTTGCACTCCTACCACACCTTTGTCAAAGGACTATTTGTCAATTTTGTTTTCTTGTACAATTATTTAGCTTTGTGTTTTGCTTGGTTTTCGTGCATTTTTCCCTAGTTTTTGTAGGCCAAGTTGGTCTGCATGTCTGTGAAGCAAAAAGAACCAAAGCAACCCACATTTACATGTATCATATTATCTACCCATGACTTTTATAGGTCTATTTTAGATCTCCCTTTACCTCTCACCTAATTGCATCATCTTATCTAGCTAAGACTTTTATAAGTCTTGTTAGAGCATGTCAATATCATCGTTCGATGATTGTTCCTCATTTTATGCTTTATCAAAGTAACAACTAATTGTTCAAAAATGGAAAAAATTTGATATTTCATAGTGACTCCAAACATCCATCTTAATATTACATCAACAAACTCTTTGTACAGAATTTTTTATCACCAAAATTTAAATCCATGGAGCATAATTGACCTAGCACCTGTTTTATAATTTTTTTCTTTTAATTCTTTCTTGAATGTATTTATACCAACTAAATTAGTTTCACCCCATTTATCTTCTGTTAGAACTCCTATAAAGAACAAGAAGCAGATAAAAACAAACCTGCAGATATGGTCATCCAGCTTTGCATTTCTTCCATGAAATAAGCATGAAAACGCTGCTCATAAGCAGAAGTGTATTGTCAGGAATTGAATAACAAAATTGAATGCTGAATGCTAGTGCAAACAGACTCAAGAAGCATAACCAGTAAAGTTATGTAGAAATAAGGCAAAGGTTACGTCAACATTCAGCACAAGAACCACCTGATTGAATAGTTTCAAATGTTGGATGGGCAAGAAAAATATATATTTCGGTGGTTGAGATGTTTGGTGGTATTCACAAGGTTCACTGTGTCAAAGAAGTTATTTAAAGGGTGCCTCACAGAGGTCCCGAAAGATTAGGACAAATTCACCAAAGACATGAACAAGAAATGCCTTACAAACAAGTTTGCTACTGAATCTATTACCCATAGAGGAGGATTAAACAAAGCACACTATACATGGTTAAACATTGCATGATCATTTGTCTGAGCTAAAAGTAACACTGAATTTTCAAAACTGAACTCTTTGTTTGTAAGAACAATTCAAACATCTAAGTGTTGAAAATTCATCCTTTTTTTCCAAGCATTGAAACCTGATATGATATCCCGATAATTTCATACAAGAACTTCATCTCAACAAAAAGATTTAAAGATCTTAACATGCGGAACAAGATTAAACTAGTCGTTACCAGTTCCCATGGATACCAAGCTTGCTGGAAGATGGAGTAGACCATGAACGCGGTATAGCCGAGGAGAAATCCAGCGAAAACACGCTGCAAGAACCCGCACAACATCTCAATGCAAATCATAAACCAAAAACGAACCGTAATTTGGGAACAGGGAACGAGGATGCGGGTTTCAAGAAGGGCCGGAAGAAGAATTAGAAAAGGTGAAACAAACCCTCCACAGACGACTCTGTCGAGCGTGCTCCCTTTCGAAAGATCGAACCATTTCCTCTTGATCTGAACCAGGAAAAAAAAACCGGAAACGAGTTGATCTTGATACCCCGACAGAGGAGCCTATGAAAATGGAGCAATTAGACGAAGGAATCTCGGACCTTGGGAGTCGATGGGGTGGGAGTCGTCCTCGATACCATCTTCGCCCCCTCCACGATGCTTCTTCCGCCATTTCGCTGTTAGCTCCATGGATCCACAAAGACAAGGGATGGGCAAGGCGGACTCCACGCGTGCGCGTATCTTGATCGAGGAAAGAGGCGTATGTTAGTTCTGCTTTGGCTCATAACACACCGACCACCCACGATTTTACCAAATAAAGGACCGAAGAGGTAGTTTATCTGCTGCCTGATTTTACTGGACGCATACTCGTCCCACCACTTCAAATTACGAAATATAATATATGTACAAAAATCGAACAACATCGTGCTTTCGAAACCGCAATAAATAATCTATGAGAATAATTTATGATTACATTTATTAATATAATAAAATCCAAGTGGTATTATCATTGTTTATCATGAACTCGTGACCGGAACTAGCTGAACCCACTCCGATTAGATTGGATGAAGTGGATGTGACTTTAAGTTGAAATTAGCCCTCCTAGCTACATACTGTGAATGCTAGATAATTTAATCTAGTTTGAATTTTGTTTAATATATTGCTCGATTCTCAGATAAGTCCAACGGTAGAAAAGAACTAACAGAGCAATATCGGTAAGCTATAACTTTAAGAGCTCATTCGTTATTCAAGAGAGTATCTGATTAGAAATCAACTTATAAGTCTGTATTTCGGGATGAATTCTCGAGTAGCTTATAAGAGAGAGAGGTGACTTAGAGAAAAGGAGGATAGTAAGACTAACGGAAAGGGTAGTAAGAATCCGAGGGTAAATATATAATTGAAGTAATAAGGGTAGACTCATATTTAGTAGTCGGATTCTTATTTAATGGATAATTAAATAGATTCTTATTTAGTGGATAAGTAAATAGATAAGTGATTGTATTAATATAGGATAATAGATAGATAAGGAAACAGTATAGCGGGCCAGTAATAAGTATTTTGATTACAGTCAAATTTCTATTCTATTGTTTTAGTCCTGTACTGCATTATCTAATTCTCAAGAATCTCCCTCAAGTATGTATTTTTCAAATCTGAAACACTATTTACACATTTAGATATATCGAAAATCACTGTTTACAGTTTCGTCCGGATCGATATGTACCATATTGTACGTATCAATTCAAGGGCGAATTGGGATGTTGATTGCAAGCCTATAAATCTTTGGATTCCAAAGAGATCCATCGGGTCTCTCTTTTAAAGTGTAAAGCTACATTTCTTTTCCGTCGCTCTCTCTTCTCTTTTCACTGGATAAAGCAATCATTATCAGTTCTCTCTTCATCTCTCTCTTTTCATTCCTTCTCAGTCACGCCTCTTGAGGTCCATGAAATTAGTTTCGTTACAGGTTTCAAATGAACAAAAATCCTTGATAAAGCTCCAGACTCGTGCCGAAATATCTTATGTTGGTATGTCCGACATGTAACGAACTATACTAATCTGGTCAGGGACCGTCTCCGATATGGCACCCAAAACGTTAAACAATGATCCAAACTATATTTTCTTAATCTGTACTCATCCAATCAGTTTATATCCTACTCCAAATAGGCGTATTGATTTATAAAAAAAACTAATCAACCATCAGAAAGTGTGACTAGACAAGTAGGAACAACAAATTTCACTCTTTCTGTTACCAAATCTGACAAAAAATATCCATGTATCCAAAGCTAAATCAGGTATTTATTTTCCCATCCTTAACCTTGAAACCTTGAAACTTAGACAATGTCCTGACGCAAATAAGTAGATCAAACATACTGAAATAGTTGAATAAATACATAATCCATTGTTCCCATGATTCCATAACATATAACTGTTGAATTATAGAGATCGATGATTTTTCAATTTACATTTGACCCTATTTATACATGTTTTGAGAGATATATGTTAGCATCTTAATAGAATCCTTAGGGATCTAATTTGAGAGAGATCTTTGAGATCGGATCATCTGAATAAGATCCTTAGGGATCTACTTTAGGAGAGATCTTGGGGATCATGATTTTTGAGGATTTGATCTGCTAATATGTACCCGTAAGATCGAGCTCCTGTCAAGGACACCGATTTTGCGAGCAAGTGACTTCGTAAGTGAGTCTACTAGTTGATCAGTCGTATGCACATAGGAAACTCGGAGCTACTGGCGAACAACTTGATCTCGTACAAAATGAAAGTCGATAGCAACATGCTTTATGCGGGAGTGAAAGACCAAATTAACACAGAGGTAGGTAGCACCAATATTATCACAATAAATGGTATGCGTAACAGCAGAGGTTATGTGAAGCTCTTTGAGAAGATTTGTAATTCAATTGAGTTCGACAACAGCAGTGACAATAGCATAGTATTTAGCATCAGTTGTAGACCGAGCAACTGTATTTTACTTCTTGGAACTCCAACTAATAGGATTAGCACCAAGGAAAACAAGATACCCTGACGTTGAAATTTGATCATCAACATTACCTGCCCAATCAGCATAAGCAAAAGCATGAAGATGAATGGGATAGTTTTTACGAAGGAAGATTTCATGACCGATGGTCCCTTTGAGATATCGCAAAATACACTTGGCTGCAGTCCAATGCGAGGTAGACGATTGATGCATGAACTGTGATAAGTTATTGACTGCAAAAGAGACATTTGGACGGGTAAGAGATAGATATTGTAAGGAGCCAACTACCTACCGGTCCTGAGTAGAATCTATAGCAGGACTATTATCATATAACTTTAGTAAGTCCTTTGTAGATAAGGGAGTAGTAACTACCTGCATGTTTGTTTTGGATAACAGATCTTGAATATACTTTCTTTGTAAGAGAAAAAGTCTAGAAGATGTAAATGTAGCTTCGACACCAAGAAAGTAGTTTAAATTGTCAAGATCTTTTAGAGAGAATCTATCTACCAACTGCTTGATAAATATTTGGACCATCATGCGATTGTCACCTGTAACAATAATGTCATCTACATAGATTAAAAGATAGATTGTGCCTCCATGTTGTTGACGTAAAAAAAGTGAGACATCAGATTTAGAGTTGATGAAACACATAGAGGACAAGAATATGCCAAGTTCGGTATACCAAGCTCGTGGAGCTTGATGGAGGCCATAAATGGCTTTGTAGAGTTTGCAGACATGTCGCGGATACTGAGGATGTATAAAACAGGTGGTTGCTCCATAAAGACATTTTCACTAAGAGTCCCATATAGAAAGACATTATTAACATCTAATTGACGCAGACACCATCCTTTGGAGATCGCCAGACTCAGGATAAGTCAGATTATGGTAAGCTTAACCACAGGACTAAATGTCTTAGTGAAGTCAACACTGGGCCTTTGATGAAATCCCTTAGCCACCAGACGTACTTTATACCGAGCAGTTGAACCATTAGGATTCTGCTTAATTTAAAACACCCACTTACACCCAATGATGTTTTGTGTGGAACAGGGAAGAGTAAGTGCCCAGGTAGAATTCTGAAGGAGAGCATCATATTCCTCACAGATAGCTTTATGCCAATGTGGAGATTTTTGGGCTTGACTAAATGAGGTTGGTTCAGTGGACTCGGGCAAAGATTTAGTGCTAACATATAAGTCAAGGACATGTCGTGATTTAGAAATACCACTCTTGGGGCGAGTGTGTATGGGATGCTTGGGGGCAATAATAAGATTAGGCGGTAAGGATGGTGGATCATCACGGGTTGAGTTAGGTTGAGGGACTGTATAAGTTCCTTATGAAGGTGAAGACTATGGTGTTAGGGGCAATAGTTCAAGAATGAAGGAAACTTGTGAAGAAGAGGGAGGTAAAAGTTACACGATAGGAGTAACAGGAGATTGTGGATTCAGAGGAGATAGCTCAGAGGGTTCGGGAGATGAAGCTGTATTACAGGAATCTATGGTTACGATAGGAGGCTTGTGATTATGAAAGTGAAATGTAGACTTCAGAAAGTTGACATGTCGGGAAACAAAAACTTTATTAGTATGAGGATCATAGCAATGAAAAGTATTATGCTCAAGTACCCAATGAAAACACAAGGTCGAGATCTAGGTTGCATCTTATTTGAGGCATAGGGACGTAACCACGGATAACACAAATAACCAAATACTTTAAGTGTTTGCAGGTTCGGACATTCATGAAATAACTTTTCAAATGGTGATTCATACTGTAAGATAGGAGTTGTCATATAATTAATAAGGTAGACTGCAGTTTGAAAAGCTACTGACCAAAAGGTGGATGGTATGGCGGCTTGATGGAGGAGTGTTAAACCAGTTTCAACAATGTGTTTATATTTGCGTTCAGTAAAACCAACCAGCTGAGGAGTATATGGAGGTGATTTGAGATATTGAATGTCATAAGCAGACAAATGGGGTGCTTGATATTCACCTCCGCCATCAGAGTAGACAGTTTTGATTGTAGTCAAAAATTAGTTCTAAACTAATTTATGAAAGTTAGTGAAGATTGTAGAAACTTCAGACTTATGACGGAGAGGATATAACCATGTATACTTGGTAAAATACTCTCAAAGATAACATAAAATCAAAACTTGTTGAAAGAAACTATTGAGGCAGGGCCCCAAACATCGATATAAATAACTTCAAATGGTTTAGAACATGATATAGTAGATTGATCAAAAGGTAGTTAATGACTCTTATTGCTAAGACAAGCATTACAGTGAGTAATAGAGTCACGTGATTTAGAAGTAAAAAGCGAATAACAGGAAAGTAACTTTTGTTGAATGGAAGGCGAGGGATAACCAAGATGTTGATGCCACACATCAACCGAAGCAGCAATTGTAGAGTTGGTAGTAGGCTTAGAGAGATACAAGATTGATGGTCATTTGTAAATATTATCTTTATTCAAGCCTTGGACCAAGGATGCCCTCGTACTTATGTCCTTAACAAAAAAATAATCAGGAAATAATTCAATAGAGGTATGATTTTGTTTGCAAAATTGAAAAACAGAAATAAGGTTATGTTTGATGTGGAGTGCACACAAAATATTATCAAGTATAAAAAATAATGGTGTACGTTTTAAGCATAGTAGAACCAATGTGAGTGATAGGAATGCCTTTACCATCACCGATGACAACATCTTCAGGTCCTTCATAGTTGTTGTAGATTGACATAATCTAGAGATCAGAAGTGATATAGTGAGAGACACCAAAGTCAATGATCTAATTTGATTGACTATCAGTTGGAGTAGTCATAACATTTGCTTGAGGCCACCTTGATGAAGTAGGCAGTCGAGGTCAAGACCAATAAACTTTTGTGGTGTAACCCATTTTGTCACACAACTGATAGACGACTTGTTGAGGCACATGAGTAGGGCGATGGGGTTGGTAGGGGCCACCTTGATGTTTGTTGAAGTATGGAGGAGAAGACAATGATTAACTATTGCTCACTGGATCAGGAGGAAATGTGGCCATATATTTTTGAGTATTTTTGCTATATTTATTGCTTTTCTTGGATTTATAGTGAAATTGAGTTGTGATGGGAGGTCCTGCCAATCTATCATCACGCTTTAGGTATGCCTCATAGTCGGTCAACTTATCATATAGTTTTTCAAATGAGGTTAGGGAGTCACGAGCTCAAAGTGCCACTGCCAATTCCTTAAACTCATCGCTCAATCCATTAAGTGTGTGGATGAGGACTTCCTCATCATTGAGAAAATGACCTATCAAAGCCAGGTCATCAATAATAATTTTTATGTGTTGTAGATAGTTAGCAATAGTACTTCCCTCTTATTTTAATTTCATAAGTCTAGAGAGGAACCCGAGCATATGAGTGCACGAACTATTTGCTAAGGTAGTTTATAGTTTTATTCAAGCTTCTACAGTAGTAGCATAGGAGGAGATGAGCGGGGCCACAGATCCAGCAATAGATGCTTAAATGACTTAAAGAATAAAATGATCTTAGCGTAACCAAAGTGTGTGAGCTGAGTTTTGCACAGAACTCGGGTCACCTTAAAGGCGAATCATCGACAAAGGGTGTGCAACTACTACAGCATGAAAGGAGGAAGGGAGGATTACTAGGCGATCAGCATCAGTGGTTGTAGTTTATCACAGTAGAGGAAGAGGAAGATTGCTGGGGTGATCAGTAACGACGATTGTCTGTCGCAGCAGAGGAGGAGGAAGATTGCTCTAAGGCAATTGCTTTGATATCATGTTTAATTATAGAGATTGATGATTTCTGAAATTACACTTGACACATATTTATACATATTTTGAGAGAGATATGTTAGCATCTGAACAGGATCCTTAGGAATATGATTTGGGAGAGATATTTGGGATCGGATCATCTGAACAGGATCCTTAGGGATCTGATTTGGGAGAGACCTTGGGGATCATTATTTTGAAGATTTGATATGCTAATAATAACTACTTTGCTCTAAAAGTATATAATAGATGTATTGCAACATGTTATATATTCTGAGAAAAATAAGCTTGCAAGTCTTTTTTCCCCTTTTCTGTAAATTACAGCTTAAAAAAATATATACTAATTAGCAGATTTGTCCACGGTCTACTAAGATTAACTTTATTCTAGCAACATAAATCATAACAAAACAGACTAATCCATTGACAGACACATTTAGAGGATAAATATGATCAAGACATTCAATAAAAACTATTATCAACAAAAAACCATCTCACCTGCTGGGAGCAGATGGTATATTTATAAAACATCCATATTCTTTTCACAAAATTTGAGAGAAGCATGGCCCTTGAGCGAAGTTACACTCAAGCACTACTATTCTTTTTCAGTCCTGAAGGGAGATAATTTTATATCGTCAACACAAATGAACTGCAATAAGAAATGTACTCTTTTGAATTTTTCTAGATAAACCATAAAACATCCATAAATATTATTAAATTTAATTTTTTTAATGTGAATTAAAGATCCTTACCTCTGTAAAATAATCTCAAATATACAAATATCTTAAGGTAAGCTTCCTATCAGTCTATAACTCAAAATAAGTCGATGAAATTTACTTACTAGGAACTCTATTTAAGTTATACATAGTTATCCTTAGAGCTTTTTCTCACATTGATTCAGGTAAAAAGAATAATGCACCATGCTCCTAATTATATCAATAAGAGTATGAGTATCTTTCAGTAATCTTATTCTACTGTGATACATATGATAAATCATACTGAATACATATATCCTACTTTTCCAAGAATCTAGCAAATTATGAATGAGTTTATTATAATATATTAAAATTTATCTCTCATATCAGATATGATAATCTTGACTTTTTTATTTAATTGTCTCTTGACCTCATTTATTTACACTTCAAGAGTGTCAACAACCTAAGACTTTATATAAATTAGATATATATAATCATATCTCAATAGACTATCTATAAGGTGATAAAATATCTCTCTTTAATATGATATAAACATAAAGTGACCCGCAAATATAAGCATAATCTCAAGGAGTTTACTATATATTTTTTTAATATGGGATCATTATAAACTCAAGATTCATATTAATTCTGTATAGACTATCATACAAAATTCAAAGGTTAACTTTGATTGAATCATACTAAGTTTACAATCACCAGAAGAGAAATAATATTCTAACAATTCTAGGTAAAAAACCCAAATTTCCAGAATTATAAGAACATAACATATATCCTCAAGATTCGCCAGATGAATCATCTCTAAGTGTAAGCAATAAAAAGAAACTATTATCGCTTTCACTTTAAGATAATTCCCTATAACGATGAATATTTTATTCTCTTTTGATTTTCATATTAAAATGAGTTTCTATTATTGGTAATATATGTTGAAGCATCAAAATTAATCCATTAAGTATCAGATAATAAATTCTATAGTATTTGATTTAAACTATACAAAGATCAGACTTACATATTTTCCTTTAAAACCAAATCTTATAGTTCTTCTTCACATAACTTTGCTTACTACAAAGTAGTACTTCATTGTGAAGAATTTTCTTTTGTGAGTTTATATAGTATTTACAAACTCAGGTGGCTTGCACTTCAACTTTCATTTATTGTTACCCACTCTTTGAGTAGTGCCCAAAATATTTTGAGTCTTTTCTATTTTAATTTTAATTCTTTCTATACACATATACTAGTCAACTCATTTAAGTTTTATTATCCTTAATTAAATTTTAAATGAGTAAAACTAAGAAGAAAGATAATAAATTATAAGAAGTGACTCAATTATAATCATGCTCAATGTTTTTGAGCTTACAACTTTGTTAGCTATATTGAGGATATAATCTTAAATTTCTCAATTGCTATCATTTTTAGTCGGTTCTTCCATTAATGTATTAACTAATGACTTATCAGTAAATATAAATTGATCTATAAATATTCATATGTGCTAGTTGTCAACTGTACTGAAGTCTAAATATTATTAACAATTATCATAACATTTAGTCTTTTAGACCTTTTCCAATTAGTTATCTCAATTATTTATTCCACTGAACTTTTAATAATTAAGTTTGTATTCCTTCTCAATTAATTTGATCAAAGTCTAACTCACTCAATACAAATTACATATGCTCAAGCCATTTATTTGAGATACTATAAGAACATTACAAGAATACAATAAAGGGAGTACCACTGTAATAATATAATACTTTAAGTTTTTCAATAAATATTGAACTATTGATATTATCTCTATTTCACTCTTGGGTGAAATATTGATATATCAAGTAGTCATGCAAAATTATTTATGGAGGATTGATACTATATTTATGGAATAGTATTGCTACTTTTGGGTATACAACTCTAAACTGCAAAGATATTTAAAATAGTATCATCATACCCCATCATATAATTATTCAAAATATATTTTCTTTTGGATTATCTAAATCTCCTAATTATGTGTATCATTATAAATATTATTTTCTTTAATATCATTTATGATCAATTCCATAATATATTTTATAGATTATTGGTCCAAGTTATTTTGGTGGCTACAAGATCAATACAAGAATATAAATACAGTCTAAAATATCCTATAAATGACAAGACCTTTATTGTAGTTCACATCCTATAAGTCTATTATCCCACGCTACTTTGGTAGCTATCGATAAAATAAAACTTAGGGAGATGAATTACAAATAATATTCATCAAGTTTCTTTATCTAATTTATACTGAAATAGTTTAATAATAGAATAACAATAATAATAATTATTGAACATTATTCAGTATAAAAAAACTTTATATAACTATAATCATGATGAGACATAAATCATGAAAGACCTTTATGAGAAAGATAAACATTATTTCATAAGTTTAAATATATACATGTGAATTACTAAATAAATATCCAAGAAATATAATTAAATTTTATTTACCAGAAAACCAACAAAGAACCATTATACCAGCCAACCTTATTGTATTCTCAACTATGTCACGATATTGTATTCTCATAATTGTTCATTGTTCTCATTAATTAATTACAAGAGTTCCTCCCATTAAGAATGTCTCCTAAAAAATCTCATATCCATAATATATCTTATTTAATTAAATATGATGATGATTTAAACTTTTGCTAAACATTTGTTCCATGCTTGGATCTATCCAATACTTCTGTTGGATCATCATGTACGTTGGATCCCTTGAAGACCCATCATCACCACCTCTCATCATAGCTTTTGATTCCCTAAATTGCTTCTAAACAAGAGTATCATGAAGCATTGCTTAGTGGCATGACATAAAATAGGCTAGTTTCACATTAGAATATGACAAAATAATTGTGGCAACAAACATCCAAATGAAAAGCACTATAAGCAAGATGGATGCATCAAGACGTTGACCGATAAAAAAACACGTATGCAATCAAATACATAAATTGTGCTAAAGGATATGCCTTATTAAGCATATGAACCTCAACAAGTCAACATAAACCATCAAAACAAACATGCAAGGAACTTAACGAAATTCATACATAGGACATGAATAACAAACACAATAAAGACTCGGAAACTACTAATTAATGTGATCATGCAAGTAATTCACATTACAATATCCATTTTAAGCATTTCAATGATATCAAAATATTTCTTCCCCTTATGTCATCAATTATATCATTTCTTCCCCTTTGTCATCAATAAAAAAATGAGAAAAACCCAACTTATATTTGAACATTAATATTCATCATTTGTCATCAACAAAAAAGAGAAATGTTTAACATACCATTTCTATACAAATGTTCAAAATAAATGTTCATCACATTTCAAATTATGTCATTATGTCATGTCATTTCTCCTCATTTGTTATCAATAAAAAGAATAAATATTCACCATATATTTAAACACTAAGTATTCAATACATATTTCAACATATTTATCATAAACATTCATCATATAAATAGAGGAATTTATTCCAATTCTCCCCCTTTGTAAAATGAGCAGAAGAGGATCACAAATGCCACATCAAAATTTCTCTTTCTTTGTAAATATATAGAAGTAGAAGGTAGGAGTCAAGTATATCAAAGAATCCAAGAATCAAAGACTAAGTATCAAAAAATCAATTATCAAGAAAGGAGGGGGGGGGGGGGGGGGGGGGGGGGGGAGGGGTGGGTGGGTTTGGTGGGTTGTTGAAGATCTAAAATTTTAGTATCTAAAAACAAATATAAAGTAGTGAGGGATATATTCGAAAGTATTCATCATGGATATAAAAGATCCATGAATCAAAATAATTTTTTAGAGATGATACAAACGAGAGCTCATAGTAAGCATCATAAAAGTTTATGACAAATATTTTTCTTTTATAAATTTTAAGAGAAAAGAATGATATGAAATCATTTGGAAGAATCAAAGATCACATTTTTACTTGTAAATATCAAGAGGAAAAAATCATCTCGTGCATTCAGAAGATTCATGTAAAATTCAAGAAGAAGCTCAATTTAAAAAAAATCAAGAAATTCAAAAAATATGATAGCAACTTATGCATTTGAAAGATAAACATTCCTAAGTGTGTTCTAATAAAATTAAGTTATTCGTCGTTCATTTACTTTGTTGTTAAGATATCAATTTTCTTTCCCTTTATTATTGTTAAAAAGGAATATGGTGGTTCTTTTTACATCCATATTCTAGTTACAATAAGGGATCATGTCATTAAAGATGAAAGATCAAAAGATATAATTTTTTTAATAAATCTCTCCCGTCTTTTTTCTTTATAAATAATGAAAATGAGTCTTAGGGGATTAAATAATCTTGATTTATCTAAGATAAATCTTAAGACACCTAATCATTTAGATTAATGTTCTTAATAAAATAGAAGAATGATCTTGATAAAAAAAATCTCAAATTATAATTGTTAAGATGATAACTTTCCTTTTTATTAAAAAAAATCAAAGAGATTAAAAAATGATTCCCTTAAAGGATAAGTCAAGTCAAGAAGTAAAGGGAAAGTTCATGATACAAAAAATCTCATTTAATTTTCAACTCATCACAAGTTTAAGAAATATTAATTTGATGATAAGGTATACTATTCATGAATATAAGGAAGTTCATAAATAAATCATGTCATAACGGATATTAATATCAATTCATAAATATCAAAAGACATGATTTAATTTTAATAAATCTCCTCTTAGATGACAAAAGGAATCTTAGGAGATCAAATAATAAGAAGGATCTTGATTCATGTTAAAACATCAAGTTATAAATATTGAGAAGTCAAGATCATGATTAGGATGAAAAATTTTCTTTTGCAAAAAGAGACATAGAAGAATGAAAGATCTTAATTCAGGTATAAGAGATTTCAAATTATCAATATTATGATTCATAAAAAAATCAAGTTATAATTCTAAAAAAACAAATTATGATTCATTTAGATAACTCTATTAAAATGAAGGGTCATAGTTCAATATGAGGATTTTAAATTATAATTTTCAAGATGTCAAAGTCATGATTTGGATAATAACCTTTTCAAGTTTGAATCATCAAATCATTTTTGTAGTTTAAGATATTCAACAATAATGATATCACTTTATCTATTATTGAAAACTTGATAGGATAAAGATATTTTCAAGAATAAATATCCACCTTTTTGGTTATTTCATGTGGTTTGTTTCAAGAATGCCTTTATGTATTTTATTTAAAATAAAAAACTAAGTTTCATTTAAAAAAGAAAACCTCAAGATCATTGCAATAAGAATTTTTAAACAAGAGCTTTGATTTATTTTAATCCAACGATTTTTCTTTCTTAAGTGAGTCTAACTCTTTAGGCTTAGTGAAATGAGTTGCCATGCTCATTTCATTCTTATTTCAAAAATATTTTTAATTTTTCAAAAATATTAGAAAATAAAGCATGAATTTTCTCTCTCTTTTTTTTTTAAATTTTATTTCAAGTCTTAATTCAAGAATGATATAACATTCAATCATGTAACATATTTCAAGTCAATATA
Source organism: Ensete ventricosum (assembly GCA_029747655.1). NCBI lineage: Eukaryota > Viridiplantae > Streptophyta > Magnoliopsida > Zingiberales > Musaceae > Ensete > Ensete ventricosum. The sequence continues at coordinate 33,958,479 of JAQQAF010000003.1, read as the reverse complement.
CAACCCATTTAATATAACATTCAAATCAATTATTAAACATGCTCGTCAATAATTTTTAAAAGATCATGGTTTATTTAGAATGATATTTCATTTAGTCAAAACCATGATGAAAAAAATTAGACTCATATAAAAAATATTTTGTTTAGATAAATATCTTTGGGAGTCAAGAGAGTTGTTTTATATAAAATACCCCTCAAATCATAGAAACCAATATATCATCAAAATAATCATACAAGGCACATCTAAGATCATCATCAAAATCCTTTTTTGGGAAGTTTAAACGAATGCAACATTAATAGTTTCCCACTAGAATATAGTTAAGATTATAAGTTTTAGTTTTTGTACTAACATGCTCTAGTTTTCCATATAAAGTCCTTTCATCATAGAAAAGCAATTAAGATTAATTGTATAACTATAAACCATCAAGAGATTTATCATCAATTATATTAATTCCAATAATTTTTCTTATTATTGTTGTTTTGGCTAGTATGCTTGAAAAATATGTTAGATCTCAAGTCATGTGCCTTTAGTATCTACTTTCAAAATATCATTTTGTGCTCCTAGCCTTGTTTAGAGTTAATCCTATAATATATGTGGTTTTGATTTAGGTATCCATTTAACTTTGGGTCCCTCATGAAAAGCTCTACCTAATTTAACAAAGGGCATTGTGTTGTTTATGGTTCCTTTAGGAACCTAAATCAATTTATGTGGACTATACTTTCTAAATGAATACTTAAAAGCAAAATGTCCTAGTCTACCACAGAAATTACATTTAAGTTTTGGTGAAGAGTTTAATATAGGTCTTCTAACAAAAATAATTAGCTTTTGATGAGTCTCACCCACAAAGCCAATACCTTCCTTATAAACATGATCCTTATTAGTAAGGATCATATATAGATATTTGTTACCTATATTAAACATTTCTAAGGTTTGTTTTAACATGGTATTTTTTCTTTTCAATTTCATTTAGTATTTTATATTTCGAGCAAGAAGTACATGGTGTTGATGCATTATTTAAAGTTTCAAGTTTACAAGAAAGTAATATATGATCTTTTTTGAGTAATTTATAAGTTTTACTAAACTTTTTATACTCAATAAATAATTCATTAAAGATATTTAATAACTCATCAAAAGTAAAAGAAGCTTCAGGTGAGTTACTTATCTCATCATTGATGGTAATAAGTGCAAGATTCTCTACTTCTTCTTAGTTGTGCTCTTCATCTTCGGAGTGCCTTGGTTCTTGCATTTATAGCAAGAAGTTTTGTTCATTTTAAGTTTATTTTTATTTTTGTTCATTAATTTATTTGGTTCTTTTGTCATGTTCAAATTCATCATTCTTATCACTCGAGGTTTCACTCAAGAAGTCATCTGTTGTTCTCAGTTCAGTTTTCTTCATATTCTTTGGAAGGTATTGTTTTTGTGTTCTCAGTGTCAAATCCTTCATATTCTTTGGAAGATGTTTTTCTTGTTCATTTTTGTAAGTCATTTCAATCATTGAATCATTTAATTTAATTATACTTTCATGTGTGATTTCTAATGTATGTCATATATCAAAAGTCGAATCACATGTAGAAACCCGATCAAAGTCGTTTTTATCTAAAGCACAAAACAAAGCATTCATAGCTTTTGTATTTTTAAAAAATATTTATTTTTTATGATCATTCCAATCATTTATCAGATTAAATGACTTCTAAAAATCATTTTTAACAATGTGGCATAAATCAAAATCCATCGAAATTAGGAAATACGCATTCTGGTTTTCCAAGAAGTGTAATCCATCCCATTGAACTTGGGAGGACGTGTGATGCATTGACCCTCATTAATGCAAAAGAAGTAATTAACTTGCTTGAGTGTTAATCCAATTGAGTATAATGTGGCTCTGATGCCAACTACTAGAATTAAGTTGGCACTAAGAAGGAGATGTGAATTAGTGCAAGTATAAAAATACTAGATTTGAAAAACTTGCTTGAAGTAAAGAAGAAATCATATACATTTCTTGGACTTCATTGATGATGCTTGTGCCTTTCTTCAAACTAATTCAGAACAATTAAATTCAAATATAATAGAAAAGACAAGAGTAGAGATGCTCATAGATTTTATAGTGGTTCGATCAAATCTTGACCTATGTCCACTTTTCGAAATCCTCCTTCGTCGAGGCCCACCGGAGTCCACTAAAGATCTTCCACGGGTGAAGACCAAACCCCTTACACTTCTCTCCTTTTCACAGGTTCAAGAGAGGAACCTTTCTAAATTTTTATTTCTTCCTTTATACTCACTTTACACTTTGAAGCACTCAAGGGAAGAACTTAATTTTACATAATTTCTAACCAAATTTGCTTCCACTTTCTTGCTCTTTTTCTTGCTTCTCTAAGTAAAAAAATTTGGGGTATTTATAAACCTCAATTGGCTTCAGATTGGAGCCAAAATTCAAAGATTTTTGTAAAACTGGGGTATAGGCAGTACTAAACCTTCGAAGCCACCATAATCTCACAAGTTGTGGGAGCCATGGACCTATACTCAGCTTACTCATCTTTCGAACTAGACTGAGCAACAACACTTTGTTTCTGGCTTTTCGAACACAAACAAATTGTAAACCACAAAGAAATAATAGCTACTAGTGGACCGGACGACCCAGATCAAACAGGCTACTAGCCCAATCAGCATCTAAGAATGTTTCCACCTTAGTGTGGCCATGTGATTGATAGAAAACGGCTTGGCCTAATGGGGAAAGAAAGGTATCTTAAGATTCACAAAACAAACTGCTTCCCCTTTACATAGTGCAGCCATAAATTTACTAACAACTTCGAAAGTGCCTCAGAAACAAGGGTGGCAATGGTACTATCATCGCTTGGGCGGTACCACTACCTCTTGGGCGGTACTATCATTGCCCACCGGTGGTACTACTACTAGAATATGGCAAAAGGTACTTTTAATACTTTTTACATACCTGACTTGTACCTCCTATTGACCCCTTTCTAGATCAACGAAGTAAGCTCAGCCTAAGCTTAAATCTAACCCAAAGTTAACCTGATTGCCTCATATTTAGTTAACTTAGATTTCTTCCAAATTTAACTCAATTAGGACTCAAAACAACTGATGCTAACTACAACATACTAAAGCATACAAATACAATTACCTTTATTGACCGACACATCAATTGATTTTCTGAACTCCCAGCGAACTTCTCAGCATCCTCTGGCGAACTCCTAGTGAGTCTCTCGATCATCTTTTGACAAACTCCTGGTGCACTCCCGACAAGCTCCCGATCACCTTCAGCGAGCTCCCGACGAACTCCCGACAAGCTCCCGATTACCTTCGGCGAGCTCTTGATGAACTTCCAGTAAGCCCCCGATCACCTTCGGTGAGCTTCCGACGAGCTCCCATCAAGCCCCCGATCACCTTCGGCGATCTCCCAATGAGTTCCCATTGCATCATCCGAACCTTGATATGATGCCCGAACTTGACTCCAGCCCAACGTTAGATTGAATTCCCTTTTCACCGTCGTAGTTAATCCTGTATTACTTTTTTTAACACATAGGTTAGATAATAAAACCCATCAATTGATTTCATCAATAAAATTATTTTTTGATTCGTTTTGATTCTTATGATTTTTGTTCCTTTTCATGAATTTTTTAAGTCTTCTTTTCAGAAGTGCAATATCATATTCCTCATTACTTGAGCTTTTGCTCAAGGAATCTTCTATGTTCTCAGTGCAATATCCTTCATGTTCTTTATAAGGTTTTACCTCTTATTCGTTGTGTGCTTTACAAGTCATTTCATAAGTCATCAAAGACCCTATGAGTTCTTCAAGAGGAAATTTATTTAAGTCCTTTGCCTCTTGGATAATAGTCATTTTTAGATCCCAACATTTCGGAAGAGATGTTAAAATTTTATTTACTAGTTCAAGGTTAGTATAACATTTACCAAGAGCTTTCAAACCATTGACAACATCCATTAAACGGGTGTACATGTCACTAATGGTTTCACTTAGCTTCATTTAAATAGTTCATAGCTATGTACTAAAAAATTTAATTTTTGACTCTTTTGCTCTACTTGTGCCTTCATAAGTGACTTCTAGTATATGCTAAATTTCATCTACAGTGCCACACATAGAAACACAATTAAACTCATTTTTATCCAAAGCATAAAATAAAGCATTCATAGCTTTGGCATTCAAAGAAAATATTTTCTTTTCAAAATCATTCCAAACATTCATTGGATTGGAAGATTTTTAAAAGTCATTTTCAACGATGTTCCATAGCTCAAAATCTATATAAATCAAAAAAATTCTCATTCGTATTTTCTAATAAGTGTAGTATGTCTCATTAAACATAGGTAGACGAGTAATAGAGTGACATCATGATTGTTAGAAAAAACCATTGAAACTCACTTGGGTGTTAATCCAACTGAGTGAACTTGGCTCTAATACCAACTGTTAGGATCATAAATGACACTAAGCGGGGGGTGGTTTAATTAGTACTTTCAAAAACTTTTGATGATTCAAATAAGTCATTCGATGAAACCATATCGAAAATGCTTTTTAACTTAGAAAGTGAGTAAAGTATACTGAGTAGCTAAATCAGTAAGTAATAAGAAGAAAAAGCAAAAGAAGAAGTGCACACCGGATTTATAGTGGTTCGGTCCTCCGATCGACGTCCACTCTCGATTCCTCTTCACTTGAGGCCATCGACTTCCACTATCACTCTTCTTTCCAATGGATGAAGATCAACCATCCTTTATAACTCTTTCTCCTATTTATAGCCTTAGGAGAGAACCTTTACACCCCTCTTTTATAAGGATTCCCTCACACACTCCTTTAGAACAACCTATAAGTTTTAGGAGGGAACTCAACTTTTCTAACATGGTTTTCTTACTACAAAACATAAGGTTTCATTTTCTTTTCTTGCACTTCCAAGCAGGAAAGAGTGGGGCATTTATAGACCCTGAATGACTTCAAAAATAGGGCCAAAATTTTTAATCCTTGATTTTTTTATGGTACAAGTGGTACCACCATCGACACTGGGTAGTACTACCGCCAAATAGAGCTTAGATTCCTAGACTCTGGTGGTACTACCACCAAAATAGGTGGTACCACCATCACTTGGCGGTACCATCGTTGACTGCTAGCGGTGCCATCATCGGCTGCTGGCGGCACCACCTCTTGGTTTCCCAGAAAAGCACTAAAAGTGCTTTCTATAGTTGGGTGGTACCACCACCTAGACCTGGTGGTACCACCACCTAGACCTGGTGGTACCACCACCGAAGTCAATTCTAAGCTAGTAAATTTACCTTTCATCAGGTCAAATTTAACCCTAGTTAAGGCCCAATGGGGCACAAATCAAGTTGGCATGGTTACGGTCTAATACCAGCTTAAGTTGACTCGATCACGATTAAGACCTAACCATCTTAATTAAACATAAAACTTTCAACATGTTGTCCATTAGTTTAGCATGTGCTCCGATTATCCGACACTTTGTCTGAACCTCCGACGTATCTTCTGGCTCAATGCCCGAACTCCACACGAAGTCTATCTGTTGCACGTTGACCAATCCTCCAGCCCGATGTCCAATCTTTGATATAATACTTTTTGAGCCAACATCTTGCTTCAATAGATTACCCTCTAATGGTTCAAGTTCATGATCGAAGATTTCTTGCATTACTCAACTTGAAAGCATATTAGTTTATAATTTTATCATCAAAATCCGAGATTCAATAATCTCTCTCTTTTTGATGATGACAACCAATTGATGACAGAGTTTTATCTAAACCCTCCGTCTATATGCCATCAAGAACATAAATTTTTAAGGAAGCATGATAATATTGTAACTCTTTCAATTCAAGTTAAAAATGACTTTAGTTATAAGTCATAGCGCAAGGATCATATCCATACATCTCAAATATCATTAATGTTATCAAATATCATATGCCAATGATGGATATCATCAAAAAGTTGCTATTACATCTCCCCCTTTATCATCAACAAAAAGAGGAAAAAGAAATATGTTAGTCGTTTACTTTTCTTCTCTCCCTTTGTTATTATCAAAAGGAAGATAATGATACTACATCTTCGTTTATATCAGTATGCCAATGAAGGATATTAATACAAAGAAGCATAAATCTTATACCATTCAAATCAACGAAGAAAAACTGAGAAGATTCATGATTCATGTATTTGAAAGATTCAACATACCTAATTCTCTTATAATGAAATCGAATTATTTCTCATCTAGTGGTTTAGTAAAAATATCTGTGAAATGATATTTTATATCAATAAAATCTAAATATATATCATGATTGCTAACATAATCCCTAATAAAATGATGTCTAATATCAATGTGTTTAGTCATTGAATATGGTTCTTTGTTAAACAAATAGCACTTGTATTATCACATTTTATAGGAATATTTTTCAAGTAAAGTCTATAATCCTCTAAAGTACTCTTTATCCAGATTAATTATACACAATATGCACCTACCGCTACATATTATGTCTCGACCATAAATAATGCGATAGATTTTTGCTTCTTGGAAGACTAAGAAACAAGTGCATGACCTAGGAATTGACATGTTTGAAAGGTACTTTTTCTATCTATTCTGCATCCTGTAAAGTCAGCATATGCATATGCAATCAAATCAAAATTTTTAGATTTTGGATACCATAATCCGAGATTTGTAGTTCCTTTTAAGCATCTAAATATTCTTTTAACTGCTTTATAATGAGATTATTTAGGATTGGACTAAAATCTTTCACAAAGTCCAACACTAAACATTATATCAGGTCTAGTTGTAGTAAGATATAATAAGCTCCCTATCATTCATCGATAAGTTTTTAATCAAATCATTCATCTTCATTGTCCATATCTAATTTTGTAAAAGTGCTCATTGGTGTGTTAATGACATTAGCAATAACAATGTGAAATCTTTTTAATAAGTCCAAAGCATACTTAGTTTGACCAATAATTTTTTTATTCAATTGCTTAATTTGTAATCTTAAGAAAAATATCAATTCGCCCATCAAACTCATTTTGAATTCTTATCTCATACTTTTGACAAATGATTCACATAAAGATTCATTAGTATAACCAAAAATAATATCATCAACATAAATTTGAATAATAAAAAAATTATTTTAAAAATATTTAATAAATAATATGGTATCAACCTTGCCTGTAAAAAAATTATTTTGAATAAGAAAAGAGCTAAATATCTTATACCAAGCCCTAGGGGCTTACTTCAATAAATAGAGAGCCTTAGATAATTTAAAAATATAGTTTGAAAAAAGATCATTTTTAAATCTAGATGGTTGTTCAACATAAACTTCTTTTAAAATAAAACTATTAAGAAAAGCATTTTTGACATCCAATTAAAATAATTTAATTTTTTTAAAAGAAGCAAAGGCAATGAGCATCCTTATGACTTCAAGTCTTGTCACAGGAGCGAATGTAACTATGATATTCTTCTTGGTTAAAACATTCGATCATTAATTTAGCCTTATTTCGAACCACGATACCAAGTTCTTCTTGTTTATTCCTAAAGTCCTATTTAATGATAATCACATTGTGATCACTAAGTCTAGGAATATGCATCCATACCTTATTTCTTTCAAATTGATTTAATTCTTCATGCATTGCGAAAACCCATGAATAATCTTTAAGAGCATTGTCAATGCATTTAGGTTTAATTTGAGATAAAAAAGTAACATTTACATAAATATTTTTAAATGAAGAATGAGTTTGAATACCTTTTGATGTATCTCAAAAAAATGATTAGCTCCCTAGGATGAGCATTTACATACTTCCATTCTTGGGTAAGGTATCTTCGGAAGTGGATGTTGAATCTCAGATTTTGATTATGAAATTAAATGATGAAGTTATGATCTAATCAATGTTGAGAAAAGTGATGTAGAACTAACTTCGATTATGAAAAGGTAAAACAATTGAAGTAGAAGAATCATATATTGGGCTGGAATCAGAGATCGAGCATTAGGACGAAAGAATCAGACATTACACTAAGATCAGATGTTGCAGTAATCAACATGCCGATGGATCGGGTAATACACTGAAGATTCAAATGACGTGCAAGAAGTTTGGATGAACCAATGACATGCCGAACAATATAGGATTCTTATTTTATAACCATGATGTCTTGATCATTGTAGTTTAGGCCTTAATTAAGTTAGTTTTGGGTGTAACCATGCTAACTCAATTAAGAGCCCATTGGGTCTTAATTAAGGTTAATTTGGGCCTATTGGGAGGCTAATTCAGTGACCCAAAGTAGGGTCTAACGATGGCACCGCTAGACCTAACTGTGGTACTGCTATAACATACAACCTTCTGAGCTATGTCAGGTGGTGGTATCGCCCAGACTGGGCAGAGGTATCACCATCATTTTATGCTTGCAGGCGGTGGTATCGCCCAAGCTGGCGATAGTACTACTAGAGCCCAGTCTCCCAGGCTCTGATAGGTGGTAATACTATCCATTGATGCTGATGGTACCACCAGTACCTTGAAAACCCATAAAATTTAAATTTTGACTCCATTTTTTAAAGTCATTTAGGGTCTATAAATACCCCTCTCATTCTTGCTTGAGGATGCAAGAAAAGTGAGCAAAAATTATGATTGGAAGTGTCGTAAAGCTCTATGTGTTGGGAGTTCCCCTCCTCTTCAAGTTTAGATTTCATTTTGAGGGAGGTGTAAGACTTGTAAATGGTCTCTCCTAAACTTGTGAAAAAGGATAATAGAGTTGTAAGGGTAGTTGATCTTCGCCCATTGAAAGAAGATCGTTAGTGAAAGCCGGTGGCCTCGACAGAAGAGTGGACATAGCTCACGATGACCGAACCACTATAAATCTGGTGTGCTCTTTTCCTTATGCTTCTCATTTTTATTGCTTACAAATTTAGTTGCTCACAACACTTTACTAACTTTCCTAGTCTAAACGTAATTCTGATTTGATTTTATCGAACGATTTTTTGAATCAACATAAAATTTTGAAAGCACTAAATTTAAATTTAGGACCCTGAATTATACTATTTTTGAATGAGATTATATTGTTTTCAAGTTCTGCTTAAAAATAATGTAATTTATTCAAAATAATGTAACTTTAGACCTTTTTCTTCGAGATTTATCAAAATCTAATGAAGACCTAAATGATAAGTTTTCTATTCTTAATATTTCAAATGACCTTTCTCAATTAATAAGCCCTTAATTTTCTTAGTTTTGACCAATTTATACCCATATGACAAAGTTTTTAGGACAAAACCCACTTGAAATACATGGGACAAATTTTCAAAAAAGTTTTAGGAGCTAAAAATAAATTTGGGACTCTGAATTACACTGTATCTATCTGAATAAAGTTACTATATTTTACTGTTATATTCAAAAACTCCAAAACTCGGGGCCTTTTTATTCTAAATTTATAAAAATCATCATAAAACATTGAATATATCTAATGAAGGTCTAAATGACAAACTTTTCTATTTTTTTTCCCTTCAAATGACTTATTTTCAATTAAAATATTTCCTTAAAAAGTTGATTTTCTTTTTAATGTTTCTAAATTTGGTCCAAATTTATGCACACATGATATGGTTTTTGGGACAAAAACCACTTAAAATACATGAGACATGGTATCTTTGAAATTTTGGTAGCAGAAACAAATTTGGGGTCTTGAGTATATTTTTAAATGAGGTTGCACTATTTTTATGATTTTGTTTAAAAACAATATAATTTTATTATAAAATTATAACTGAGGGCTTTTTTATTTTAGATTTGTGAAAATCTTCATGAAACCTTGGATATGTCTGATAGAGGCCTAAATGACTACTTTTTAAATTTTTATCCTTCAAATATCTTATATTCAATTAAATTAATCCTGGATAGGTTGAATTTTTTTTAGTTTCTCAATTTGGGCCAATTTATACACGACAGTGTTTCTTGAAATCTTCTGAGTAAAAAATAAAATGTGGCTATGAGTTGTACCAATATTGAATGAGGTTACATTATTTTTAAATTTTATTTAAAAATAGTATTGATATGTCACATTTTGGCACATCTAACATATACTTTCATGTCACTCTCAAACTCCCCCACAATGTTACCTTTCATACATCTCATACACAGTGGAAGGACATGTTTTAGCTCAGACAATGACCTAGGGAAGGATCGCGCCTACTACAGATACGCAATAAAGGCAACATGCATCGCAGCGGGATGAGATAGACAGGTCGGAGGCTCAGCCACCGACCAGCATATAGCGTAGACCTACCACCAATGCTCATTAACTCCTTGTGTATGATTTATGCCTCCCCAGGTAGTATAAAAGGTACCAAGAAATAATGCCAAGGGGATTCGATTTACAGAGAAAAAAGACAGACAACACAAGGTGATTCATGACTAATTTAACCATCGGAGAGGTCGCGTTGGGGCAACACATCCCCGACTGCGGCCTTAGTGCAGGTATCTACAACTAAAGAACTAGCGAAGGAATGGGAGGATGCACCTATAAAACAGGGAAGCTCGGTCCTCAATGGCTAACCGAATGAGGTCCCTCGACCAAGGGCAAGTAAATTCCCACCACTTCCTACCCCCCGGAAACACCGCAGCAGACCTCGGACGGTTGTAGCTTTGCCATGGATCAGAAGTCGACCCCGACATGAGGTGATCGACCAGGTTCTCGACCTACCAGTCGATATCCCAATAGGAGCTTGCATATCCCTCGGACACCAACGAAGAATTCTCAAGCGCCCATTTGTTTGCGGGTAGGACTAAGCCGAGGTGACACTTTGGCCTTTGGACCTATTTTTAGTTCACTAACAGTTGCCATAAAATTCATGAAACCTTCAAAATATCATAAAAAGATCTAATTGGAGTTTTGATCGGTCTAAAGTGGAAGTGTAGAGCTCCCAAGGAGTCACCTACATTAAAATCTTCATTGTGTCACAGACAAAATGTAAATAAGGTGTTCGATGAAATGCTCATATTTATTCGTGTCCTTTGATTTTTATATATTCTTTATACAGCAAGTAGCATGTTAGTAATCGACTTAGCAGCCCTAGTTTGGTTATTTTCTATGGCCGATTTTGGCTTGTAAATGTGAGTATGTGTCATGTAGTCACTTGTGGGGGACTTCGATCTGTAATGGACCATTATCCTTTGTGTGTAACCTTTTTGAGTTTGTAATGTCCATGGGTGTAATTTGAATTGGCTTTATAAAGTGTTTGCTTGAGCAGTTGCTTGTGGATCCCATTAGAATTGCTTCTTCTGGCCCATTTTCTCTTTTGTAAGTCCTAAGGGACCCTTGGAGATCTCCGGGAAGGCTGATCTTTGCGGATGAACATGCATCAGTGCTGCACGGCTTAGGCAATATTAGTTAAGCCTGTGATATAATGGTATCAGAGTGGGACAAGCACACGCAGAAACACTCGCCATAAAAACATGGGGGACCTAGCTGGGCTATGTAGAGGATAGCCAGCACGTGCAACCGTTTGAGAGGAAACGAACATTGAGATGTAGGGAAAGGAGTCGCTTAGAGGAGCAGATATCCAAGTTTGGCATTTAGAGGAATGACCAACCCTTTGCATGAGAGGCACCACAAGGACAAGCAAGTGAAGTAGAATGCATAACGCACAAAGATTGAGATGGCTGAGTTCGAGCTATGGCTCAACGTTGACAACCAAACTTGATGGTACTCAGGGCAAGGGGGGCGCTTGGTGAAAGATGAGATCGTCCGAAGTGGGAGTTGTTGTGCAATGACCGAAAGAGTTGTGCAAAGCTCATAGAGGTGAGGGGAATTGCTAACTTAAAGGATTCGATACTCATGCAAGGGCTTGTACATAGAGGTCAAGGCGCGATCGGAACTCGGCGCCATTGGTGGATACATTTCGAGATCAAGTGGGGGAGCAATCCAGGACAACATCATATGAAGGCACATTTAGAGTCGATGTGGAAATCAGACTCAAGGGAGGGCTGACCCGTGGAATGGTGGACGCGAGGGCCACTATCAACTTAATGCAAATCGAGGAGCGAAGCGACTTGGGTGGAACTTGGTGAAGTATCCAAGCTGTATGAAGGGAGTCGACATAGAAGTTGGAACATGGAGCAGAGGCATGTAGCTTTCCTTGGATAGAGGTCAAGGGCATGAACTCTTGTAGAGGCAAGAGTGAAATCATATCGTTCTATGAGTTCTTCATTTTGATAGGCGGACTTATCTTGCATTGTGCCAAAGATGAAGGGAGCTTCGGGGTACATATACCTTACCTTAGAGATGCATTTGACGGAGTAACTAAGGTCATTCAACTTACAAAGGCGAAGTTGAGATCAGGAGACCTAGCATGGGGCAAGAGGACACAGAGGCGGGTACTCTTGAAGAATATGTTATAGTATTGCCATTCGAGTTGTCAGGAACAAGTGGTGCATGGCGGAGATTATGTTGGTAGGGGATAGAGGCCCAGGATCCAGACAATGGTGCACCAATTCTAGTGTAGTTAGGGGACTTTAGGAGCTACTAGGCGACGGGCTGTTCTAGTACTATGCTTCATCCGGGTGTGACCCAAGAGTGGGTGGACAAAGGTGAATTGTCAAGGGAGCGAACCAAAAAATAGAGAAGACGGAGGCCCTATGATGTGTTGGCAAAGGCCACATATAGAGAAGTCATAGTCCGAGTTTATCACACGAGAATCTGTATACAATAAAGATGTCACCAGGAGGCGACATGTTGTAGCGATCATGGTGGAAAGTTTGTGGCAATGCAACACATGCGGACATGTCCCGTGAGGGACATGATCATGCAGATGTATGATCAGGAGCTATTGGGAGCTCGACTTTGGTGTATGCCACAATAAAAAGAAGGGCTATGGATCCAAAGAGTGAATATCGTGGTACCGTAGAGGCGGGTCTTTGTGTGTGCATCAGAGCTTGCATTGGATGAAAGCCTTAGTCATCAGCATATGGGGGCTGTATACCATCGAGAAAGAAGTCCAAGTGCAAGTACTAGTGAGTCCCATGGAGGGGGACGTGATCATGTGAATGATTAGGAGCTGTTGGGAGCTCCACTTCGGTGAACAATGCAACGACAAGAAGGGCTACAGATTCAAGGAGTGAATGTCATGGTACCGCAGAGGTAGGTCTTCTATGTGTACGCATCGAAGCTTGCATCAGATGAAAGCCTTGGTCATCGGCATATGGGGTTGTGTACCACCGAGGGAGAAGTTAGATTGCAAGTACCAGTGAGTCCCATAGAGGGGACTTGAGAATATAGAGGTATGATCGGAGCGGTTGGAGAGTTGGACTGCTTTAATGCTCACATTCGTTTCAGGGAGCCCGACAAGTCAGAGGACAAGGCCAAGTAAGCGAACATTGCTACCAAGGAAGCTAAGGAGAACAAAATTGCCGCGAGCCCTGCAATAAGATGGCGAACACAGTGGTGTTGAAGTAAGTGGTTGAAAGGGGCGAGGAAGCGACGACGAGTCCGGAGGGGCTCAACTACCCAAAAGCAATAGCATCAGTTAGAAAGGAGGTGGACTCGAAGTAGCACCACAGTGCCATAGAGGTAGATCTACCGATCGCGAAGGAAGGGACGCAGATGCAAGACAACAGATAGTAGAGCTATGGGCTTGGCAGCACCATGGTACCGCAGAGGCTGGACTTCCGTGGAGTCATCGATCCCTTGCTCTCATAGAGGGAGAGCATTGGTTGAAAAGGGGTCGAGGAGGTGGAGAATGTAGAGGCAAACTCCAAGTACCAAGACAGGGCGGAAGGGCAAAGGCCAAAGAACTTCATAAGACCAATGTTGATGGGCTTCTCATCAAGATAGCCGAGAGCGAGGGACTTCAGGTTGATACAAGAGTGCTCGACCAAGGAACGAAGTAGGTAGTATGTGGTATTGTACCTTTTCTACTCAGAGGAGTAGGCGACAAAGGTGATGGAGAAGATGGTACAATCCCAGAGGTAACCAGGACTATCAAACACTTACTCCAAGTTGGGGTAAACTTTTACTATTTTTGGGCAAAACTTCTTGTATTCCAAAAGTTCAATGGCAGTGGGAAGGTGAATCACAGTAGCTAACTCAATACAAGGAGTGCAAACACTTCAAGTGCTTCAGAAGTGTTAGCAAAGAGCAAGCGAATGATAGTAACCAGCTCATTGCATAAAGTACAACCTCGAGGAGGCATGTGAAATCGAGTAACCTTTGCCTTCTCAACTCCTAAGAGAATGGGTGAAGTCGAGTATCCCAGTTCTCTTACTTATCCAGCAGAAGAGCTTTGTACAAATTCAGTGACCCTTCGAAGAAAACTTATAAAAGATAATAGTTGTCAAATCCTCACCATTGGTGATCAGTACTACTAAGAGTAGATTATCCACTTCATTTCCCAATTGAATGCCAATTGAAAGTGGGAGTAATGCGAACCTACTTGGAAGTGACAACTAAAAGTGGAAGAATGATTAATGGGCAAATATTATGGAGGAAGAATCTCAAAAAATTCAAAGTCTGCGAGGCGATGCTCGTTAAAGCTCCAACAAACATCCATCCAGTTTAAGCAACCTAAGACTACTGAGATACTAGCACATAACAAGGTAGGTCTTTTTCTTCATCCGAAGGATTCGTGAGAGTCAACAAAGATCAACACAACTAAGCCAACCCCACAACAGAATTAGTCACTAGCAAGTTAAAGCAGTATGGTGGATCAGAGTTTGACTACTCATCAATAGCAGTGGAGAGCAACTGGGAGCCAAGAGGTGTGTTACAGCCAGAACAGAAGATTGAAGATTCAGCAAAAGGCGAGGAGATGCAGCGTCTACAGTGGCTTCGACGAGGACGTTGAAGGAATAAGTGGGGGAGAATGTCACAGACAAAATGTAAATAAGGTGTTCGATGAAATACTCATATTTGTTCGTGTCCTTTGGTTTTTGTACATTCTTTATACAGCAAGTAACAGGCTCGCAGTAGACTTGGCAGCCCTAGTTTGGTTATCTTCTATGGTCGATTTCTGCTTGTAAATGTGAGTATGTGTCATGTAGACACTTGTGGGGGACTTTGGTTTGTAATGGACCATTATCCTTTGTGTGCAATCTTTCTGAGTTTGTAATGTCCATGGGTGTAATTTGAATTAGCTTTATAAAATGTTTGCTTAAGCAGTTGCTTGTGGATCCCGTTGGAATTGCTTCTTCTGGCCCATTTTCTCTTTTGTAATTTCATAGGGACCCTAGGAGATCTCGGGGAAGGTTGACCTTTGCGGATGGACACGCAAGGGTGCCGTACGGCTTAGGCAAAATCAGCTAAGCCTGTGATAGTTGAGGGAAATTTATTGACTTGGTCCCTCCGACACTTATGTTAGTCCGAGATCCTTTTATGTATGAGTTTTTTTCTCGAAAATAGAGCCCTTCGGTGTAGTGCTAGATATTACCTTTTATACTTGATACTGGTTATAAGTGCCCTACAAGCTAATCACGTGAGTAATTACACGTGTGACACGTTGTATAATCTTTTTGCATAATTATTATTATTGATATTTTCTCACATTATATATATTATCTGCTACATATATATTGTGATGTCCTTGGATCTATGCAATGCAAATCGGACCTTGATGATATCACGATAATGAGATCGATTCATCTTTAAACATAGATCTTAAATAATTTTGGTCATACGTTACTCGAGAGGGACATCGAGATAATAAGATATATCCATGTACTGTATACCCGTCCATATGATAGAGGTGACTGATCTCATAGTCGCTTATGTTGGGACACTAAGGGTACAGTATAGGTGCTCATTGGAGAATGAGTTAATTGATTGATCCACTTATGAAATATTGGATGGTTAATGATACCTAGTGTTAAACAACAATTTCGTAGTTCCAGTTGTATGTTTGGTCCTTAGACTTAAAACACTAAGGATGTCTTGTTTGAGTACTCATTTTTTTGACATCGGACTTATAGGTATGGAAGTTCCAGATCTAATGTAGTCGATTATCGAGATTGATAGTCAATCTTATGAAGACAATTGAGTGTCAATAGAGGATCATCCACTCTTGATATGATAAGAGCAACAATACATGAGTAATAGGAATTTTCATAAATACATCCTTCCATAGCAAAAAAAAAAGGCGAATGAATAAAGCTTACATAAATAGAGTTTGCATATACAATTATCTTTCTCAAAGAGACCTTACTAAAAGGGAGAAGATCAGATCCTGAAAAAGAGATTTACCCCATAGCTAAAAATCAGATCACATAATTAGTAGTTTATATACAGACTTTGTGGACTGATGTCGTTTACTTTTCTCTCAAATATTGGGCCCAGTTAACTCCGGAAAGCATAGAGTTATACGTTACTTTCTTATACTATATCCATTATGTGCTTTCTATTTTCAAAACGGAAACTTATAAATGTGCACTAGAGTAGTAGTCCATTCTAAAAGCCTTTACTTATTACGTTGTGCACTATAGGAGTTTGGTTACTTTCCTTATACTTATAGGTTCCTTTCCTTATACATTTATATATGCTATTTATCGAATGATAGAAATAATATAAGTAGTGCGGGGTTCCCTTAACTCAAGGAAGCAAGGGAACTGAACTGAAGGTAAGCGATACTGGTTGTTTACCGCTCCTAGCATTGTTTTGTTACTCCTATCTTTTCGTGTATTGTTTTGTTACTCTTATCTTATCTATCATATGCGACTTATTAAAAGAGGTTGCTCAAGCTGTAAACTATCTCGTCCTACTTTGGTTGACAAACACTCGAAAGAGACTCTAAGCCAAGAACTTTCATTGCTGGCTCGTTCCTTCCGTTAGCGCATAATGAGAAGCGAAAGCAAAAGATCAATCTTATTGATGAATTGAATCTTTATCTTACACCCCCCGGGTTGAAATATTTCTATAAGATCTCGATGACCTTAATAACTCCAAACGTGAGATCACCTTTTGAGAACCACAACATCTCTGCTCTGATTCCCTAATTACCACCCTATTTTCTATGTGAATGCTAAACTCTATCCGGCAAACTCCTATCTCGGTCACCCCGCTTTAGCATTGGACTTGTTTCTTGCTTAACGTCTTATCAAACGTGAATGGAATCTATCTCAAGCACCACTGATAGAAGACTACTGTAACCTAACAGCTTCTTCACCACTTGCTTGTTCCGTTGAATCAAGTGCAAAAGAACAAATTGAGACAAAACTATAAAGAGCCCCCCCAACTCTCAAAACTCACTGCATACTCTCTCTAAATATAGAAATAGAAATTAGCTGCATTGCTTCTTGATCACTTATTGCTTGCTTTGTTTCGAAACATCCATAACTAACTCTCTTTGTACGCTTATGCTTATACACCTATGACTTCCTTGGTGCGCTTACGCTTATGAGTATCAGGGCTTGTTCCCTTGCTTCACCTATATATAACTCTATCTATGCTGCTTGCTTCCTTCCCTACAAAGCTCACTACCGCACCTTGTTCGAAATCACATTG
Source organism: Ensete ventricosum (assembly GCA_029747655.1). NCBI lineage: Eukaryota > Viridiplantae > Streptophyta > Magnoliopsida > Zingiberales > Musaceae > Ensete > Ensete ventricosum. Next base: position 33,941,017 of record JAQQAF010000003.1, on the reverse strand, counting down.
AACTTAACAAACACCACTTATTACATACATATTGATTTATGAAAATCATTGAACTTTATATTGATAGAAAATAGGAAGAGAGATTAAGAAAGAATGAACTTTATATTGTATTCCTCCGTTCAACACTTATTTATACACATAAGAAAGGAGGTTAGGAAGATTAGAAAGGAAGGATTTCCCTTCTAACAACTTCACTCATGCTGTTACAAGAAATCTCATCTATTAACATGCCATCATAAAATTGTGCTCCTGTCTAGGACGTCGATCTTGGACCTATGCAGCAAGAACAATTTGCGGGCGAGTGACTTCGTAAGGGAGTCCGCCAGTTGATCTGCAGTGTGAACATGAGAAACACATAGTTAATGATTGACGATTTGATCTTGGACGAAGTGAAAGTCATTGGCTATATGTTTCATACGAGAGTGAAATACTGGATTGATACATAAGTAGGTAGCCCCGACATTATCACAGTATGTAGGAGTAGTAGTAGAGTGGATGTCAAGTTCCTTAAGCAGATTCATTACCCAATTAAGTTCTGTAGCAACAATTGTAATAGAACGATACTTAACTTCAGTGGTCGACCGAGCGACTATCTTTTGTTTCTTAAAATATCAACTGCTTGGATTGGCTCCTAAGAAGACGATATACCCAGATGTCGATATTCTATCATCAAAATTTTTAGCCCAATCAGCATCAACATAAGTATGAAGTTGGAGTGGAGAGTGTCTATGTAGAATTATGCCATAGTCGAGAGTTCCATTAAGATATCACAGTACTCGTTTAACTACTGACCAATGTGTGGTAGACGGTCTATGTATGAATTGTGATAGCTTGTTAACTGTAAATGAGATATCTGGGTGGGTGAGAGCTAAGTATTATAAAGAGTCAATTACTTGTCGATATTGAGTAGAATCTGTAGCAGGACTGTCATTAGTTAACCTGAGCGATTCACTAGTTGAGAGAGGAGTTGAAATAGCTTTTGCATCCTTTATATTTGTCTTCACTAATAAGTCCTGAATATACTTCCTTTGAGAGAGGAAGAGTCCCGAAGATGTATGCATTGCTTCCAGACCCAGAAAATAATTCAAGGAATATTGTGACCTCCATAGAATTATTACCTATCACAATGATATCATCCACATATACTTAGAAGATATATTGTACTGTTAGGTTGTTGACAGAGAAATAAGGAGGTATCAGACTTAGAGTTGGAAAAGCCAATTTACATCAGAAATGAACCGAGTTCTTTGTACCAGGCTCATGGAGCCTAATGAAGTCCATAAATAGCTATGTGGAGTTTACAAACATGTTTTAGATACTAAGGATGAAGAAAAACCAGGAGATTGTTCCATGAAGACATCGTCAAGTAAGGATCCTTGTAAAAAGGCATTGTTCACATTAAGTTACCGCAGATGCCAGCCTTTTGAGATGGATAAACTTAGAACAAGACGGATTATCATGGGTTTAACAATAGGACTGAATGTCTATGTAAAGTTAACACCAGGACGTTGATGAAAACCTTTGGCCACTAGACGGGCTTTATACTTGGCAATGGACCCATCATGGTATCGCTTAACTCAGAAAACTCACTTACACCCGATGACATTTTGTGCGGGATAAAATTAAATAAGTGATTAGGTAAAGTTATGAAGGAGGGCATCATATTCATCACATATAGCTTTACGCTAGTGAGGAGACTTTTGGGATTGAGTGACTGTGGTAGGTTCACAGGTCTCAAGAGAGGGAGTCACAACAGTATTGAGGTCAAGAACCTGACGTGGTTTGAAAACACCACTTTTACAATGCATTGTCATGGAATGTCCAAATGGTTTATGAGGTGATGGTGGAATGGGTGCTTGGGAAGTAGTGGAACAGGGTGAGTTAAATTGAGGAACATTAGCGCCACTGGGTTGAGGAGAGGGAAAAGCTAGTGACTGAGTGTCCGAGGAGTACTCCACTCATTTATGTTTGCTGGAGTGGGTGATTCTTATGGAGACTCATTGGACGATGGCATATGCCACTGATGTATATTCACTGGAGTAGTTTGTACATTAGAAGACTTGGACTGGTGAAATGGAAAGGAGGACTCCACAAAGACAACATGACGATAAACAAAAACTCTGTGAGTCAGAGGATGGTAGCATCGGTAGGTATTATGTTCAAAAAAGTAACCAATGAAGATACAAGACTTCGACCTTGGGGCTAGTTTATGTGATGCATAAGGACGTAGCCAAGGATAACAGACAACCAAAAACCCTAAGTTTTTGAAGATTTGTGGATTTATGATATAGTTTTCCAAATGACAAGTGATTGTGGAGGAATGGAGTAGGCATATGATTAATGAGATAAATTATGGTCTAGAAGGCTGCAGACTAAAAGGTAGTTGACATGGAGGCATGATAGAGAAGTGTGAGAATAGTTTCAACTATATGCCGATATTTGTGTTCGGCTAAGCCAACTAGTTGAGGAGTGTACAAAGGAGACTTGAGATGCTGAATACCACAGGCTAACAAACATGATGTCAGTGTTTGGTATTCCCCCATCGTTAGAATAAATTATTTTAATTGTGGACTGAAAAATATTTTCCACCATCTTTTCAAAGGTAATAAAGATTGTGGAGACCTCAAACTTATGTTGAGGAGGATAAAACCAAGTATACTTAGTAAAATAGTCGATAAAGACAACATAGAGTCTGTATTTATCAAATGAAATAATCGGTACAAGACCCCAAACGTCAGTATAAAGAATTTCAAATGGTTGTGTGCAAGAGATAGAAGAATTTTCAAACGGCAATTTATGACTTTTATTACTAAGACAAGCATCGCAATGATTAAAAATAGAGCTAGCTTTAAATATTGAAAGAGAATAACGAGAGAATAACTTTTGTTGAGTTGAGGAAGAAGGGTGACTAAGACAACGATACACATCCATTGGAGCAGCAACAGAAGAGTAGGTAGTGGGCTGAGAGATAGATGGCCATTGGTAGATGTTGTCTTTACTCTGGCCAACTAACGATACCCCCGTACTCAGATCCTTAACAAGAAAGGAGTCAGGATAAAATTCAATGGAGGTATTATTTTGTGTACAGAATTGGGAGATAGAAATAAGATTTTGTTTAATATGAGGAGTGCAAAATACATCGAGTGTAAAGTTAAGAGTATCCAAATTGAGCATTGTGGAACCAATATGAGTAATGGAAAGTCGCTTACTATCACCGATGATGATGTCATCGTTATCACCATAAATATTATGAAAGGACAAGTTCTAGAGATATAAAGTAATGTGATGAGAGGCACCAGAGTCCATAATCCAAGAATGTTGATCAGAAGTCGGAGCAGTAGTAAGATGCGCTTGGGGCAGGGTAGCTGAAGGTCGAGGATGAAACCGATAGACTTTAGCGGAGGGACCAACTTTATCACACAGCTGGTAGACAATTCATTGTTGAGGCATAGGAGTAGGACACCATGGTTGTTGGTAATTGAAGTTGCTACCTTGAGGCATGGGAGCAGGATGCCAAGGCTGTTGGGAATTGAAATTGCTACCTTGATTGTGGTAAGACGGTACCTAGCCCAGACCCTTGTTGACAGACTTAGAATACTAATTGTTCTTTTTTTTAGATTTGTGACTTACTTGAGTAGTGAAAGGTGGTCCTGGTGCCCTATGTTCGTGCTTCAAATATGTCTTGTAGTCAGTCAACTTGTCGTACAACTCTTCAAATGATAGTGACGAGTCGCGGGCCCGTATTGTTGCCGCCAATTCATTATATTCAGCCCCAAGACCATTAAGGGTGTGGACAATAACTTTATCATCACTGAAGTTGTGTCCTATTAAAGCTAAATCATCGATGATAACCTTTATATTCTAGAGATAATCAACGATGGTACTTCCCGCTTATTTTATGTTCATTAGATTAGAGAGGAGGGAAAATAGGGGTTGCAGAGAATCGTCCTCTTACCTGGAGAAAAGGCAGCGGCCAAGGAGGAACTCGGTATGGCCGTCAGCGTTGAAGATGTTGCGGCCGGAGATCTGGCGGCACTATCGGTCCTCAGCAGTGAGGAATACATCTCTCTCCATGCGCTGACTTCCACAGATGCATGGCTGGAGACAATGGTCGCCCAGGTCGCTGACCTCAAAGGGCTACCACCGATAGAGGAGATGAATCAGCACCGAGGCAGAGAGCTAGAGTGGAGCCATTGATAGTGTCGTCGAGGCCTTGGTCGTCAGCGAAACAACAAAGAGAGGTAGCAAGAAGAAGTTGCAGGAGGAGAACTAGATGATACCGAGGAGATTGGCGTCAATCTGGTGTTGGTTCTTGTCCAACACGGTGACAACGGGTTCTGGCGAGGAAGAGGAGCCCTTGGCAGAGGTCGCGTGCGGTAGAGAGGATGGGCATCGATTAGATTGGCTTTGCGTATGCGTCGACCCTGGTGACCACGCCAAGGAAGCAAGAGGTTGATGGAACTCCGGCTGGTCCGTGACACCCTGAGGGAGCAGTTGTAGTTGCGTAGGATTGCTGAGCCAATCTCAGAAATAGAAGAAACAGAGCAATGGTTGCTCTATTTCGATGGCTGCAAGCAGGAGGAGAGGGTGCAGGACTCGACGCCGGCAGCATAGAGTAGGAGTGGCGCCTCTCTTGCGGAAAAATGAGGATGATTGAGACTGGGAAAGCAACACCCGTGGAGAAGCTTTGATGTCGGCGAGAGGCTGTCATTCGGAAGTCAAGAAATAAAGAGTCTCTCATAAAGAGAGAAGTGCTCTGATACCATGATAGAAAATGGGAAGAGAGATTAAGAAAGAATGAATTGTATATTGTATTCCTTCACTCAATACCTATTTATACATATAAGAAGAGAGATTAGAAAAATTAGAAAAAAAGGATTTCCCTCAATAGTTTAATAACTTCACTATGCTATTACAAGAAATCTCATCTATTAACACACATGGTATAGAATATAGTAGCAAATACAATACTGAAACTTCACTTTGTTCGCTTTTGTAGAGTAAGTCAGCAGACGACGTCTTTAACCTTAGCACCCGTAACGACCATTGAGGAGAAGAATCTCACCTCCCGAAAAGTAACCTAACTCTAAACTCTAATCGTATTGCTGGCTCAGAATAAAGCCTTAGCACTTAGTCGCCCTTCCCTTTACTCTCAACACACACTTATTCGAAACCAATCTGTCTTTTTGTTGGGGAAGGAGGAGCAAGAAAATGATAAAAACAGAATACTATGTTGTAATTAATGAAAAACGCTTTCAATCAAGAAAACGACGTAGTATTAATCAGGAGGTAAAATAACACTTACAAGATTACCTCCAAATGCACATACTATTTGCTCACTTACTTCATGAACTAAGGTCCTATTTATAGGACATAATTGTAACTACCTCACCCTACTACTTCATCCCACTATTTCACTATCTCACCCATGATTAGCCACTACCCCCACTAACTCCTAACTATCTCCACAACTCATAAACATAAGCCACTACTCATAAAATATGTTAACTAATTAAATAACTACTATGAATCAATTCTCAACACTCCCCCTTAATTCATAGTTACATACACCAATTTGAGACATGAAATAAACATACTTCTGAACTGGAAGTGAGTTGGTGAGAATATCTGCAACTTGTTTATCTGTGCCACAGTACTTCATTGTTATAGCTCCATTTGCTACAAGATATTGGATGAAATGATAGCGTATCTCTATATGCTTTGTTCTTCCATGAAAAGTTGGATTCTTCGTCATTGTAATTTAGCATTATTGTCACAAAATATTTTTGTTGCTTCATTTTATTCTTGATGAAGATCTTCAAGAAGTCTTCTAAGCAATATAGCTTGATAAGTTGCTGATGTTGCAACTACATATTCTGCTTCCGATATCGATAACGCAGTTGTTGCTTACTTCTTTGAACTCCAAGATATAACTCCTGATCTGAGGCTAAAAATATTGCCTAAAATACTCTTTCTATTATCCAAATCTCCTGCCCAACCACTATCAGTAAAACTAAATAATTTTCATTTAAAATTATGAGAATACCAAATTTCATAATCCGTAGTTCCAGCAATATAACGTAGAATTCTTTTAACAGCTTCGAGATAATGTTTACTTAGGCTTTATATAAACCTGGATACTACACCAATAGAGAAGGTAATATCTGGTCGAGTATGAGTTAGGCAGATCAAACTTCCAACCAGACTTCTATAGTATCTTGCATTTGTCAAACCTGTACCATCTTCAAGTTTCAATTTCTCATTTACATTCATGGGTGTAGCTGTAGCTTTGTAATTAATCATGTTAGATTTTTTGAGTAGATCTATTGCATACTTTCTTTGTAAAATAAAAATTCCATCAGATCCTTGCTTCACCTCCAACCCAAGAAAATAGTGCAGTAGATCTAGATTTGATATTTCAAACTTATTTGTCATGTATTTTTTAAATTATATCACAACAGAGTTAGATGAACCTATATATAATATCATCAACATAAAAGCAAACCATAAGAATATTGTGTTCACCTTTCTTCTTTAAATAAAGGGTAGGTTCATTATTGCTCCTCTTAAATCTATTTTGATGAAAATAATAATTAATATTACTGTACCATGCTCTTGGAGCTTGTTTGAGCCCATAAAGTGCTTTCTTTAACTTATATATATTTTCTTCATATCACTTAACCAAAAAACCTTCAGGTTGAGTAACAAAAATCTCTTCTTATAAATCTCTATTTAAAAATACAGATTTCACATCAAATTGATAAACATGCCAACTCAAATAAGCAATTAAAGCTAAAAAGGTTCTCACGATTTCAAATCTAGCAACTAGAGAAAAAATATAATCAAAATCAATACATTGTTGCTGCGAATATCCTTTTGCTACAAGCCAAGCCTTATGCTTTTGGATACTTCCATCTACATTATCCTTTGTTTTGAAGACCCATTTCAATCCAATAGCTTTCTTTTCTTTTGATATATCCATTAGCTCTCAAGTTTCATTCTTTTCAATTAACTTGATTTCCTCATTTATTGTATTTCGCGATTCTTCTTTTTCAACTGCTTCCTCAAAACTTATAGGATCTGAAATAAATAAAGCAAATGTTGAATCATAAATCTCTGAAATAAATAAAGCAAATGTTGAATCATAAATCTCTGTTAGTGATCTAAACCTTCCTGGAGGGGTTTCATCTGAGGAATCATTTGCTGAATTTAAACTGTTACTAGGTGAGGTTGACGATGAACTTTTTGGAGCAGGATCTATCACTTAATTCGGTGGAGTGACTAGTTCTGATGGAATACAAATTTGTGTTTCACATTCATTGATCTCCTAATTTCAACTTGCCTTTTCATCAAACACGACATTTCGGTTAATAACAACCTTGCCACTTACAAGATTATATATTTGATATGCATTAGATTGTGCAGAATATACTATTAAGATGCAATTTTCAGAATTTTCATCAAGCTTATGATGGTTTTATGAATTTACCAAAGCATAAGCAATACACCCAAAAATTCTTAAATGACTTACACTTGGCTTTATACCATACCAAGCCACAAAAAGTGTTCGATTCATAACATCTTTTGTCAGTAAAATATTCAACAAATAAACTGCTGTTGCAACTACTTCTGCCCAAAACTGATTCGGAAGATGTTTTCCTTTAAGTAAACTTTTTACTATTTCGACGACAGTTCAATTCTTACGTTCAACTACACCATTTTGCTCTAGTGTATATGGTGCTGTCAATTCCCTGCGAATACCATTTTCTTCACAAAAGGAATTAAACTCATTAGATAAAAATTCACCACCTCTATCTGTCCGAAGTGTCATTATGCATCTACTATTTTACCTTTTTAGAAGTGCCTTGAATTTTTGAAAGTTATTAAATACTTCAGATTTCAATTTCAGAAAATATATCCAACTCATGCGGCTATAATCATTAGTAAATAAATAATCATCAGTAAATAATAAAAAATATCAACTTCTACCAAATGATTTTATATTCATAGGTCCACATAAGTCAACATGAATTAATTCAAGACAATTAGATGCTCTCAATACTTTTCCAAGAGGAAATGGTTTCTTACTTTGTTTGCCATAAATGCATCCTTCACATACATCAATTATATTAATTTTTGACAATCCGTAAATTATTATTATTTTATTTAACAACCTTAAACTCTTAATGTTAAGGTGTTCATATCTCAAATAACATAAATTTGTCTCATTCTTTTGATTTACGACAAGAGCATGTTTCTCAATATTTGAAACATTAATTGGAAACATCTATTTTGCGTCATGTAAACATTTGCTATAATCAAACCAGATTTCTAATCTTTAATAGTGCATGAACTATCATCAAATATAACTGAATATCCAACATCTACCAATTGTCCAACACTCAACAAGTTATGTGATAAACTAGGAACATAGAAAATATTTTCAAGGTATTTTACCTTCCCTTGATTTGTCTTCACCTCAATTGTTCATTTTCCTTCCACTTGGATTTGTTTGCTATCTCCAAGTTTAACTTTCAACTTGTGAGTTTCATTAATATCTCTAAATATTGATCTTATGCCTGACATATGATTAGAACATCTACCATCCAAGAACCAAATATCATTTGAGATATCATTAACTTATGAATGAGTCAAAAATAACTTACTATTGTCTTCATTTTCCTCAACATAACTCTAGCAATCTGCCTTTATAATACTAAACTTATTATAATAGTGACATTGAATTCCACTCTTGTAGTTTTTCTGATCATAGTTTGATTATCTTTCGTCATGCCCATCAAAGTGTCATCTTCCTCTTCCTCTTCCATTTCCTCTACCATAAAATCCTCCTCTGCCATGTCCTCTTCCATTTGATTTTTTTATCTTCTTTTGAAGTAGAAGACTCTCCCTTAACCTGAAATATTTTTTCTTTACTTTTTTCAAGTGACCTGTTGAACCTTGCTTCATGTACTTGTAAGGAACCCATTAGTTCATCAAATGAATAAGTAGATAAATCATTTGACTCTTCAATTGCGGTAACAACATGATCAAATTTTAGAGTTAAACTTCTCAAAACTTTTACAATAATTATTTGATCATGAAGATGTTCACCATAGGATTTCATTTGACTGACAATTTCAGTCATTCGAGAAATAAAATCTTGCACCGATTCATTGCTTTTCATAAACAAAATTTCAAACTCACGACCAAGGGTTTGAAGTTTTACCATAATCACCCTTGATGAGCCTTAAAATTCATTTTGAAGTATCAACCAAGCTTGTCTTGAGGTTGTCGATGTTGTAATTCTTGAGAAGATTGTCTCATGTACAATTTATTGAATGAAGAACAATGTATTTGAATCATTCTTTCTATTCTCCCTCAGCCTGATTTCTTCATCTGGATCTGCATATCCATTTTCTATCAAGTCCTAAAGGTCTTGAGACTTGAACACGGTCTTTATCTTGATACTCCAAAATTCATAGGATTTGCTCGAGAAAATGAGAATAAGGGGTTGAGACATAGAATTACCATTAAAAATCATAATGCCCAATTCATTGAAACAAGGCTCTGATACTACAAATATTGGGGAAGGAGGATCAACGAAACGATAAAAACAGAATACTACGATCCAATTAATGAAAAATACTTTCAATCAATAAAATGACGTAGTATTAATCAGAAGGTAAAAGAACACCTACAAGATTATCTCCAAATGCACACACTCTTTTCTCACTTGCTTCATGAACTAAGGTTCTATTTATATGACATAATAGTAACTACCTCACCCATTACTTCATCCCACTATTTCACTAACACATGATTAGTCACTACCCCCATTAACTCCTAACTATCTCCACAACTCCTAAACATAAGTCACTACTCATAAAATATATTAACTAATTAAATAATTACTATGAATCAATTCTCAACACTTTTATTACCTACCGAATAGAATAAATAGGAACTCAACACCGATAAAAAACAGGTAATACTTAACGCTTCAGTCAACAAATCAATTTTTATTGTTCTTTCAAGCGTAACTCATTAATTTGCATTTCATCTTTCATGTCTTGCATAATATATATGAGTGATTAAACCTACTCTCCATAAGTGTGATTCAACGTATTCGTACTTTCGATGCGTCGTTGCTTGGATCACAACTCAGTGATCGCTATAACCTCTCTCGCAGACAATAACACTAAAAATCAACTTAGTTAACAACTAATTGTTGCGGACTTAGTGCTTGTTGCTTACTTCAGCTATTTACTTGATACTTTATCCTTTCCATTGTTTATGTCTCTCTAGTTTACTTTATTCTTCACATTCTTTCTTTCCAGCTTTCCTTCCAGCTTACTTTAGCCTTCCTTCTCATTTTCTTTCTTCCTCGCTTCCTATTGCCTTATAACTCCCAACTACATTCAATCAATTATTACATTCGTACAGCTTCTTATTGAGCCGACTTCCCTTTCCTGACGTACCCTGCCCCATAAGCATTAGCGCCCCGCAACTCCCATAAGCGTTAGCGTAACGGTGAACTCCAATTCATTCTTTTATGCTGCTGAATCAGTCGTGGAATCCTTCTTATGCACATACAATACACGAATTTACTTACTTTTGGACGAAACCAAGACTTGCACGGTGCTTTGACCACTACATTTTATCCTTCTTACTCAACTGTCACTTACTTTCAAGTAAACTGATCCGTTATTAGCGCAACTCTAAACTCATAAGCCCCAAGTCCACTAGGAAAAGAAATAGGTCTATAGAACAGATTTATTGCAGGAAAAGCTAAAGCTCCTTAAGCACCGACTCAAGGAATCAAACATGGAATTTCAACACATCCTTTCCTTTACACGCGAATCAATCCTCTGATTCAAAAATAACAATCTTTTATACTATATTTCAACTTGAACACCAGCTTTCGAGTAATTAATTAGATTTCTCATCAGCTTCACTAGCACTGTATATTCTTCTATTGTTTTTTGCTTTAGCTTTCAACTTCATCGTGATTTTCTGCTTGGATTGGATGGACCACAACACGCTTAAGAAGATTTCTTTATTTCTTGCTATTTGTCTGATTGACTTCTCATATAATATAATAATATGGTTATCGTCTTGTCTGAATCGAATCTATACGATCGTCGATGATTAACTATCAATCTTCATAGTCAATTGAGTCGCTCAAACAAAAAACCTTTCAAAATAGAACTTATCATCGCCTCTTAAGTCCATTCCCCCAAGCAAGGCAGGCCATCTCTTTTACGCTTTAACTGGTATTGGTGATTGGTCTTTACTGAGTTTTTGAGCGTTAATTAAATTAGCTAAAGGATCATTTGCTATGAAGCTATCTTTCATCGTAGATAATAGAGCTAAGATAAACTAATTGATTCCATTAGCAAATAGTAATAATACTTTTGTAGTTTATATCCCTCATAGTAATAGTAGTTTCTTAGTTTATATCCCCCAAATCTATGTTAGGACCTTAGCTGAGCCGGGTCATAGTCGATTGAGTTGAGTCCTTAGATTGGACTTTGTTGGCCAACCTAAACCTAACATTAGGTCAACTAGCAGGAGATTTGAGTCCATTGTAATAAATCAGCCTAAATCCTAATAGAATTATGATTCGACTGAACTTGAGTATAGTTAGGAGTCAGAGTTGAATACGGGTTGGAGTTAACTAAGTCAAGCTTGTAACCAACCCAGTTGGCTACCAACTTTGATGAGGGGAAGAGCTCCATTCAATTAGGACTCTCTCAAGGGTTGATTAGGAGTTTAAGTCTTAATTTATTTGGAGTAGAAGTTTATTCTTAGAGTTGGAGTTGGAGTTGTTGGAAGTAGGAGTTGCTTCTTAGAGTTGAAATTGGAGTTGTTAGAAGTAAGAGTCTTGAGTAGGAATCCTATTAGGAGTTAGAGTTTATAAGCCTTTAAAATAGCCTTGTAATCAGCCACTTTTTATTATCAATAGATCAATATTATTTTCAACCATTGGGCATAATACTTTGGAGGGAGGAACCCCTATAGAGTTCTAAGGAAGCCGATCCCCTATAGAGATCACCCCAAGCTTAAAATATACAAGGGTTCTAACATTTGGTATCAGAACAGCGTTTTTGGCGTCTTGCTGCCCTTCCACAGCTATCCATCATCCTTCCAAAGCCACCCAAAGTAATTTCGACAATTGCTTAAAAATCATCGTCGAATTTCGCCATCATCTCTACTACCGCATATTATTCTTTGATGTCCCTGTGAATTGTAATAGGTTCTGGTTTCCTACTTTACTGCTGCTGCAATTTAGTTATTCTTATTCAAAAAATCTAAAAAACTTATTCTTATTTTACTGCATAATATTTTTATCGTAAAGTTTTCATCTCTACAACGAAAGTTAAACCGCAGAATTCCAGTTGCATAACACTACTTGTTTGATCTTGCTGTTGCATTTTTTTCTGTTCAAATCTCTATGAAAATTTTATGACGATTTTGATATTTCCTAACAACAGATTTTTTTTTATTTCATCGAAAAATTTTGAGTCGATAAGATGCTGGATGATTAGGATCAGATGCAACAATAAAATCAATAGGAACATGATCATCAGCTGCACAAACAAAGAGGGCTATTCCGGGGCAGATAAGATAATAAAGTACTGACTTGCTTTAAAGGTAATAAAGAGAGGGTACTGGCTTTGAAGCATGTCGGTGAAGTGTTTGTTGAAATTGAAATGAAAGATAAATCCGAATAATGTGGGCAAGAAAATGAAAGAGAAATCCGAATTATGGGCGCCAAGGATAAGTATCAAGTTTGCAGTTAAGAATTATTTGACTTCATCAATACTAAGTGTGCTAACAGGAGTTATTGAAGTTTAACTTATATTTCAGAAAGTTAATAACTTAAAGTATAGGTCAGGTCGACAAGATCATAAGCTAGTTCTGAAGCAGTGTGATATCTCGGAACAGTGCGACGGTAAGCAGCAAGCTATAAGTCAAAGGAAGCTGCAAGACGTTCAACAAGTGTTGTCGATTCCTCAAATATAGAGTTAAGATCAGGAGTGTTTTTTCCATTCATGCTCGCTCGTGAACAGGCCCAACAAGATTAAGTGGCATCAGTGTCAGTGAGTTGGCAATCTGGTAGACTCAAATCTTTGGCAGCAATCTTCTCTTCTACTCAAGAAAGTTCAATTACTAGTGTTGACGAGTTGTTTGTTACGGGAAGGAAATTCCATTAAATCCAAATAGTACTTTCGAGTTTAAAGATCAGGTAAGAAAGTAGAAGCAGGTTAAGAAAAAGAATAAAAATACAAAGCATAAGAATATCCAGTACGAGGTAAAGTATCAAATGTAGTATCTATAAAAAAAGCCGAGTTCTTTAGCTAACAGAGCTCTAGTTTAAATGTCATATTTTCTATAAGATGAGTTGAACATGGCTTAAATTACAAGAACAGAAATAGGGGTTTACTTAGCCCGATACGAGTTGTGGTCGGTAACAAAACTTTTTGTCTCGTAGTAGCTTGCAGATTGGAGTCAGGTTTCCATCCAGTCTTGTCATAGTGACGTTAAGTCTGTTTCCAGACTTGTCATAGTAACGTTAAGTCAATTCTTCAAGTTAAAAATAAAGATCAGGGGAAGAATAAGTTAGGTATGCAGTTGCAAGCCCAGTTTCCGTATCTTTCTCAGTACAATTCAATTCATACTTTAGAGTTGCGAAACCAGCCCTTGTTGAATGAAATGTAGGTGCACCTGTTTCGTTATAGAATAAAAGTAACCAAAGGGAAAGGATGGGTAGTAAGGGATAGGTAGCTTTAAGATCCAAGTCGTCAATGTGAGGATGTAGGCGCTTTCGGAGTTTAGTTTAAAGACTGTTGCGCGGCGCAAGAAACAAGTAATGGAAAAAAGGGAGTGAAAGGTAGAGAATACGAGTCATAGAGAGAAGTTGAGTTCAGATCGCCCAGTTCTTTACTTAGATTAGATCTATATCAAATATATGTTTTACAATTCCTTTCTTCACTTCAAACTTAATAGTTGTTTACTCTATTCTATATCTGGTGCTTAATAGACTAAATGAAATTCTCTAACTGAAACTCTATATCTTAGAAATGCACATACACCTAGAAACTAAAATGAACTTGCATACCCTACAACAGGACTTATTGGCCAGAGTAAACCACTTGTTCTTGTTGCTTATGAAACAATAGCTTTAGGGAGTAGTTCCCCCCTGTTAGCTTTGGATTGGAGCTTCCGGTGCCTCTCATTCTATATATGATTTAAGTTAAGCACCAACCTATGTATATGGGTTACTTTTGCCTCGAACTTATACTGAACACTTTCTGCCTTCGCTCATTTGTTAGAAGCAAGTACTTTCAGTCTTAGTTACATTTTCTTAAGAATTGGAGAATCAGGAAATTTTGCTTCTTGGAAATCAAATAGATATACTAGCCTTGAAGCCGAAAGTAAAGGTGTTGACGCAGTTACAAGCGCAAAGTCGACAAAATCTGATGAAGAAGAATCCAAATTAGGAAATGGATCTGAGAAGTATAAGAATAAACTGAATGCGAAGTAAGCGGTAAAGTATAAAGTAGAGTTCCCATTTGTGGAGTTCCAGTTTCATCGACAAGATAAGATGCGATTAAAAGCAGTAGGTAAGCGGTAAGTTCACAATTTCAATACGAGTTCCTTTCTTTCTTTGCTTTTGCATTTAACTCGCTGATGTTGAAAACATAACTTATCATAATGCTCAAACATATCATTTGTATTAACTACGTTATAACTTATATTGGCTGCCGCTACACTGGCTCATTGCTGCCATATAATTAGTAGTGACTTATCTGCTTGCCCACTATCAATATGGTATTAAAGCCTTAAAACGATCAATATGGTATTCAAGCCTTAAACTATCAATCGTTGTTGCAAGAGAAGCAATAGAAGTATCAAGTAGAGTATCTCGTCTTTGCCTGGCCCTATAGCTCAAGCAGTCTCCCTCCTATCAAGTTAAAGTACTGTAGGAGCTGGTGCTCTGGAAAGAAAGTAGCAGCCATTGTGCCTATCTTCTCATTCTCTTTGTGCCTAGCTAAGTTTCTAAAGCTTAAAGTAAGCAGGTAGAGCGGAGCTAGTGTCAAATTCTTCCCCAAACTCACTCGACTTGGTCAAGGAATCCATCTATATAACAAACACAAGAATAGGAATAGAAATTTATGATATTGATCTCTACCCCTAACCTCGAAAGTCATCATTTAGATAAATTAGACAAGGTATAGGTTTGAAGTAAAGACACATAGATCAAGTTTATTCTCTTACTCTATATCTAGCTCCTCAAAGAACCCTTGCTACAAATGGAAATTATGAATCTAGCTTATCCCATGTGCTCCCGCTCAAGCAAATCTTTGGCTAGGGTCATTTGGATTGAGAGAGAAGGAGTTCTCTAGGAGTTAGAGCAAGACTCAGATGGATTCCATATGAGGCATGATAGTACCATGCCCGATATATGATCTTTGGGATACTAGATAAATGAGGAACTATAAATACATGATAATTGAGGATAGATAAGTCCATTAGATTAGATCCCCCTGTTGTTAGCTGTAACAAATTTCCTTAACCGAACGAGATTCTCTCGTTCATCAGTTGAGGAAATCACGTAGTTAGTTGAGGAAAATCCTCCTATCTTCACCTGTATAAATTGACAATGGATCAATGAATCAATTGGGCATTTTCATTACTTCGTCATATTTCCAACATGGTATCAGAGCGGCTTGCTTAAAAGCAAACTCTCTTATTGCTGTCAAACGACAGTAAATTTGGGTGAAACCTTGCTAACTCATCAAGGGCCATTGGGCATGATCTAAGGTTGATTTGGGCTCATTGGGAGGCCCATTCTCACTATTGAGAGGTGCTGTAGAGAGGCTCTATAAGTCAAAATTATTGACACGAAGGGGAGAAAGAGGGTAGCAACTATTAGCGCCAACGATATGGCCGAAGGCTACTTGCACCCTTGGCCGAGAGCACAGACCCTTTAAGTCAAAATTATTGACACGAAGGGGAGAAAGAGGGTAGCAACTATTAGCGCCCAACGATATGGCCGAAGGCTACTTGCACCCTTGGCCGAGAGCAGCAAGCTCTTACCCATGGTTGATACCTCCCATGTGGCCAAGAGTTCTTGGTCGCATGGAGAACCTTGGTAGTTAGGGTTTCATAGCTGCTTGTGGTAACCCCATGATCGGGGACTCCTGGCCATAGGGGCAACCTAGTAGCCAAAAGAAGTCCTAGCTGACCAAGGTAGCCTTGTAGCCAAGGAGTCTTGGTTGCAAGGGAGACCTTAGTGGTTAGGGTTTCCTATGTTGAATCCTGGTTTTTGATAATGAAACCAATTGATAAATTTATAAATTAATATACTTTCAAGATAAGTAATAAATGAAAACTTCGATCATGGACTTGAACCATCGGAGGGCAAACTATCAAAGCAAGACATTGGGCCGAAAAGCGTCATGTCAAAGATTGGACGTCGAGCCAAAGAATTGGATGACGTGTTGACTTCGTTCTATGAGTTCAAGCATCAGGTCGAAAGATACGTCAAAGGTTCGGATGAAATGTCGGATGATTAAAGGACATGCCAGAATGATGGACAATGTGCTAAAAGTTTAATAATTGTAATTAAGGTGGTTAGGTCTTTATTATGATTGTTTAGAGTCAAATTAAGCTATTATTGGGTCATAAATATGCCAATTTGATTTAAGGTCCATTAGGCCTAAACCAAGTATGATTTGGGCCAGATGAAAGGCTAAATCAACAATCTGATTTTATCCTAGGTGGTGGTACTGCTAGGTCTAGGCGATGGCACCACCCAGGCTATGGAAAGCACAGTTTGTGCTTTTCCCGAGTTTCTGACAGTGGTACCACCACCTGTCGACGGTGGTACTGCCAGGCGACGGTGGTACCGCCTAGTCTAATAGTAGTACTGCCTAAACCTAGATTTTTGGGCTCTATCAGTGGTAGTATCACCCAGTGACGGTGATGGTACCGTCAATACCCCAAAAAACTAGAGATTTAAAATTTTAGTTTCAAATTTTGAAGCCATTAGGGATCTATAAATACCCCACTCATTCTTGCATGATGAAGCACGAAAGTGCACAAATAAGTGTGAAAAAAAGAGTGAAAAAAGATGGAATCCTTGAGCTAAAAATGTTATAAACTCTTAGTGTTTGAGTCTCTTCCTCATTGAGTTTAATGGTTATTCTAAGGAGATTTGTGTTAGAACTCTAGCTAGAGGAATCCTAATTTAGTTTCATGCAAGAGGGCAATCATATAAAATCTAAGGGGCATTCATGTAAATCCTATCTAGCCGGCCCTATTAAGGAAAGTAAGGAGGTCGGCTAGGTTAAAATTAATTGAGGTAGATATTTAAGGGGAGAGTAAGATGCATGTTACCTTAACTAACCACTTCTTATCCTAGTTAAAAAGAGGTTGGTTGAGGAGGGGTTAAATTAGAATAGGATTATGAGATAATAAAGCAACCGACCACTCCTAGATATGTCGGTTGGTGGTTGGACTTAGAGTTGCATTAGAAGTTGCTTAGGAGTTGGTTGAGGGTAGGAGTTCTCTCAAGAATTAGGGATTGAAGACCTATAAATAACCTTATAAGTTTTTTATCATGAATAGATCAATCTTTCTTTAGCCAATGACTTGAGTACTAAGGAGGGAGGAACCCCTATAGAGTTCCAAGGAAGTCGATCCCCTATAGAGATCACCCCAAGTTTAGAATCCACAAGGGTTCTAACACTTAGTATCATAGCAGCATTCTTGGTATCTCGTTGCCCTGCCACAACCATCCATCAGCCCCCCATAGCCGTCCAAAGCAATTCCTACAATTGCTTGAAGATCATCACCAAATTCTGCCATCATCTCCACTACCGCAGATCATCCTTTGATCTCTCTGTGAATTGCAATAGGTTTTGGTTTCCTACCTTACTGCTGCTACAATTTTGTTATCCCTATTCAAAAAATATAAAAAAATTTGTTCCTATTTGCTACACAAACTTTTCATCGTAAAGTTTCTATCTTTACGATGAAAGTTACATCGTAGAATTCCAGCTGCACACCCCTTACTATTTGATTTTCTGCTACATTTTTACTGATTAAATATCTATGAAATTTCTACCATGGATTTATAACTTCCTATCCTTAGATCTCCCTTTGATTTTGTCAAAAAATCATCAAGAAAACATGCTCATCTTTTATGTCCAAACTTATGTAGTACCTTCCCGTGATATTCGATTTTGCCAAACCTTTTGCTGCCATTTTCTTCCATGAATTTTTTGTCGGCATTATCTTTCCCTTACCAGCAGATTCTCTTTAAGTTTTAATTGAATCCTTATTTTGAACTGTTGGAAAAAAGTCTTGTCTATACTACTGAAATCTTTCGATGAAAAAATTCTGTCGTAGTACCTTCACGTATTCCTTGATCTTGCCAAAAATTTATGATTTCTTCCACAAATTTTTTGATAGTATTACCTTTCTCTTGCCAGTGGATTCATATTGAGTTTTACTTGATTCCTTGTTATGCACTGCTGCAAATTTTTTTTGACTATACTGCTTAAATCTTTCACTGAAAAAATTCTGCAGTAACACATTCACGTAATCTTTGATTTTTCTGAACCTTTTGTTGTCGTTTCCTTTCATGAAACTTTTGATGATATTATCTCTTTCTTGCTAGTAGATTCCCTTTGAGTTTCACTTAAATTTTCATTGAGAATTTCTGAAAAAAAATTATGTCTTCACTGTTGGAATTTTTTCAACGAAAAATCTACTGCTTCACCTTTGTCTTTCTTCTTCTCCTTAACCCACCGAAACCCAACTAACTTGTTGCCACCATCCAAGATGTCTTTAGGGCATCCCTTTAGCCTTAAGATGCAACCCTCACAACCTATTTTTCTTACCCTAACAGCACCCAAAACCGCATCCCAAAACAGTGACTATCGCAGCCTATCGATGCAGAATTCTACAGCACTACCTTTCGGTGTTTTTTGCTATGCCTATATCTGATCCTTATCGAAATTATTACTGCCACCCATATCATCTTTAGGGTACCCCTATAGCCTTAAGATGCAGCTATTGTAGCCTTTTTTTGATTTCCATAGCCAACCCAAACCGTAGCCCAAACAACGATCTTCCACAGCCACCGAACCTTATTTCCGTAGCCAGCGAACCTTACCAAACCGGTTGCTGCCCCAACAGCAACCCTAAACCTTCCTTCACAACCTCAAACCATTGCCACAAAAATCCTTTGCAGCCTCCACAGCACCCTCAAGCTCCAATAGTAACCTAAACCACAAACTATCAACCCTAAATCGCAACCTTGATCCGTCACCCTTTTGGCCACCAATCCCTACCAAACCGGTTGCTATCATCAACAACAACCCTAAGACACCCTTTTAACCCTAAACCTCTGTCATCAAACCCCTCTTACAGCCTCTATAACAGCCCCAAATAGCAGCATCAACAACACCCTCTTTGACAAAAAATTTTGCTACACTACATTCAGTACTACTTGTTGCATCCACACCCAATTCCTACAAAATCCGTTGCTGTCATCAACAGCAACCCTAACCCATTCCTTTAACCTTAAACTTCAGCCATTATACCCCCTATATGACTCCTACAGCAGCCCTAAATCATAGCCCTAGCAACAACCAAAAATAGCAACATTTCAGCCCCAAACCACAGTCATCTATACTTGATCCACCACCTCTTTCGACCATCAATCCACCCAACCATTTCATATCACTGACCCAATAATAGGAGAATGATATTGACATCTCAAATCTGGAGGCACACACAATGGCATCTCAAGGTTCAATCGATGCCAAGTTGGAGGCATTTGAATCACGCATGGAATACATATTGCGCGTCTTATTCACCGAATTCGGATTGGGCCGATCTCCGAGCCCAACAAAATTTCAGCAAAGTGCAAGTTCAGAGAGGCCTCTCAAAAAGGAAGTATGGGCCACTGATATAAGGAAATCATGCATGAGGGTGGACTTCCCTCGATGGGAAGAAGGAGACCCAACGAGATGGATTTTGCACGACGAACGTTACTTTCGTCATCACCAAACACTGGAGGATTCCATGGTGGACACCGCTGTCATCCACCTTGAAGGAGATACTATACGAAGGTATAATTGGCTTGAATACAACCATGGGGCTCCAATGTGGAAATCAACTATGCACTATTGAACTGCTTTGGGCCGACTAAGAATGAGAATATCAACGGACAACTTGCCAAGATCCGATAAACCTCCACGATCCAAGAATACCAGACTAGGTTTGAGGAATTATCTTACCTTGCTTATGATTGGACTGACCGATAATTATTAGGGACATTCATCAAGGGACTCAAGTCAGAGATTAAAGGAGAGGTTAAGGTGTAGCAACCCCGAACCGTATCGGTTGCAATTTCTTTCAACCGAGTACAAGGGGAACGACTCAACCAAGATGTTTGGAGGATGAGAACCACTCATAGACCCATGGCATATAAACCTCCTTCTACTTCTAGCCATCCTTTGTTGCCAGAAAAATTGACAAGAGAAGAACTACACGACCGATTGACAAAGGGTCTTTGTTGGAATTGCAATGAACTTTGGAGTCGCGATCATCGCTGCAGAAAGGGCCACTCCTACTGATTGAACCTCTTGAGACATGGAGGAGGAGGTCCAGAAGCATGAGGAAGAGGTTGCAGATGAAGAACAATAGCCAGTTGATTTTATGATGCATACTCTTACCGGTTATACGAACCCAGAAATGATGAAAGTGGGAGGACTTCTGAAGCAACAACCGATCACCATTCTTATTGACACCATGAGCACCAACAACATTATGAATGGCAAGGTTGCTACACAATTAAATGCTCCAAAATGAAGTTTGCAGTAGGTTAGATGTTGAGGTCACCGACGGCCAAATTTTGAAGTGCGACAAAAGATGTCCACGGGTGAAATTATTGTGATAGGACCAAGAGATACTTGCTAATTTCTTCCACCTTCCTCTTGATAATTATGAGGCCATGCTCAACATCAAATGGTTGGCTATGCTAGGTGATATTCCATGAAATATTTCTAACATTATTATGAAATTTATACAAGAAACAGGAGATCATACACGCAAAACGCGGGAACATAACGACGACTTGCACGTAGCTAAAGGAGAAAGTTTTGAATAAAGAAAATAACAGTTTCCTGATGCAACTTCAGTAGCACTTTATGGGGGAGCCAACAAAATTTAAAGACCCAAATATACTTTAATTGTTTGCTGAATTTTTAGATATTTTTGTCGAACCGTGCAGCCTACTTTCTAATTGCTAGTATGACCACCAAATTCTGATTCTCCCGGACAAGCTAGTAGCAAACTATTGACCATATCATTATCCTCACCTCTAGAAAGCTAAAATAGTAAGGACTAAAGATGAGATGCTTGAAACATGGGTCATACAACCAAGTTGCAGCCTCTACTCTTCGCCGGTGCTAGCTTTACCCGACTTCGACAAAGTGCTTATTATTAACACATTAGGAGCTAGAAATTATATTATCCACATGCAAGATGGCAGGCTCCTAGCCTACATTAGCAAAGCCCTCACTCCAAATCACTTGAGACTACCAATCAATGACGAGGGAATGCTAACCTTTGCTAAATTTGTTGCTTGGTATAATACATGATAACAACATGTAGAGGAGATGAAAGTAGGTCTCAAAAAATTACAGCTTCTACTCATTCCGAACTCAGATCGAGCTCACCTTACTATGAACTTTACTAGAAGGCAACTACCATCACAAAGGGAGGCCTGACTATCAATACACATGTTAGCTCGCACAAGAAAGAAACAACCACCCGACAGATATCGGAGTAGAAGGAAGTTTGTTATTAAATATCGAGTCTTTCTCTATATTCATCAATATCAGTAGGAATTTATGAAGACTTGAGCCTCACGAAAATGGTCTCCTAGTTTTTTTGGACCCTACAAAATTGGAGATCACATTGGAGCCGTAAATTATAGATCGGACTTGCAGACTAATTCAAAATTATAACTCATCCTTCAAGTATCTCACCATAAATGGAAGTTTAAAACAGATAACTCAGCCCAGATCCATCCACCTAATATCCCAACTGATGAGGAAGTTCAAGTTCAACTGATGATTGCATGGGATCATAGGATCGTGATGCACCACCATCCAAATACCACTACCCTTGATGGAGAGATACAAGATAATGCTGGACCGTCGAACCACAGTGCGCCTATCATAGATATCCCAAGGAAGCTTCAAGGATAATTATAGATTCAGACCCAAAGTTCATGGAGCCTCAGCCTTGAGGACAAGGCTGATTTAAAGAGGATGAGTCTGTTAGGACACTAGCTAGAGGAGTCCTAATTTAGTTTCATGAAAGAGGGCAATCATATAAAATCTAAAGGACATTCATGTAAATCCTATCTAGCCGACCCCTATTAAGGAAAGTAAGGAGGTCGGCTAGGTTAGGATTAATTGAGGAATATATTTAAGAGGAGAGTAAGATGTATGTTACCTTAATTATCTACCTCTTATCTTAGTTAAAGAGGGGTTGGTTGAGGAGGGATTAAATTAGAATAGGATTATGAAACAATAAAACAACTGACCACCCCTAGATTGGCCGATTGATGGTTGGACTTAGACTTGCATTAGGAGTTGCTTAGGAGTTGGTTGAGGGTAAGAGTCTTGAAGTAGGAGTCCTCTTAGGAATTAGGGATTGAAGGCCTATAAATAACCTTGTAATCATCCACTTTTTATCATGAATAGATCAATCTTTCTTTAGCCAATGGCTTAAGTACCAAGGAGGGAGAAACCCCTATAGAGTTCTAAGGAGGCCCATCCCCTATAGAGATCACCTCAAGCTTAGAGTCTGCAAGGGTTCTAATAGTCTGAGATCTTGTGAGAAAGAGTTTATAAGATTTTCTCCTAAGCCTGGTAAAAGGAGAAGTGTTGTAACAAGGGTAGTTGATATTCGTCCATTGGAAAGAAGATCGGTAGTGAAAGTCGATGACCTCGAGAGAAGAGGAATCAGGAGTGGACGTTGGTCGAGAAGACCAAACCACTATAAATTAGTTTGTATTTTGTTATTATTTTGCCTTGTCATTTGCTTACTGATTTACTTTACTCATTACTTACACTTTTAAGTTAAACCTATTTTTGATTCATATTCTCGTTTGAACTTTTTCGAATAAGATCTTTTTATGAAAGCACTAATTTACTCCCCTCTCTTAGTGCCATTATGATCATTACAGTTGGTATCAAAGCCAAGTTTTCTCAGTTGGATTAACATACAAGTGAGTTTTAATGGTTTTTTCTGACAATCATGAGGGGCACTCTATCACTCATCCTCCTATGTTTAGTAGGACATATTACACTTACTAAAAAATACGAATGAGAATTTTCTTGATTTTTATGGATTTCGATTTTTGAAATGTCATTGAAAAAAAGTTTTTTCAAAATCTTCCAATCCAATAAATGAATGGATGATTTTGAAAAGAAAATATTTTCTTTGAATGCTAAAGCTATGAACGCTTTATTTTGTGCTTTGGATAAAAATAAGTTTAATTGTGTTTCTACTTTGACACTACACATGACATTTGGCATATACTAGAAGTTACTTATGAAGGCACAAGTAGAGTACAAGAGTCAAAAATTGATCTCTTGGTACATAGTTATGAACTATTTAAAATGAAGCCAAGCGAAATCATTGATAACATGTACACCTATTTTACGGATGTTGTTAATGATTTAAAAGCTCTTGGTAAATGCTATACTAACATTGAATTGGTAAATAAAATTTTAAGATCTCTTCTAAAATATTGGGATCCAAAAGTAACAGCTATCCAAGAGGCAAAGGACGTGAACAATTTCTTTTGAAGAACTCATAGGGTCTTGAATGACCTATGAAATGACTTGTAAAGCACATGACGAACAAAAGAAAACCCATCCAAATAATAGGAAGGATATTGCACTGAGAATTAAAGAAGATTCCTCGAGCGAAAGCTCAACTGATGATGATAATGACATTACGCTTCTTATAAGAAGACTAAAAAATTCATGAAAAAGAATAAATTCATAAAAATAAAAATGAACCTAAAATGGATGCTATAATATATTATGAATGCAACAAGCTAGGGTACTTCAAAAATCAGTGTCTATAACTGAAGAAGAAGTTACCGATTCAAAAGAAGAATAAAGCATTTAAGGCAACTTGGGATGATTCAAGTGCATTAAAGGATGGAGAGCAAATCAACAAAGATGAAATGGCAAACTCTGCATTAACAACCTTTGATGACGAGGTATGTGACTCACCTGAAACATTCTTTTTTGTATGATGAATTACTTAATGCATTTCATGATTTGTTTGATGAACTTTGATTTGTTTGATGAACTTAAAAAGGTTAGTAAGAAATATAAATCAGTAAAAAAGGATCACACATTACTTATTAGTAAATATGAAACTTTGCATGAAACATCAACATCTTGTACTCCTTGCTCTAAATATGAAAAGTTAGATTTACTTAAAAAAGAAAATATGTTATTACAACAAACTTTCGAAAAATTTTAAATTGTAAACAAATCATTAAACCATGATTCTTGCTAAAAAAATTATTAAATAAGATTGTGTCCATAGAAGGAAGGAATCAGTTTTGTAAGTAATAACGCTAAACAAAAGCCAAAAAAATTTGTAAAAGGTTCCACACTACATATTCCCCCCAAAGATAAATGTAATTTTTGTGGAAGATTTGGTCATTATACTTATACTTACACCTTAAAAAAAAATAGCTCTCATAAATTAGTTTGAGTTCCGAAAGGAATAATCAATGACTTAATGTAAAAAGTTAAGAGAGATAAATCTAACCATGAAGGTCCCAAAGTTAAATGAGTACCTAAAATAAACCCCTCTTTTTTGTAGTTATGTCTCCAAACAGGAGCTAGGAGCAAAATATAATATTTTGATAGTGGATGCTCAAGGCACATGACCGGAAATCTAATATAATTTTTAAAGCTTACTATCTGAGACGGAGGGTATGTCACCTTCGGAGATAACAACAAATGAATGATTATTGGTATTGAAAATATTGGTAACAAATCAAATCTATTGATTGAAGATTTTTTGTTAGTTGATGGATTAAAAATATAACTTACTAAGTATTAGTCAATTGTATGAAATATCAAATTTGAATCTAATGTATGCATTATAGGCATACCATGTAAAAATAGATCTATGATTGCTTTAAGGAATAATAATGTTTATATTATTGATCTTGATGATTTTTATGATGAAACTTGTTTTTAAGTTTTAAACGATGATGTATAGCTTTAACATAGGAGATTAGGTCATGCAAGCATAAAATTGAGATAATATTTCTGATGGATGCCAACTAGGAAAATAAATAAAGAGTAACTTTAAACCTAAAAGTCAAGTGAGCACGTCTAGACTATTACAATTGATTCATATGGATTTATTTAGACCAATTGATATCACAAGTCTAGGAGGTAGTAAATATGCTTTTGTAATTATTGATAATTATAGTAGATTTACTTTTGACATACTTCTTGGCACATAAAAATGATAGTTTTAAATGTTTTATAAAATTTTATAAATAAGTTTAAAATAAAAAATATTTTTTAATTTTTTCTATTTGTAGTCATCATGGTGGTGAATTTAAAAATCATGATGTTCAAAAATTTTATGATTCCAATGGGTATGACCATAATTTCTTTACTTCAAGAAATCCACAACAAAATGAAGTATTGAGAGAAAAAATATGAGTTTACAAGAGATGACAAGAATCATGCTTAATAAACATAGCCTACCTAAATACTTTTGGGGTGAAGCCATTAACATGATATTCTATGTCATGAACAGGATTCTCATAAGACCTCTACTATCAAAAACTCCTTATGAATTATGAAACAATTAAATACTCAACATTTCATATTTTAAAGTTTTTGGTTATAAATATTTTCTTTTAAATGAAAAGGATGCTTTAGGAAAATTTGATGCAAAATCTGATGAATGTATTTTTCTTGGATATTTCTCTATTTCTAAACTTTTTAAGTTTTTTTTTAAAAAACTTTAGTTATTGAGGAATCTATCCATGTTATCTTTAATGAGTTTTTCGAAGTTAAGAAAAATTATTTTGATAATGATTTTGAGTTTGATATTTTGAATTTGAATGAGAATTCTCCTCTCGAAAGCAACTTGGATACATCTATTTCCAAATATACCTTACCTAAGGAATGAAAGTATATATATGATCATTCTAAGGAGCTTATCATTGAGGATATATCAAAAGGTATTCAAACTTATTCTTCACTTGAAAATATTTATGCAAATGCTACCTTTTTATCTCAAATTAAACTTAAATACATTGATGATACTCTTAAAGATGACTCTGCTGGTTGCAGGTGCCCTACAAGCCAATCATGCGAGTGATGACACGTGTGACATACTTTACAATCTTTTTACATCATTATTATTATTGGTATATTCTCACATTATATTATCTATTGAATATATATATTATAATGTCCTTAGTTTTATGCAATGGGAAGCAGATTATGATGAGATCACAATAATGAGTCTGATTCGCCTTTAAACATAGATCCTAAATAATCTCAGCCATAGGTTGCTCGAGAGTGACATCGAGACAACCGGATAAATAGGTGTGCTGTATATCTATCCATATGATAGAGGCGGCTGGTCTCATAGCCACTTGTGTGGAGACACTAATAATACAATATATATACTCATTGGAGAATGAGTTCACTGATTGATCTGCTTATGAAATGTTGTATGGTTAATGGTACCTAATGTCAGACAGTGATTCTGTAGTTCTAGTTGTGTATCTAGTTCTTAGACTTGAGACACCAAAGATGCCTTGTTTGAGTACTCCTCTCTTTGGCGTCGGACATACAAGTTTAGAAAGTTCCATATCTGGTACAATAGATTATTGGGATTGGTAGTGTACCTTAGGAAAGCTATTGAATATCAATAGAGGATCATCCACTCTCGGTATCATGAGAGGAATATCTCATATTCTCTCACTCAGGTAAATCCTTGATCAGGTTGGTCGGCTTGAGAGAGAAGGAGTTCTCTTAGAGAATTTGATTAGAGCGAGACTTAGATGGATTCTGTTTATGGCCTGACACTATTATGCTTGGTATATGGTCTCTGGGATATTAAATGAATGAGGGATTATAGATACATGATAACTAAGGACAGACAAGTCCAATGGATAAGATCCCATGTACTATTAGGGGACTATAGCATAGTGGCCTAGTACGTCCACAATCAATGAGTTAAAGTAAATTATTATGAGATAATGATTCACTAAGTTAGAAGGAGTTATGATAGGTAAGACTCATGGTCCGCTCGGTATTGGGCCTAGAGGGTCACACACATATGGTGGATACTTCAGCAAATAGAGGATTGGATATGAGTTATCCAATTCGCCCCTATTCTTATTAGATGAGATCCTACATTGATGAGCTCCTTATATGATGCCCAATTAGAGGCCAAAGGAGATTATAAGATAGAAATCGAATAATCCAAGGTTAGTGGGTAATTGGATGGAGATCCAGTATCCACTAAGATAGGATCCATTAGGGTTATATAGGTAGCTCTCTATAAATAAGAGGGGAGACACATAGATGATAGGCTGCACCTTTGGCTGCCCCCTCCTATTCTCCTCTCTCTCTATATGCAAGAGTTACGAGACTTGGGACTGTGATTGGAGGAGTATCGCTGCAACAATCCATCGTATGGCTACAGTTAGAGAGGAGGAAGTTTGACTTCCTTTATCCTCTCCATTCATATCTAAAAAAAATAAGGATAAACGATCTCTCTAGGTAAATAATCTCTCACACGATACAGTTTTTAGTTTTCTGATTTTTCTACGCAACAATCTTTGCATGACGATTTTGATCTACATGAAAAATTGATTTTATTTTTCCACTGTGCATGTGATGCTCCAACTGAGGTTTCCCAATAGTGGTATCAGAGCAAAGGTTGTTCGTGCAATAGATTTATTTCTTAACTATGTGTGATGAGATTGAATCATGTAGAATTGTTCTACGCGTTCTTGTTGTGGTTCGTATGTGAAAGCAACGAGGACGGGAGCAGCCATCTACAGGCAGGCCCCCTGTAGGGGTGGCCACCCATGGCCAGGCCACCTGCATGTGAGGCCGACAGGGGCCAGAGTCTTTGCAGGGGTGCCTGCATGTGGCCAAGGTCGTCTCCAAGGGCGGTCGCAAGGGGCAACTGCCCGTAGCTACGGCTGCCAGCTAAAGTGGCCGTGGGCAAATGCGGCGATGCCCGCTAGCGGCCATGCCGCATGTAGGGCTGGCTACCCGAGGGTTGTGGCGGCCACCTACGGGCAAGGGCAACCACTGCTTGCGTAGGGGCGACGACGGCGTCCCGCTGGATGTGGGCAAAAAGGGGCCAGAGTCTTTGCAGGGGTGCCTGCATGTGGCCAAGGTCGTCTCCAAGGGCGGTCGCAAGGGGCAGCTGCCCGTAGCTACGGCTGCCAGCTAAAGTGGCCGTGGGCAAATGCGGCGATGCCCGCTAGCGGCCATGCCGCCTGTAGGGCTGGCTACCCGAGGGTAGTGGCGGCCACCTACGGGCAAGGGCAACCACTGCTTGCGTAGGGGCGACGACGGCGTCCTGCTGGATGTGGGCAAAAAGGGTTAGGGTTTCTTTCTGGCAAAAAGATGTTTCTACCCCTCAAAATTAGGGAAACTCCTAGATATGTCCTTTTGTCTAAAATTATCAAAATGCCCTTAATAATTTTAAAAATTCTTGGCATGTCCTAAATTCTAGAAAAATAATTAATTAAATAGTTTAATTAATTATTATTATCTAGTAATCCTACATGGTGATGTGTACATGTGATGTATGTTGTGGATGGATGATCATGAGCCATATGATGTGATGTGTGTACATGTGATTATTATTATTATTAGGGCTTGCAAGCCTCGTTTTCCTCATTTATTGTTTGGCTTGCTTGCTTGTAATTATTTTATAATTGCACGGAGAGGTGCGACGGGAGCGTGAAGGTGATAGTGGGACCCATGATGTCATGGCGGGAGATCACGACACATGGTGATGCGGTGAGGTTCTGACAGAATCGATGATGACGAGATGAATGATCACAAGGTATGGAGATGCGCCATGCACACTTGGATCCTATTGTGAGTGATTATGCCCATTGGCTCGGGCTTAATCATATTAGGTAACAACTCATGATCATTCGGTGTAGCTTGCATATGTGATATGTGTTATACACCTACTATATATATATA
Organism: Ensete ventricosum; assembly: GCA_029747655.1. NCBI lineage: Eukaryota > Viridiplantae > Streptophyta > Magnoliopsida > Zingiberales > Musaceae > Ensete > Ensete ventricosum. The sequence continues at coordinate 33,911,678 of JAQQAF010000003.1, read as the reverse complement.
TATATATATATATATATATATATGCATACGATGTAGATATATATTAAATATGTATGTGTGTGACATGACATATTAGGAGATTTATACAAAACAAAAACCCTTCATACGATAATATTAAGTCGGTGAGCTTGAGGCAATAAGATTGTCCCACATGGCCTTCCATCGTTATAGGAAGAAATTGAATCACGATATTGGTAGAGTTGGTCGAGTCCCTCGAGGCTCACCTATCTACATGATCGAGATCTTGCCTACGACATAGAGATGTCACCAGTGATATGAGGGCATTGTATGCTTGGTCGAGTCTCTCGAGGGCATATCATCAAATCAGACTCATCTTGTAACGATAGTAATGACTTAATTGAACATTATGGTTGGTCGAGTCTCTCGAGACCATGATGGTTTGGAGGTCAAACATGATGGGAATCACAATGAGTTATGATTGGCAAGAGTTACCTACATTTTGAGCTTAGTGTAATTGGTTGAATCCCTTGAGGTTGCACTAAGATGCCGATTGGATCTCGATCCCCACTAGAAATCTATCGGAGACTTTCGCTTTATGTGCAAGGGTGTCACGTGATTCACCAGAAAAATTAGTGGGAGTAAATTAAGATAGAAGTCCATATCATAATTATTTTTATAAATTCTATATGTTATTTATTTATGCTATATCTTATTTGTCAGAAACCTGTTGCTCACAAATCACCTACGTGGCATACTTGGTACCAACTGCCTCACTGGTCCAAACTATACAGATTGACTCCATAATTTTAGTATTATTCTTATAATGGAGAAAATCGTGTATGTCCTTGATATAATTATGCTCATGCTGGAGGAAGGGGCAAGCGCGGATGAGATCGCTCGTTATATGAAGTATATAGATGGTTCCACGTTGACAAAATGCTAAATGTTGGCCTCCATGACTCTTGAGTTACAAAGACAAAATGAGAGCATGGATGCCAATTCTATCATTCTTCATCTCTGCCAGCTATTTGAGGAACATGGAGGAACTCAAAGATATGAGATATTTAAGAGTCACTTCCGAGCTAGGATGACATAAGGGGCATCGGTTCAGAACCATGTCCTGAAGATGATAGAATGGATCGAGAAACTCATAGGTCTAGGAATAGTCCTAGAGGATAATAACCTATGTGTTGATGTTATACTTCAGTCCCTGCCAGATTCCTTTTCTCACTTTATCATGAATTTTAATATGAGCAAGTTTGAGGTGACTCTCCTTAAGCTCCTCAATATGTTGAGGGAAGCTGAAAGTGCCATAAAAAAGGAGAAGCTAGTTCTCTATATTAGTAAGATCAAAAAGAAAAGAAAGGTCAGTAAAACCCTTACGAAGGGCAAAGGCAAAGAAGGATCGGGTAAGATAAAGGTTGCCAAGAAAGACCTAATAAAGGACAAAGGATAGTGCTTTTATTACGACAAAGATAGGCACTGGAAGAGGAACTATAAGGATTATCTTGTAAATAAGGTGAAATAGAAGCTTGGAGAAGCTTCAAGTATATTTATGATCAGTCTCCACTTGTCAGATTTTCATGATAATACATGGGTATTAGATACCGAGAGTGCTTATCATATCTGCAATACGTTATAGATTTTGGTAAGATCTAGGAGATTGGCTAGAGGTGAGATGAACCTCAAGATGGGTAATGGAGCAAGAGTTACTATAGTTGCCATTGGGGAGGTCACCCTATATCTGCCTGGTGGAGCTATCATTGCTCTGGATGCATGTTATTTTGTTTCTCTATTATCAAAATATTATTTTCATTTCTTGTTTGATAATTAGTGGATATAAAAAGAAAAGAATATAGTACTCGCTTTTAAGCACCGTGAAAGTTCTATTCTTATTGTTTCATCGATGAGATCGTGAGTTAGAGAATGTCCGTCTTGTTCGAGTTTCATTTACATTAGCTAGATATTGGTAACCAAGGATGGAGAGTACACTACAAATGAAATGGAAAGTAAAGAGCAACAGTTGTTCGATAATTCTGGATGATAAGATCATCACTAGAGGGACCTTGATAAATGGCTTATTTGTGTTAGACACTTCTACACATCATGAATGTAAATACATCCAAGAGGAAACAAAATAAGGTGAACAATGTCATACATACTTATGACATTATAGGCTTGGTCATCTCCATGAGGGAAGGATTTAAATGTTGCTAAAAGATGGATACTTTTCATTCGACTTTGAGTCGTATGTAATTGGTGAACCTTGCCTTCATGGAAAGATGACCAACTCTCCTTTATGGAATTGGAGAGAGAGCCATTGAGCTATTGGAACTCATACATAGTGATGTATGTGGTCCCATTTTAACTCAGCCTATAGGCGATTACTCATACTTCATTACATTCACTGACGATTTTTCTAGATATGGACATGTGTACTTAATGAAGTACAAGTCTGAGGCATTTGAGAAATTCAGGAAATATAAGAATGAAGTAGAGAAACAGATTTGAAAGAGTATTAAACTCTTCGATTAGATCGAGGAGGAGAGTACTTGCGTACAGAGTTCACTCACTTCGTTAGGGACCATGAGATTCTATCCCAGTGGACACCTCCTTGTACACCTCAGCTCAATGGTGTATCAGAAAAGAGGAATCACATGCTATTGGACAAGGTGCAATCCATGATAAGTTTTACTGATCTACTTGTCTTATTTTGGGAATATGTCATAGAGACCACAGCTTACCTTCTGAACAAAGTTCCATCAAATTCAGTGGTGTCTACACTATATGAAATATGGAAAGGAAAAAATATGATCTTAAGATGGTTAAGATTTGGGGTTATCCTGCCCATATTAAAAGATACAATCCTGACAAGTTGGAATCAAGAACATAATGGTGCAAGTTAGTGGGATACCCCAAGGAAACTTGTGGGTACTATTTCTATCATCCTGAGGACTAAAATATCTTTGTTGCCAATAATACTGTGTTTCTTGAGAAGGAACACATTCTTGGTGGAAATAGTAGGAGTAAGATAGGGTTGAGCGAGTTTGGAGAGCCTAGCTCAAGCACCATTCCAAAGTCCGAGTCTGTTTAGATACCTAACATACAAGTTCTAACTTTATGCAGGTCTAGCAAAGTATCTCACCCTCTTGAAATATATATGAGACATACCAGTGGAGAGGACTCTTAAGATCTTGATTCTCAGACCTACGAGGAGGCTATTATGAGTATAGACTCTGGGAAGTGGCAAGAAGTGATGAATTCTGAGATGAATTCTATATACTCCAACAGGGTTTGGAACCTTGTGGATGCACCTGAGGGTATTGTACCCATCGGTTGTAAATGGATCTTTAAGAAGAAGATCAGAGTGGTTGGAAATGTGAAAACCTATAAGGCAAGGCTGGTGGCTAAATGATATCGTCAAAGGCAAGGAGTTGATTATGATGAAACTTTTTCACCCGTAGTCATGCTTAAATCCATTAGAATTCTTTTGGCTATTGCAGCACACTATGACTATGAGACCTGGCAGATGGATGTGAAAACTGCATTCCTCAATGGCAACCTTGAGGAAGATGTGTATATGATATAGCCAAGGGGATTTGTATCCAGAGAAAGTCCAAATAAAGTGTGCAAGTTGCTTAGATCCATCTATGGACTGAAGCAAGCCTCTCGAAATTGGAAAATAAGATTTGATAAGGTAATTAGATCTTATAACTTTGTTAAAAATGAAGCTGAGCCTTGTGTGTATAGGAAGGTAAGTGGGAGTGCTATCACCTTCGTAGTATTATATGTGGATGACATTCTAATCATTGAAAATGATATAAGAATACTTTCCATAGTAAAGGCTTAGCTATCTAAAAATATCTCCATGAAGGACTTAGGGGAAGCATCCTATATTTTGGGGATCCGAATATATATAGATAGATCTAATAGGATGCTTAGCTTGTCCCAATCCAGGTATAAAAATTCTTTTATCAAAAGGTTTGGCATGGAGAATTTCAGGAGAAGTCTCATACCAATGAGACATGGAATATCACTTTCTAGGAGTATGTCCACAAAGATTCTTGAAAAAGGGTAAACATGGATAAGATACCCGATGCCTCAGTAATAGAGTCTATCATGTATGTTATGCTATGTACTAGGCCTAATATAGCGCATGCTCTGGGTGTCACGAGCAGGTATCAGGTGGATTCAAGTTTGTAACACTGGAAGGCAGTAAAGTGTATCCTTAAGTACTTGAGTAGGACTAAGGATCTTTTACTGATATATGGAGAAGGTAGCCTCCAGGTTGAGGGCTACACGGACTTGAGTTTCCAATCCGACATTGATGATAGCAAGTCAAACTCAGGGTATGTTTTCATCCTGAATGAAGGAGTAGTAAGTTGGAAGAGTTCCAAGTAAGATACTACTGCTGACTCGACTAAAGAGGCAGAATATATTATTGTAACAGAAGCAGCAAAGGAAGAGGTGTGGATGAAGAAGTTCATCCAGGATTTGGGAGTCGTACTGATTAGCATGGAGCCGACTCCCATATACTGCGATAATAACGGGACGATCACTCAAGCAAGGGAACTTATGTCTTATTGGAATTGTTTTAAGAAGGTTCTACATGATTAGAGAGATCATAGCTCATAAAGATATAATAATGAAAAGAGTTCCATCCGAAGATAATATTGTAGATCCACTAACAAAGTTGTTAGCTCAGATTATCTTTTTGCATCACAAGAGTCTGATGGGGATCAGACACATAGGTGTTGGCTTTAGGTCAAGTGGGAGATTGTTGGTTACAAGTGCCCTGCAAGCTAATAATGTGAGTGATGTCACGTGTGACATGCTGCACAGTCTTTTTGCATCATTATTACTATTGGCATATTCTTATATTATATTATATGTTGAATATATATATTGTGATGTCTTTGGTTCTATGCAATGAGAATCAGATTGTAATGAGATCACGATAATATGACCGCTTCGCCTTTAAACATAGATCATAAATAATCCTGGTCATAGGTTACTTGAGATACATCAAGACAACTAGATAGACCAGTGTGCTGTATACCTGTCTATATAATGGAGTTAGCTGGTCTCATAGCTACTTATATGGAGACACTAAGGATACAATATAAGTGCTCATTGGAGAATGAGTTCACCGATTGATCTGCTTATAGAATATTGTATGGATAATGATACCTGACGTCAAATTTCGTAGTCCCAATTGTGTATCTGGTCCTTAGACTTGAGACACCAAAGATGTCTTATTTGAGTACTCATCTCTTTGATGCCAGACTTATAGGTTTAGAAAGTACCTAATCTGGTATAACGATTAATGAGATTGGTAGCCAACCTTACGAAGTATATTGAGTGTTAATAGAGGATCATCCACTCTTGGTATCATGAGAGGAATATCCTATATGCTCTCACTCGGGCAAAACCCTCATCAGGTTGGTTGGATTGAGTGAGAATGAGTTCTTTGGGAGAATCCAATTAGAGTGAGACTTAGATGGATTTTATGTGTGGCCTGATAGTACCATACCCGGTATACGATCTTTAGGATATTAGATAGATGAGAGATTATAGATACATGATAACTGAGGATAGACAAGTGTAATAGATAAGATCCCCTATACCATTTGGGGACTATAGCATAGTGGCCTAGTACGTCTATAGTCGATGAGTTAAGTGAATTATTATGAGATAATAATTCACTAATTTAGAAGGAGTTCTGATTGGTAGGCAGCTTGGTATTGGGCCTAGAGGGTCACACACATATGATTAATACTTTAGCGAATAGAGGATTTGATATGAGTTATCCAATTAGTCCCTATTCTTATTAAATGAGACCCTATATTGATGGGCTCCTTGAGGCCCAATTAGAGACCAAAGGAGATTATTGGATAGAGATAATAATCCAAGGCTAGTGGGTAATTGGATGAAGATCTAATACCCACTAATGCATGGTCCATTAAGGTTATATGGGTGGCTCTCTATAAATAGGAGGGGAGGCACATAGATGACAGGTTGTACCTTTGGCTGCCCCCTCCTATTCTCCTCCCTCCCTCTGTGCAAGAGTTACGAGACTTAGGGTTGTGATTGGAGGAGTATCGCCGCAGCAATCTATCATATGGATACTACTAGAGAGGAGGACGTTTGACCTCCTTTATCCTCTCTATCTCGATCTTGAAAAATATGGATATATGATCTCCCTAGGTAAATAATCTCTTATACGATGCAGTTTTCGATTTTGCGATTTTTTTTGTGCACCAATCTTTGCACGATGATTTTGATCTACATGGGAAGCTGCTTTTGTTTTTGATCTTTTGCTACATATGTGATGCTCGCGCTGAGGTTTCCTAACAGACTCATGGGTCTTGGCAATGCATGAAGAAATAAATTAGGTTTAAAAGCTTGTTCCTAGACCTAGTGATCAAATTATGATTGGCACTAAATGGATTTTTAGGAATAAGAAAGATGAATAAGGTATCGTGTTTCAAGACAAGGATAGATTAATGGCTATAGGTTTCAACCAAGAAGAAGGTATAAACTATGAAGAAACCTTCGCTCCTATGGCAAGACATGAAGCTATAAGGACACTCCTTGCCTATGCTTCTTTTAAAAAATTTAAATTAATTCAAATAGATGTCAAAAGTGCATTTCTTAATGGTTTTATTTCGAAAGAAGTTTATGTTAAGTAACCACCTGAATTTGATAATGATTTTTTTCCAAACTATGTTAACAAATAATCTAAGGTTCTCTATGGGTGGAAGCAAGCCCCTAAGGCTTGGTATGAGAGCCTTAGCTCTTTTATTATTCAAATTAATTTTTTAAAAGATAAGGTTGATACCATATTATTTATTAAATATTTTAAAAATAATTTTCTTATTATTCAAATTTATGTTGATGATATTATTTTCAGTTCTACTAATGAATCTTTATGTGAATCATATCCCAAATGTATAAGCCAAGAATTCAAAATGAGTTTGTGGGTGAATTGATATTTTCTTAGGATTGCAAATCAAGTAACTAAATGATGAAAGTTTTATTGGTCAAACTAAGTATGCTTTGGATCTATTAAAAAGATTTCACATGAATAGTGCTAAGGTCGTTAACACACCAATGAGCATTTTTTATAAAATTAGATATAGACAATGAAGAAGAATTCTTTGATCAAAAGACTTATAGAGGTATGATAGGGAGTTTATTATATCTAACTACAACTAGACCTGATATAGTGTTTAGTGTTAAACTTTATGCAAGATTTCAATCCAATTCTAAATAATCTCATTATAAATCAGTTAAAAGAATATTTATATACTTAAAAGGAACTCCTAATATAGGATTATGGTATCCAAAATCTGAAACCGTTGATTTGATTGCATATGCTAATATTGACTTTGTTGGATGTAGAATAGATAGGAAAAGTACCTCTAGAGCATGTCAATTCCTAGGTCATGCACTTGTTTTTTGGTCTTCCAAGAAGCAAAACTCTATCGTATTATCTACAATCGAGGTTGAATATATAGTGACAAGTGCATGTTAAGCACAAGTAATATGGATGAAGAGTATTTTGGAAGATTATGGACTTTACTTAAAAAATATTGCTATAAAATATGATAATACAAGTGTAATTTGTTTAACAAAGAACCCTATTCAACACTCTAGGGCTAAACACATTGATATTAGACACCAATTCATTTGGGATTATGTTAACAATCATGATATATTTTTAGATTTTATTGACACAAAACATCAATTAACAAATAGTTTTACTAAACCACTAAATGAGGAACAATTTGATTTTATTAGAAGATAATTAGGCAAGTTGAATCTTTTAGATAATGAATCATGATTCTTCTCTTTTTTTCCTCATTGAATCATTATTTTGATTTCTGATACATGAATGATGTGAGATTTATGACTCCTTTGTATCCTTCATTGGCACATCAATGTAAACGAAAAGAAGTAGCAACATGATAAAATCATATCTACCTTTTCTTTTTTATAATAACAAAATGGGAGAGAAAAGTAGTGGCTTCCTTATTTCTTTTTTCTCTTTTTGTTGATGACAAAAGGGAAGAAGTAATGATAACTTTTGATAATGTAGCACTCATATGCATGTTGTGTGTGATGATATTTGTTTGAGATGCATAACTATTTCAAACTATGAATATGATGCATATGATTCTTGAAATAATCAATATTGAAAGTTGTTATGATTTTTTGTTTTGACTTGAGTTTAAAAGAGTGAAAGGTTGTCATATTTTTTAAAAATTCAAGTTCATTATGGCATATAGATAGGGCAAGCTTAGTTAAAACTTCATCATCAATTAGTTATCATCATCAAAAAGGGGGAGATTATTAAATCCTAGATTTTTGATGATGAAATCAATTGCTGAATTTATGAACTAATATACTTTAAAGATAAGGAATATATGAAAACTTCGATTATAGACTTGAAACATCAGAGGGCAAACTATCAAAGCAAGATGTTGGGCCAAAAAGCGTGATGTCAAAGATCGGACATCAGGCCGGAGGATTGGACGATGTATGGACTTCATGCCATGAGTTCGGGTATCGGGTCAGAAGATGCGTTGGAAGTTTGGATGAAGTACTTGATGATCAAAGGACATGCTAGAATGATGGACAATATGTTGAAAGCTTTGTGATTGCAATTAAGGTGGTTAGGTCTTAATCATGATCGTTTAGAGTCAATTAAGCTGGTATTGGGTTGTAACCAAACCAACTTGATTTGGGGCCCATTGGGCCTGAACTAGAGTTGATTTGGTAAGATAAAAGGCTAAATTAGTATTCTCATTTTGATATGGGTGATGGTACTATTAGGTCCAAGCGGTGGTACCGCCCAGGCTACGGAAAGCATAATTTTGTGCTTTTTTGGGGTTTTCGACGGTGGTATCGCCACCTATAGGCAATGGTACTACCTAGCCTAGCCTAGTGGTCATACTGCTAGGCCTAGATTCTCAGACTCTATTTGATGGTAGTACCGCCCAATGATGATGGTAGTACCACCAATAACCCGAAAGATCAGAGATTTAAAGTTTTTGCTGTAATTTTTGAAGCTATTGAGGATCTATAAATACCCCACTCATTCTTGCTTGATGAAGCATGAATAAGGGGTTTAAAAAGGTTGAAAAAGAGAAAGAATCCTTGAGGATAAAGTATTGTAAACTCTTAGTATTTGAGTCTCTTCCTCCTTGAGTTTAATGGTTATTCTAAGGAGGTTTGAGGTCTTGTGAGAAAGAGTTTGTAAAGGTTCTCTCCTAAGCCTAGTAAAATTAGAAGTGTTGTAACAAGGATAGTAGATATTCGCCCATTGAAAAGAAGATTGGTAGTGAAAGCTGGTGGCCTCGAGAGAAAAGGAATTGAAAGTGGACGTAGGTCGGGATGACTGAACCACTATAAATTAGTTTGTATTTTCTTCTTAATTTTCCTTGTCATTTGCTTACCGATTTACTTTATTCACTGCTTACACTTTTAAGTTAAATGTATTTTTGATTTATATTCTCGTTCAAACTTTTTTGAATCGAATCTTTTTACAAAAGCACTAATTCACCCCCCCTCTTAGTGCCACTATGATCTTAACTGCCCAACCACCCAAGGCTACCCTATGGCCATGGACTCTTGGTCATAGGGGTGTCCCTAGCGGCTAGGTTTTCTTAGCCACGTCGGGGTCCATTTTCTAACCATATGGGGCAACCTATGGTAGAGTATGCCAAAATTATAAAAAAAAAATAATTAATTAAATAGTTTAATTAATTATTATTTTTTTAGTAGTCCTACATGATGATGTATACATGTGATGTATGATATGGATGGATGATTATGAACCATGTGATATGATATGTATATGTGTGATTATTATTATTACTAGGGCCTACAAGTTCATAGGACTCCAGCAGGGTTGAGTCATAATCTCCCTAGAAGTAGTCAATAAAACCGTGTGAGATTATAATAAAACCTCACCTAGCCACTTCTATCTTATAAAGAAGTGAGGTTAGGGTTTAGATTGAGGCCCTAGGGTTTGGTAGTCGTTGTCCCCTTTATTGGGCTAGTTGGCTAGGATTTCCCCTTGCTTAGGTCAGCTATAGAGCCAACCTAGCTGTTACTTGTTCCCTCTAATTCAGGTAGGTTATAGAAGGGGGCAAAAGGATAATTTTAGTTAGGCTAGCACCTCCTAAGGCTAGGGTTTGGAGCCCTATATAATCATATAGCCTCCACCTCTTTTTATCAAGCAAGATCAATCTATAATTCAGCCATATGACCAACTACTAGGAGGGAGGAACCCCTATAGTGTTCCAAGGGTTGATCCCCCTCAAAGATCAAAATCTATAGAGCTCCATCTAAGGTTCTATCATCTGGTACCAGAGCGGCATTCCTGCTGCCCTGTAGCCATCTCAGCCACCTCCACCTTCCCAAGCAATTCCCATAATTGCTTTTGATGTCGCCTCCATCCACCGTCGCGCACCAAGCCGTAGATCCATCTATCTACTACCGCCCCCTGCATGATCTAGAAATCTGGTATATTTTTATCATCCATGCCTCTTCAATACTGTAAGATTTCTTACTTTACACATTAAAGATTTTTTTTCCAAATTTTATCAACAGCAAATTTCGTTCATCGCAAATGTCATCGTTGTTGTGAAGGCAAAACACAGCAGAAATTTTAGCCACATTTTCACCTCTTGAAACCAAGTTTTTCTTCTCCTTTCTGGCCAAAATTTTTACACAATTCTAAGGATCAACTTGGATTTTATCTGGGATTAATTTTTGGAAAAAACTCCTTCTGAAACCGATTTTCTTATGCAATCTTTTATCATCACGTAGTGTTGGAATTTTTACGATGAAGAATCTGCCCTCCGCTTATTGGAATCTTGAAACTAAACTACTGTTCATCCTTTTTGGTCAAAATTTTTACACAAATTCATAGATCATCTTAGATTTCATTTAAGATTGATCTCTGAAAAAAACTCCTTCTGGATCTGGACTTATAGTGCTGCAATCCTTCGTCACGCAATGCTGAAATTTTACGACTAGAATTCTGTGATCTTGTTTGCAATAATTTTTCTACCATTACGCTACCAAAATTTTCTTGGTCTAATTTATTACTACTGTCACCATCTGAACCAAGATTTTGATATTGAAATTCTTCATAAATTTCTCAGATTTTTTTGGAATTAATGTCGAGAAACTGTTGCTTCTTTGATGAGAATTCTGTTCGGCAGTACAACGTATACCGCAGTGATCTTTTGTCAAAATTTTATCGGATCTCGATGCCATCTTTTCCAGATTTGAGACTCCCCCTCTCATCTTCAATTCCTACTATTACTCTCCAAAAAACCCTAACAAAACCGCAGCCAAACAGCCATCCCAATCAGCCCTAACCGTAGCCTACTTCCTTATCGATCCACTTACCCTTTCAGCCAACTTTCCTTACCAATACACCTACCTTTGCTGCCATCTATCCTAGATCTAAAATCTATTTCCCTAACCTTCATCTACTACTATCACAATCCTAAAACCACATCAATTTGCAGCCTAAACTCCATAAAACCGTCGCCCCAAACCGCACCCAAAATAGCTACAAACCGCACCCAAAAACCAAAGCCTTCGGTCCACTAACCTTTCAGTCGCCAAATCTCCCTTATCCCTTCAACTGCAGCATGCATCTTTCGCTGTCCAACGGTGTTAACAGTGACCTCTTGCTGCCATCCTCCTTGATCGCAGCCAGCAGCGATCCTTGCGGCAAAAAACTACTAGCAGCGATCTTTTGCTGTAATCTGTTTACATTACAGTCTGCAATAATCATTCGCTGCCAACTATCTTGATCGCGGCCAGCAACAAATTGAACATAACAGCAGCTATCTCTCGCTCCATACCACTACTGCCCTCCTCCGTAATAGCTATGTACATCGCTACCCCGGCTTCCTCGTATTGTAGCTGCACCCTTGCTGCAACCGACGGCACCTACAGCCACGAAGTCGCACCGCAGCTGCAGCCGACGTTGCTACTGGCCTCTTCTTCCTCCGCCATTACTACTGCCTTCCGACTCAGATCTCTTAGCTGCCATCTTCCGACAAATATCAGCCACCTAAAAATTCACAGCCTCAACGACATTGCAGCGTTAACATTGCAGCATCACCGAAGGACCACAATCGATGTTACTGCTGCCATTTTCTTCCTCCACCGTTGCTACTACCCTTGGCTGCCATCCTCCACTTGGAGACTTCACCACCGCAGCCCCGACATCGCTGCCATTACTGCCTTCAACCTGAAGATTACAACTACACTCTTTAATTGATTTGATTTGACAGGTTAGAGAGCCTTATGTCATGACATCGGTGGGCTTATTCGAAGCCAAATTAGAGGCTCTTGAGACGCGTATGGATGTTAAATTACGTGCTCTCTTTGAAGAGTTTAGATTGGGTCAATCAATGAGCCGAATAAGATCACAACGTGGTGCAAATTTGGATTATAAAAAGAACCTTAGTGAAAAACTAGCGATGATCCGTCAAACCTCCACCATCCAAGAGTATCAAACTAGGTTTGAAAGGTTATCTAATCAAACTTATGATTGGTCTAAAAAATAGATATTGAGGACTTTTATTGAGGGCTTGAAGTCGGAGATTCAGGAAAAAGTTAAAGCGCGACAACCATACACACTTAAGGCAGCCATCTCCTTTGTGCGACATCAAGAGGAGCAATTGAACTATGAAGCTTGGAAGACTAGAGTTGCTCTCCGACTAGTGACACCAAAGCTTTCACCTCCTCCTACTGTCAACCGACCCCCTCAGCCATAGAAATTAACAAGAGAAGATCTTCATGATGGATCGACAAAGGGCCTATGGGGTATTATGATAAACTATGGAGCCTAGAACACAAATGTAAAAAGGAGATACCGCTGATGATTGCGCCCACTGAAGAACCTAAGCTTGAAGATACGACTCTCGAGCCCAAGGAGAAGGATACACCACAACCGGCTACCCACACGGTCCCTACCTTAGCCGACTATACCAACCTATAAAAATTGAAGATCGAAGGGTTTCTCGAGCAACAGTCTGTCATCATCCTCATCGACTCTGGGAGCATACACAACTTCATGAGCATTAAGGTTGTTGCCCACTTAATGCTCAAAAAAGAAGATTACAAAGTTCGAAGTCAAGGTAGCTAATAGTCAAATTCTGAAGTGCAACCAGAAGTGCCCGCGGGTAAAATTGATCCTACAGGAGCAAGACATATTTGCTGATTTTTTCTTCCTCCCTCTTGATGGTTTTGATATAGTACTCGGCATTGATTGGTTATCCACGATTGGAGATATTTTATAGAATTTTTTGAAACTAACCATGAAATTTTTCAGAAAAGTAAAGCAGATGATTCTACGAGGGAGCCCAGCAACTACAACCACAACACAACACTTAGAGGAGGTACCAAAAGAAAAATCCAGTGGTTTCCCAATTCAAATTCAAGGGTTTCATGAGATTGAAGATAAGAACCCTCTCCCACAACTTGCTGAAATTTTGGGTGTCTCCACCAAACTAAGCCGATTACCTCCTCTGAAATTGCCGACCCCCTATGCTGAACAGGCAGAAACTTCTACCAGTTGTTGCTCGGCCAGATTGCTTCCTACAATCTCAGAAGGTCGAAGATAAAAGGGTCGTCCAAGAGATGATAGAGACACAGATTGTTCGACCATGCTTATTTCCCGCTACGACACATCTCTATATCCTTTTCCTCGGAGATAAGCTACTTCTAAAGTATTACATCCCATCAAACTCACCATGGATGCTGATCTCAGGTAACTTCCAGGACTTTCCCCAGGATCGGACCGTGATGCTTAAAGACTTTTTTGATGATGACCTCTGATTTACGGTCCAAGACCGCGAGAAAATTGAGCCCCTCTAGTGGCGAAATCAGAAAAGGGGAAAGATCATTCACAAGACTCAACGAAGCATGAACATCAACCTTCTCATTATAAAAAAGATGCACCACCTTGGCCGAGTGGAACTATAGCCCTCACGACTATGATATCGTCCACACCAAATCATGGCCAGATGTTTATTATTAGAGCAGACATATCCAGAGTGCGGGTCAACACTATCCTCATGTAAGATGGTCAATAGCACGAAGAAGTGAAAATGGGCCCCGAAAAATCACCACTCCTACCCACCTCAAACTCAGAACAGGCTCACACCACCAAAAAATTTATCCGAGGGCAGCCTTCATTCCAAAAGAAGGCATGACTACTATTACAGAGCAACCACATAGCAGCCCATGCAAGGAAGAAATTTTCCTCTGATAAACGTCGGAGCAGAAGAAAGTTTCCGAAGAAAGATCAAGTCATTTTTTTCATCTCCAGCTCCACCAACATGAAATTCAAGCCTCAAGAAAATGGTCTCCCTATTTCTTTTGGCCTTGCAAAATTAGGGATTACATTGGGGCCCTAATATGGAGGTCAGATTCGTGCACCGGATCAAAATTACAGTTGATCCTACAGGTATCCCTCAAATGGAAATTTAAAGATGATGACTCACCTTAAATTCTTTCAACTGACGCCCAAGCTGATGAGGAGCTGAAGACCCTATTCCTAGAGTTCATGGACCCTCAGCCTTGAGGACAAGACTGATATTAAGAGGGCGGGTTTGATAGGACTCCAACAAGATTGAGTCCTAATCTCCTTAGAAGTAGTCAATAAAACCTTGTGAGATTGTAATAAAACCCCAAATAGCGACTTCTATCTTATAAAGAAGTGTGGTTAGGGTTTAGATTAGAGCCTTAGGGTTCAGTAGTCGCTGCCCCATTTACATATAGATGTTATTGGTGACCTAAGAACATAGTATGCTTTATCGCATCCCTCGAGGGTATATCATCAAATTAGACTCATCTAGTAACGATGGTGATGACTTAACTGAACATCATTGTTGGTCGAGTCTCTCGAGGCCATATTGGTTCGGAGGTCGGATAGGATGGGGATCACAAGGAGTTGTGATCGGCAAGAGTTGCTAACCTTTTTAGGCTTAGTGTGATTGGTCGAGTCCCTCGAGGTTACACTAAGATACCGATTGGATCCTGATCCCCACTATAAGTCTGTCGAAGACTTTCGTTTCATATGCCTAGGGTATCGTGTGATTCGCTAAAAAAATAAAGAGAGTAGATTAAGATAGAAGTCTGTATCTTAATTGTTTACTATTCTACAAAATATGCATGTTATTCATTTAAGCTACATCTTTGCTTGTCAGAAATATGTCGCTTGCAAACCCCCTATGTGGCATACTTGATGTCGACTACCTCTCTAGTCCAAACTATATAGATTAGCTTCATAATCTGAGAATTGTTCTCATGATGGAGAAATTTGCATATATTATTGATATGATTTTACCCACGCGAGAGGTGTTGAATCTTGGATTTTAATGATGAAATCAATTGATGAAGTTAGTAATCTAATCAACGTTTGAGAAAAGTGATGTAGGACTAACTTCGATCATGAAAAGATAAAATAATTGAAGTAGAAGAATCAGATGTTGGGCCGGAGTCAGAGATCGGGCATCGGGCTAGAAGAATCGAACATTGCGCTAAGATCGGATGTTGTAGGAGTCCACATACCGATGGATTGGGGGGATACAATGAAGATTTGGATGACGAGCCGGAAGTTCGGACAAAGTTTAGATAAACCAATGACATGTCGAACAACATATGATTCATTCTTGTAATAGTTTGTGTCTTGATCAAAGTAGTTTAGGTTGATTGAGTTAATTTTGGGTGTAACCATGCTAATTCAATTAATTGAGGCTAATTTGGGGCCATTGGGAGGCTCGTTCAGTGACCCACAGTTGGATCAAGTGATGGCACTGCTAGACCAAGCGGTGGAACTGCCTATGAGTTGAAAGTGAAAAATAATGTCTCCCATGTTGTCAAGCGCAAGTATCACCCAGACTGGGTGGTTGTACCACCAGTAGTTACTGCCAGCAGGCAATGGTACTACCCAGGCTAGTAGTAGTACCGCCAGAGCCCAATCGACTAGGCTCTGCCAGGTGGTGGTATTGCCAGTGCAGGTGGTGGTATCGCCAATATCCTGAAGACCCGAAAAATTAAAGTTTGGGTCAAATTTTGAATCCATTTGGGACTTATAAATACCCCACTCATTCTTGCTTGAGGAAGTAAGAAAAGTGAAGAAAAAATTATGATTGAAAGTGTTGTAAAACTCTAGGTATTGAGAGTTCCCCTCCTCTTAAATTTTAGGTTTCATTTTAAGGGGGGTGTGAGACTTATAAGGGTTCTATCCTAAACCTGTGAAAAGGAGAAAAGAGTTGTAAGGGTAGTTGATCTTTGCCATTAAAAGAAGATCATTACTGAAAGTCGGTGTTCTCGACGGAGGAGGAATCGGGAGTGGACATAGGTCACGACATCCGTACCACTTTAAATTCAGTGTGTATTTCCTTTTATACTCTTAATTACTATTACTTTCTCATTTAACTACTTATTACACTTATACTCTAAGTCAAGCATATTTTTTATATCAGTTTTCATTGAATGAGTTTTCAAATCATAACTTCTCGAAGGCACTAATTTAGTCGCCCTCCTCCTCCTCTTAGTATTGATATGTAGAGCCAAAATTTTCTCAATTGGTTTAATACCTAAGAGAGACTAAATAAACTTTTTCGACAATCAAGAGGGTCATTCAATCTTTCATTCTCCTGTGTTCAATGGGATGGACTACACGTATTGGAAAACATGAATGAGGATTTTTCTGATTTCTATGGACTTCGATTTATAGAATACTTCCAAAAATCCTTTAGACTAATGAATGAATAAAATGATCTAGAGAAAAATCATTTTCTTTAAATAAGAAAGCTATGAATACTTTATTTTGCGCTTTAGATAAAAATAAATTTTATTGTGTTTCTATATACGAAACTGCACATGATATTTGGCACACACTCGAAGTCATACATGAAGGCACATGTAGAGTTAAAGAGTCTAAGATTAATCTTTTGGTACATAATTATGAATTATTTCAAATAAAACCAAGCGACACCATTAGTGACATATGCACTCGTTTTATGGATGTCGTCAATAGTTTGAAAGCTCGTGATAAATCTTTTACTAATCTTGAACTTGTTAATTAAATTCTAAGATCCCTTCCAAAATGTTGGGATCTAAAAGTAACTGCAATTCAAGAAGCAAAGGACTTGAACTATTTTTCGCTTGAAAAACTTATCGGGTCATTAATGACCTATGAGTGACTTGAATGACATATGGCGAATATGAGAACAACCTTCTAAAGAATAAGAAGGATAAGACACTTATAATAAAAGAAGGCAACTTGAGTGAAAGCTCAAGTAATGATGATGACTTCAATCTCCCCACAAGAAAATTTAAAAAGTTCATAAAATAAGAATCTAAGAATAAAAATGAACTTAAAAAGGATACAATAACTTACTATGAATGCAAAAGACTGAGGCACTTCAAAAGTGAATGTCCTCAATTGAAGAAGAAGCTATTAAAGAAGAAGAAATCACTCAAGGTGACTTGGGATAAATCGAGTGCATCTAAAGACAAAGAGCAAACTAATGAAGATGATGTGGCAAACTATGCTCTAATGGTCCTCAATGATAAGGTAAGTGACTTAAACGAATCTTCTTTACCTTACAATGAATTACTTGATGCTTTGTATGATTTCTATGATGAATTTAAATTAGTTGGTAAAAAATATAAGTTGGTTAAAAAAGGATCATGCTTCTCTCTATAGTAAATTTGAAAAATTTAAAAAATGAGCATGAAAATTGCATGTTAAACTCTTGTACTGAATGTGAAGAGTTAGACTTAATTAAGAAGGAAAATATATTACTACAACAAATGTTAGAAAAAATTAAAATTGGTAACAAATCATTTAACATGATTTTTACCAATAAGGGTTATATTCGTAGAAAGGAAGGAAACGACTTTGTGAGCAGTAACACTCAACAAAAGCTGACTATATTTGTTAAAGGACCTACATTACATATTTTCCTTAAAAATAAATGTAATTTCTGTGTTAGATATGGACATTATGCTTATAGATGTTCATTTAAAAAAAATATCTCATACAAATTAGTTTGGGTTCATAAAGGAACCATAAAAGAATTTAATGTCATTAGTCAAGATAGGTAGACCTTTTCATGAAGGACCCAAAGTTAAATAGGTACCTAGAACAAACCTACCTTTCTTATAGAAATGTCTACAATTGAAAGCTAGGAGCAAAAATTAATATCTTGACAGTGGATGCTGAAAGCATATGACCAAAGATCCATACATACACTTCACTAAGCTCACTAGCTGAAACAACAATAATAAATGAATGATAATTGATATGGAAATTATTTAATTAAAGATGTTTTATTTGTTAATGGTTATACTATGATCTTGATTGTGATGAAACTTGTTTTTCATTTTTAAACAATGATGTATGGTTTTGGCATAAAAAACTTGGTCATGCTTGTATGAAATCAATCGCAGAAATTTAAAACAAAAAAAAAGTAATGTATTACTTGAAAATTTTGCTATCTCTAAAGCATATTAAGTTTTCATCATAGAAATCCTTAGTGATGAATCTATTTATGTTATTTTAAATCTCTTGAACTAAGAAAGTGATTTTAATGATTTGACAAATTGAATTTGAATGAAAATTTTCCAACCGAATCATGAACTTTCTCTTGATTTCTTGACTTGAGATTTCTTTTATGGGAATCAAAATCTTTTTTTAATCTTCTATGATTTCTTAGTTTTACCATTTACTAAAGAGGATACTTATGCAAACAAACCTTGATCTTGATATTTATAACTTAAGATTTATTTTATATGAATCAAGGTCTTTTATTATATGTTTTCCTATGATTCTTTTTGCTATTTACTAAAGAGAAAATTTATCCAAATAAACCATGATATGTCACTTGACTTCTTGATGTTTATACCTTGAGTTTTATTATGTATAATTCATTTTTATTTATGGTTGTATACCTTATGGTATGATTAGAACATTGATGTAAAAGAGAAAATTGTACCATTGTATTCTTTCCTTCTTTATGATGACAAAAGAGGAGAGAAAACTTGCTAGCTTACACATTTAAGGAGAGAGTCTTGCTAGCTTACACATTGCAAAGGAAAGCAAAAATTGCTAGCTTGCATATTTTAAAGAAAAGTAAAACTTGCTAGCTTGGACATCTCAAAAGAGAAACAAAATTTATTAGCTTGCACATTTCAGAAAAAAGCAAAAACTTGCAAGCCTACACATCTAAAAAAAGAAACAAAATTTGCTAGCTTGCACATTACAAGAAGAAGCAAAAACTTGCAAACTTGTATATCTCAAGAGAAACAAAAATTGCTAGCTTGCACATCTTAAAATAGAACCAAGAATTGCTAGCTTGCACATCTCAAGAAAAGCAAAAATTGGTAACTTGCACAACTCAAAAAATTTGCTAGCTTGCATATTTCAAAAATTTGCTAGTTGCACTTTTCTCCTTTCTATTGATGACAAAGGGGGAGAAGTTATGATGAAGACTTGAAATTTTAATACTCTGAAATCATGCATGGTATGATGTACTTTGATATTTTAAAATTATGATAATTTGAAATTATACATGTAATACTCATGATTTTATGATGCATGCAATGATATTTTAACTATGATTAAAATTGTTTCGACTTAAATTCAAATGTTATCACCCTTTTTGAATTCGAATTTACTTTATTTAAATATATCATATTGATAGGGGGAGTTTATTTAAAACTCCATCATCAATTCAAAGGTTATCATTCTTTTTATATTCGAGTTTGCTTTATTTAAATATGTCATATTGACAAAGGAAGTTTAGTTAAAATTTCATCATCAATTACTTGTTATCATAAAAAAGGGAGAGATTGTTGAATCTCGAATTTGATAAAGAAATCAATTGATGAAGTTAGTGATCTAATCAACATTTGAGAAAAGTGATGCAGGACTAACTTCGATCATGAAATGCTAAAATAATTGAAGCAGAAGAATTAGATGTTGGGCCGGAAGAATCAGACATTGCACCAAGATCGAATGTCGCAGGAGTCAACATGTCGATGGATCAGGCGATACGCCAAGTATTTAGACGATGAGCCAGAAGTTCCGATGAAATTCAGATGAACTAATGACATGTCAGACAATATAGGATTCATGCTTGTAATAGTTTGTATCTTGATCGAAGTAGTTTAGGTTGAAATTAATTTAGTTTTTGGTGTAACTATGCTAACTCAATTAAGGACTCATTGGGCTTTAATTAGGGCTGATTTGGTACTACCGCCCAGGCTGGCAGTAGTACCACTGAGCTCAGCCTCCCAAGCTTTGCCATGTGGTAGTATCACCTAGTGCAGGCGGTGGTATCACCGATATCCTAAAGACCCAAAAATTTAAATTTTGGCTCTAATTTTTGAAGCAATTTGGGACTTATAAATACCTCACTCATTCTTACTTGAGGAAGCAAAAAAAGTAAACAAAAAATTATGATTGAAAGTGTTGTAAAGCTCTAAGTATTGAGAGTTCCCCACCTTTTAAAGTTTATGTTTCATTCTAAGGGAGGTGTGAGACTTGTAAAGTTTCTCTTCTAAACCTGTGAAAAAGAGAAAAGAGTTGTAAGGGTAGTTGGTCTTTGTCTATTAAAAGAAGATCGTTAGTGAAAGCTGATGGCCTCGATAGAGGAGAAATCCAGAGAGGACGTAGGTCACGACCAGAAGCTTTGGTGCCGCTGGTCGGGGAGTGACCCTCGTCCTCTAGGCTTCATAGTTTAACCGCTCCTCTTGATGTCGTGCGAACGAGATGGCTGTCTTAAGTGTGTATGATTGTCGTTCTTTAACTTCTTCATGAATCTCCAGCTTCAAGCCTGGCTTTAAAAGTCCTTAATATCTACTTTTCAGACCAATCATATGTTTGATTAGATAACATTTCAAACCTGGTTTGGTACTCTTTGACGGTAGAGGTTTGAAGGATCATTGTTAGTTCTTCATCATGGTTCTTGCAATCAATTGGTGCTGAAAGTTTATATGTTGTTGGTTGGGATGTGGCCCTCATGCTCTGAGCATCTTGATTGAGGTGTCCTTCTTAAAGTTGTGCAAAGGAGGTTGATGTCATCGAGGTGTAGGGTTGCCGTGTCTTAACTTTGTTTCTTATCTCTAGTGGATTCTTTTAGTAATCTGAATTTACATCATGTTGTGATCTTCTTGGGCTCGATGATCGGTCGAATCTAAACTCCTCGAAGAGAGCTTCCATACGCGTCTCGAAAGCCTCCAATTTGGCTTCGAATAAGTCCATCGATGTCATGACATAAGGATCTCCAACCTGTCATATAAACCAACTGAAGAGTGTGGCTGTAATTTTCAGGTTAAAGGCAACAAATGGCAACAATGTTGAGGCTGTGGTGGTGAAGACTCCAAGTGGAGGAGGTAGCCAAGGGAGCAAAGACGGTGGAGGAAGAAGATGGCAGCAGCAATGTCAGCTGTGATCCTTCAGTGATTCTGCAATGTTGATGCTGCAATGTCGACGAGGCTATGATTTTTTAAGTGGTTGATATATGTCAGAAGATAGCAGCCAAGAGATCTGAGTCGAAAGGCAGCAGCGACGATGGAGGAAGAAGAGGGTAGCAGCAATGTTGGCTGCGACTACGCTGTGACTTCGTGGCTGCAAGTGGTGTCGGTTGCAGCAAGGGTGCTGCTGCAATAGGAGGAAGATGGGCAGTGGTGTGCATGACTATTACGGAGGAGGGCAACAGCAGTATGGAGTGAGATATGGCTGCTGCTGTATTCAATTTGTTGCTGGCCGTGATCAAAATAGTTGGCAGCGAACGATTGTTACAGGCTGCAATATAAATAGATTACAGCGAAAGATCGCTGCTGGTAGCTTTTTGCCGCAAGGATCACTGCTGGCTGTGATCAAGGAGGATGGCAGTGAGAGGTCATTGTTAGCAGTGTTGGGCAGTGAAAGATATGTGCTGCGGTTGAAGGGATAAGGGAGTTTGGGTGGCTGAAATGTTGGTGGACCAAAGGCTGCGATTCTTGGGTGCGGTTTATGGCTATTTTTGGTACGATTTGGGGCTGTGGCTTTGTGGAGTTTTGGATATAAATTGGTGTGGTTTTAGGGCTGTGATAGTAGTAGATGAAGGGATCCATGATAGATGGCAGTAAAGGTTTGATAGGGATCGGTAAGGGTATGCTGCAATAGGTGCTGGTTGTAAGAGGCTACGATTTTAGGTTGTTTTGTGGCTGATTTGGGTATGGTTTTGGCTATGGTTTGGTAGGGTTTTGGGGATGTGATGTTAGGGTTTGCAGATGAGAGAAAGAGAGTCTGAAATCCCATAAAAGATAGTACTCAAAATCGATGGAATTCGATGAAGAAAGGTGTTGCGATGTGCTGTTCTGCCGAACAGATTTTACGTCGGAGAAACAATGAATTCTCGACATAAATTTCAGAGGAAAATTCATGGAAAATATACAAAAACCCTAAGTTCAGATGTGGCCAATATCAAGAAAAAGTTTGACAAAATTTTGATAGAGTAACGGTAGGCAAATAGGGCAAAAGATAGAAGGTAGATCTTTCGTTGTAAAATGCCAACACTGTGTGATGACGAAATAAGGCACAATAAATCCAATTCTAGAAGAAATTTTTTCTAGAGATCAATCTTAGATGAAAGCTAATTTGATCTATGAAATTATATAAAAATTTTGGCCAAAAAGGATAAACAAAATTTTGGTTTCAAGAGGCCAAAATGCGAAAGGCAGATTCTTCGTCGTAAAATTCCAGCACTGTACGACGAAGAATTGCAGTATTGTGATTCTGGTTTCAGAAAAATCTTTCCCAGAGACCAATCTTAGATGAAAGCTAAGACGATCTATGAAATTGTATAAAAGTTTTGGCCAAAAAGAATAAACAAAAGTTTGGTTTCAAGAGGCCAACAAGCGGAAGGCAAATTCTTCATCGTAAAATTTTAGCACTGTGCGAGGAAGAATTGCAGCGATATAAGTCCGGATCCAGAAAGATTTTTTTTCAGAGATCAGTCTTAGATGAAAGCTATGATGATCTATGAGTTTATGTAAAAGTCTCAACCAAAAAGAATGATCAAAAGTTGAGGTTCGAGAGGCAACAATCAGCTGAAATTTTTTTGTAGCTTTTCCCCTTCGCAACGATGATAACGTTTGCGATGGTAGAATTTTACAGTAAAGAAACTTTGGAAAAACTTCTCCCACATATAAGATAAAAGAATAGCAGTAGCAAGAGGCATGGGTTTTAGAGTTTTTACCAGATCTATGATGTTGACGTAGAGGATGGCAGCAGATTGATGGATCTACGACTTGGTGGGCGACGGTGGATGAAGGCGACGTCAAAAGTGATTGTGAAAATTGCTTGGAAGATGGAGGCAGCAGAGATGGCTACAGGGTAGCAGGAATGCGGCTCTGATACCAGATGATAGAACCCCAGATGGAGCTCTATAGATTTTGATCTTTGAAGGGGATCAACCCTTGGAACGCTATAGGGGTTCCTCCCTCCTAGTAGTCGGCCATATGGCTGAATTATAGATTAATCTTGCTTGATGAAAAGAGGTGGAGGCTACAGACTTATATAGGGCTCCAAACCCTAGCCCTAAGGGATGCTTCCTAAGTGAATTCTCCCTTTTGCCCCTCCTATAGCTACCATACATAAATAAAGGGGGCGGTGGCCTAATTGGCTGCACAAGCCATGCCACTCTGCTAGAAACCCTAGCCACACTTCTTTATATGATAGAAGTGACTAGGTGAGGCTTTATTATAATCTCATAGGGTTCTTATTAATTTCTTCTAGGGTGATTATGACTCAACCCTGCTGGAGTCCTATCAATATCCTTAACACGATTGTGCCTACTGTCACAGACTTAGCTGAATTTGCCTAAGTCATGCGGCACCCTAGCGGCACTCTCGAAGACTTAGCTAAAATTTCCTAAGTCGTGAAGCAACATTACCCACTGTTTCGGACTTAGCTGAGATTGCCTAAGTCATGAAACACCCAAAGCATTATCTGTCCACAAAGGGTCAGCCCTCTTACAACCTCTTGCGATCCCGTAGGACCTGCAAAGAAGAAGTTGATTAGCTTAGAAACGAGCGATGGACAAGTCCCGACGTCTCGCAAAGCGGAAAGCTATATAAGCAATTTGTCGAACACCTTGAGTGCAGCAGAGAGAAGAGAGAAAGAGAGCAAAATAGGACTTTAGAGGGTTGTAAGAATGGTCGCATGTCCACAAACGATAGTTCCCAAGGTATCGGACGTAAGACAAGTTTAATTATTGAGAAAGCTTATGCCCGACATATACCTGGAACCCCATCCAACCCAGTGCCACCCAGGGGGGGTTCCAAGGTGCTGAAATGGCTGACATTTCACACCGCTCAGAATGGTTGCTGCAGCACACGAAAAAGACCCAAAAACAGGGCTGTTTTGGCTCCGCACAACGAGCGATCGTTCTGCAGCCTTCTACACTACTTTTGCTCACATTTCTTTGGTAAAAACACATAAACTCAAGGCAAAACAAGCTGCCAAACATATGTACAAACAAGAAAAAGTGATGAATGGTTCACGGAGCGAAGATGTTATGGTTGAGCGATGATCGTTCGTGACATTCTCCCCCACTTAAACTATCGACGCCCTCGTCGATGCTTGTTGGTAGGCTTTGACGCGAGCTTCTTCATGTCATAGGGTGTCTTCTAGCTCCCAACTGGCTTATGTTCGAGGAAGCTTTTGCCACTTCACCAAGTACTTGATTTGTTGCGCTCCATTAGGTAGCTTTATCTTGCGATCCGCTAAAATAATTTCAACCCGCTTCTCGTAAGAGGCTCTGGTAGGAGGTAGTCGAGTTGGAACATTTTGAGAATCGTCTCGCGGATCTGAGTGGTAGGCTTTCAAGTTGCTCGCATGGAAGACGTTATGAATTCTGAACTATGCTAGCAGTTACAACTTGTATGAGACATTGCCTACCCTGCTGATGATTGGGAAAGGTCCTTCATACTTAACTATGCTAGCAGTTACAACTAGAACTGGAGTGATGCTAGTTGGAGCTTCACCAATACCATGTCACCAACTTTAAACTCTTGTGGTCGTCTTTTCAAGTCTGCCCACTTCTTCATCTTTTTGGCCGTCTTCTCCAAGTGAGCCCGCGTAATATCTGCATTGCGATGCCATTCCTTTGCAAAGTGATAGGCTGATGGGCTACTCCCTGTATAACCAATAACCAGGGTGTGAGGAGTTGATGATTGTTGTCCCGTAATAAACTCAAAGCGGCTCTTGTTGGATGCAAAGCTCCGCTGCAAGTTGTAGGAGAATTGGGCTATATCCAACAGTTTCACCCAATCTCATTGGTTGGCACTCACGTAGTGCTGGAGATATTGCTCCAAGAGCTAGTTGATTCTTTCTGTTTGGCCATCCGTTTGGGGGTAGAGGCTTGTGGTGAAGTATAATTTAGATCTCAACAACTTGAATAACTCGGTCCAGAATCATTCCAAGAACCGAGAATCTCGATCACTAATGATGTTGTGTGGGACTCTCCAATACTTCACCACATTCTTCATCATCAACTTAGCCGCCTCCTCCGCTGAGCAATGTAGGGGTGTAGCAATGAATGTTGCATACTTCAAAAATCGATCAACTACTACGAGTATCGATCCAAGTCCCCCTACTACGGGCAAGCTTGATATGAAGTCCAAGGAAATGCTCTTCCATGGCCTTTCTGGTACGGGCGACGGCTCCAAAAGTCCTACCGGCTTTTGGTGCTCCACCTTGTCCTATTGACAAGTAAGGCATGTTTGAACATATTCCTCCACATCCGTCCTCATATTCAGCCAATAGAAGGCCCTCTCCATGAGAGCCATTGTTCGGTGGATACCCGGATGTCCAGCCTCAAGTTATCCGCTCGCGAACATAAACTCTATTCCCCTTGGTGTAGATGAGTCCCTCTAGGACCCAAAATCATTGTGCCTTGCCTCTTTGATGAGTTGCATCAGAGTTACTGCCTAAGGATCTCGGTACAGTCCATCCCTGATCTTGGAAATGAAGTTGGAGTGCAATTGACTTGCTTGGCCTCCACCCTCCAACTGTATAGCATTTACTAGCTCCACTTTTCGGCTCAATGCATCAGCCACGATATTTGCTTTTCTGGGCTTATACTCCATTACCATGTTGAACTCAGCCAAGAAGTCCTGCTATCGTGCTTGCTTTGGGAAGAGTTTCTTTTGAGTTTAGAAGTAACTCAATGCGACATTGTCTGTCCTTAGCACAAATGGTGCTCCCAAAAGGTAGTGTCGCCACACTCGTAGACATTGGATCACCGCTGTCATCTCCTTCTCATCCACAGGATATCACAGCTCGGTCTCGTTGAGCTTGCGACTCTCGTAGGCCACTGGATAACTCTCTTGCATAAGAACTCCCCCAATAGCAAAATCAGAAGCATCTATATGGACTTTAAAAGACTTTTCATAGTCTGGTAATCTGAGTACAAGTTCCTCCAACACAGCAGTCTTTAGGTCTTGAAATGCCACCTCACATTTGTCCGACCATCTCCAGGACTGCTCCTTCTTTAGCAACTCCGTCGAAGGAGCTGCGCGCTTTGAATATCCGACTATGAAGCATCGATAATAGTTGATGAACCCAAGGAAGGATCTCAACTCTGGCACCTTCTTTGGTGTTCGCCAATCTATCACAGCTCGCACCTTAGACTTATCCATTCGAATGGAACCATTGCCGATTCGATGCCCTAGGAATAAAATCTCCGTTTGGGTGAAGTAGCACTTTTCCCTCTTCACGAACAAGGTGTTCTCCCTGAAAACTTTGAAAATTATTCGAAGGTGTCTCATATGCTCCTCAAATGTTTGGCTATAGACGACGATATCATCTAAGTAGATGATCATATACTTGTCTAGGTACTCCTTGAACAGTTGGTTCATGAGAGTGCAGAATGTGGCCAGAGCATTGGTTAAGCCGAAAGGCATCACCAAAAACTCAAATGCTCCATACTTGGTCACACAGGTAGTCTTCGCCTCGTCACCTTCTGCGATGCGCACCTGCCAATACCCCGATCGAAGGTCGAGTTTGGAGAAGTACTTTGCCTTACCCAATTGATCGAACAAGTCCACGATGAGCGGAATGGGGTACTTGTTCTTCACCGTCATCTTGTTGAGGGCTCGATAATCAATGTATAATCAGAGACTCCTATCGTGTTTCTTTTGGAAGAGGACTGGAGCTCCGAAAGGTGCTTTTGAACGGTGGATGAGACCACCGCTTAGCAGTTCATCTAACTGCTTCCTCAGTTCTGCCAACTCTGGAGGGGCCATGCGGTATGGTGGTCTCACTGGAGGCTTAACTCCTGGCTCCAGCTCAATCCGATGATCCATGCCTCTGCGTGGTGGTAGAGTTCTCGGCAACTCTGTGAGCATCACATCTAAGAACTCCTTCAGGATGTTTGCCACAACAGCAGGTTCTTGAATGGCCTCCCCGTCAAGTGTCTCTAGCTTCATAGCAGCTACAAAGGTTAATTCACCTTTTCGTACCTCTTTCTTCAATTGTAAAGTTGATATTTGATGTAGGTCCTTGGTTCCTCCTCGAGAAACTAGAACCACGCAGAGATCGTCGCCTCCCATTAGACATAGAAAGTTCAAGAATGGCATTGGCACCAACTTCGCTACGTGCATAAACTCCATTCTGAGAATCACTTGGAAGTCATCTAATGGCACCGTCATCAAGTTTGTGCACCCGCTCCATGTTCCAATCTTGATGGGGACCCCCTTTGCTCGTCCGGAGATCCGCTTGGTCTCCGAGTTCACCACCTTCATGCGACTTGGGCTTTTCTCTAATATTAATCCAAGTTGCTTAGCTTCACAATCGGCAATAAAATTGTGGGTAGCGCCTGTGTCCACCATTGCACAGGTTGTTCGACCATTAAGCTTGATGTCCACATACATCAACTCGCTGCTTCCTGCCTTCGGTGGTTTTGCCTATGTGTTCTTCCCCACTTGACCCCGCAACACATTTAACAAACGCATTGCTCCCATCCTGGGTCCTTGCGATGCCTCACTATCGCTACTGGATTCAGAACTGCTCGAACTAAGGGCGATAGCTTTGCCCTTGTCTGACTTACGGGGCTGAATTGATGCAGTTAAAGCATTGATTGCCTATTTTTGTGAGCACTCCCTCACCATGTGCGGTCCTTTGCACAAGAAGCATCCACCAGACTTTGGTACTTTACCTTTTGAGCACGGTCCCTTGTGGGAATTCTTATTCTTCTGTTCGCCCCTAGACTCCTTCGCTCGTGAGTATTTAGCTAGGCGATTTCCCGAAGATTGTTTCTTCTTTCTCGAATCCTCTGAAGAAAATAAAGTCAGTTAGCCTTTCCGCGGCTGCAATTGCCCCGACTACGTCGGTGACATTCCTCCGATGTAGTTCTTGTTGTGCCCATGACTTCAAGCCATCGAGGAAGCTGAATAACTTATCTTTTTTAGACATGTCCTGTATATCCAGTATCAGTGCTGAAAATTATTTCACGTAGTCTCGGATTGTTATACTTTGGTGGAGTTGTCTCAGTTTCCTTCTTGCGATAAACTCTATTTTCTCGGGCAAGAACTGAGTTCTCAACTCTCGCTTCAAGTCTTCCCATGTATCCACTCGATATCGGCCTTGCTAGATCTCTTCCCAACGGGTTTGCCATCAAAGTTTTGCATCCCCATTCAGGTACATTGTTGCTATAGCAACTTTGGTCTCTTCAGAATCGAGCTTTGTAGCACGAAAATACTGTTCCATGTCGAACAAGAAATTTTCAAGCTCTTTGGCATCCCTAGCACCCCCGTAGCAATGCGGCTCTAGTGCCCTGAAGTTTTGTGGTGGCGCAACGCAGGTATTGTTCCCTCCCGCATCAAGAGTCCTTGTTAACACCATCACCTTAGTCGTGAGTTCCGCCATAACTTCGTGTAGACGTCGTATGGAATCTTTGGTGTCCTCTGTCAGTTGATCAATCATGGATTCAACTTTCTTGATCCGAGATTCAACTTCTTCTAGCGAGCTCTCTACCCCAAGTAGCCTTCACTGGCCTTGGTAGAGTTCTTCCAAGATCGCTTCAAGAATATCAAGGCGGGTTTCTGTCGTTGTAAGTCTCTCCTTGTGGCTCTTTTTCCCAGTTGGCACACCAGATGGCGCCTCCTCCCCTCATGGAGAATACCCAACTTCACGCTCATCTTGTTCACTATCGTGCTCCTCATGAATGGCTCCAATAGTTTGCGAGCGAGTTTGCACTTGCAGCCCACCTGCGACTGCTTAGAGCAAGGGTCCAGCTTACCCCATCTTGCTCGATTCACCACGATATTTCACCATAGCAAGTTTGTGAATCTTCTTCGCTGTTCGTTTGAATTGCTTGCCTGCTCTGATACCACACTATCACGGACTTAGCTGAATTTGCCTAAGTCGTGCGGCACCCTAGCGGCACTCTCGAAGACTTAGCTGAAATTACCTAAGTCATGAAGCAACCTTACCCACTGTTCCGGACTTAGCTAGGATTGCCTAAGTCATGAAATGCCCAAAGCGTTATATGTCAGCAAAGGGTCAGCCCTCGTACAACCTGTTGCGGTCCCGTAGGACCTGCAAAGAAGTTGATTAGCTTAGAAACGAGCAACGGACAAGTCCCGACGTCTTGCAAAGTGGGAAGCTATACAAGCAATTTGTCGAACACCTTTAGTGTAGCAGAGAGAAGAGAGAAAACAAGACTTTAGAGGGTTATAAGAACGGTCGTAAGTCCACAAATGATGGTTCCCAAGGTATCAGACGTAAGACAAGTTCAATTATTGATGAAAGCCTACGCCCGACATATACCGGGAATCCCATCCAGCCCAGTGCCACCCAGGGGGTTCCAAGGTGCTGAAATGGCTAACATTTTACACCGCTCAGAATGGTTGCCGCAGCACATGAAAAAGACCCATAAGCAGGGTTGTTTTGGCTCCGCGCAGTGAGCGATCGTTCTGCAGCCTTCTACACTACTTTCGCTTACATTTCTTAGGTAAAAACACATAAACTCAAGGCAAAACAAGCTGCCAAACACATGTACAAACAAGAAAAAGCAACGAATGGTTCATCGAGCCAAGATGTTGCGGTTGAGCGATGACCGTTCGTGACACGCCGAAGGAAAGGACAAGCGAGTATGAGATCGCTCGCTTTGTGAAGTATAAAGATAGTCCTAAAGGATAACCTGTATATTGATCTTACACTTCAATCTCTACCAGATTTCTTTTCACGGTTTATTATTAACTTTAATATAAACAAGTTTGAGGTGACTCTACTTGAGCTCCTCAATATGTTGAGGGAAGCTAAGAGTACCATCAAGAAAGAGAAGTCAGTTATCTATATTGGTGAGACCAAAAATAAAAGGAAGGCTAGTAAGACCCTTAAGAAAGGCAACGATCAAGGAAGACCGGGTAAGACAAAGGTGCTAGTTACAGGTGCCCTGCAAGCCAATCACGTGAGTGATGGTACGTGTGACACGCTGTATGATCTTTTTACTTATGATTAATATTGGCATATTCTCACATTATCTATGACATATATATTGTGATGTCCTAGGTTCTGTGCAATGGGAGTCGGATCGTGATGAGATCACGATAATGAGATCGATTCACCTTTAAACACAGATCCTAAATAATCTCGATCATAGGTTACTCAAGAGGGACATTGAGATAATCGGACAGATCGGTGTACTATATACCCATCCATATGATGGAGGCGGCTGGTCTCATAGCCACTTGTGTGGAGACACTAAGGATATAGTACAGGTGCTCATTGGAGAATGAGTTCACTGATTGATCCGCTTATGGAATGATGTATAGTTAATGATACCTAATGTCAGACAGCGATTCCATAGTCCCAGTTGTGTATCTGGTCATTAGACTTGAGACACCAAGGATGCCTTGTATGAGTACTCCTTTCTTTGATGACAGACTTACAGGTTTGAAAAGTTTCAGATCTGGTACAGTTGGTTATCGGGATTGGTAGCCAACTTTACGAAGGCAATTGAGTGTTAATAGAGGATCATCCACTCTTGGTATCACGAGAGGAATATCTCATATGTACTTGCTCAGACAAATCCCTAGCCAAGGTCATTCGTATTGAGAGAGAAGGAGTTCTTCGGTAGAATCCGATTAGAGCAAGACAAATTGATTCTGTATCTGACCTGATAGTACCATGTCCAATATATGATCTCTGGGATATTATTTGGATGAGGGATTATAGATACATGGTAACTGTGGACAGACAGGTCTGATGGATTTGATCCCCCCTGTACCGTCTTGGGACTATGGCGTAGTGGCCTAGTACGTCCATAGTCGATGAGTCAAGTGAATTATTATGGGGATAATAATTCACTATATCAGAAGGAGTTCTGATGGGAGTGACTCACGATCAGCTCAATATCGGGCCTAGAGGGTCACACATATATGGTGGATGCTTCAACGAATAGAGGATTGGATGGAGATCCAATTAGCCCTTATTCTCATTAGATGAGACCCTATATTGATGGGCTCCTTGATTAAGGCCCAATTATAGGCCTAAGGAGATTATTGGATAGAGATCAAATAATGCAAGGTTAATGGGTTATTGGATGGAGATCCAATACCCACTAAGGAAGGAGCCCTAGTGTTTTGGTTGCTTCTATAAATAGGAGGGGAGACTCATGGTTGATAGGCTATAAATTTAGCCACCACCTCCTATTTTCCTCCCTCCCTCTGAGCAAGAGTTGCAAGATCAGATTGGAGGAGTTTCACTACAGAGATTCATCGTATGGATACCGCTAGAGAGGAAGACGCTTGACCTCCTTCATCTTCTCTATCCAAATCTGGAATACAGGGATACACGATCTCCCTAGGTAAAATCAATCTCTCACACATCGTGGTTTTTTGGCTTTTACGTTTTTCTCGCGACCCCAATCTTTTGCACGATGATTTGATCTGCGCGGGAAACCGATTTTTGTTTTGATTTCCGCTGTGCATGTGATGCACCCGCTGTAGGTTTCCCAACAGAAGGTTGCCAAGAAAGACCCGACAATGGACAAAGGATAGTGCTTCCACTACGGCCCAAACGGGCATTGTAAGATGAACTGTACAGACTACCTTTCAGAGAAGGCGAAACAGAAGCTTGGAGAAGCTTCTAGTATATTCATGATCAGTCTCCACTTGTTAGATGTTCATGATAACACATGGGTATTGGATATGGGAGTGTTTTTCATATATGCAGTTCGTTGTAATTTCTAGCAAGGCCTAGGAGATTGGCCAGAGGCGAAATGGACCTCAAGATGAGCAATGGAGTAAGAGTTACTATAGTTATTGTTGGGGAGGTCATCCTACATCTGCCTGGTGAAGTTATTATTGTATTAGATGCATGATATTTTGTTCCCTCTATTATCAAAAATATTATTTCCATCTCTTGTTTGACAATTAGTTGATACAAATTAGTTTTTTAGAACAATAGTTGTTCAATAATTATGGATGATAAGATCATTACTAGAGGAACACTGATAAATGGCTTAGATGTGTTAGACACTTCTCCATATATAATGAATATAAATATGTCTAAGAGGCAAAGAGATGAGGTGAACAATGCATACCTATGGCATTGTAGGCTAGGTCATATACATGAGGAAAGGATTCAAAAGTTGTTGAAAGATGGATAATTTAATCCATTTGACTATGAGTCATATGCAACTTGTGACCCTTGCATTGGTGGAAAGATGACTAACTCTCCTTTTAGTAGAATTGGAGAGAGATAAGTTATTAGAACTCATACAAAGTGATCTATGTGGTCCCATATCGACTCAAGCTATAGGTGGTTACTCAAACTTCATTACATGCATTGATGATTTCTCTAAATATGGATACATGTACTTGATGAAGTATAAGTCCAAGGCCTTTGAGAAATTCAGGGAATATAAGAATGAAGTAGAGAACCAGATTAGAAAGAGTATTAAGACTCTTCAATCAAATCGAGAATGAGAGTACTTGAGTATAGAGTTCGCCCATTTCCTCAAAGAAAATAGGATTCTATCATAGTGGATACCTCCATATACACCTCAGCTCAATGGTGTATCAGAAAGGAGGAATCACACACTATTAGACATGATATGATCCATGATGAGTTTCACCCTAGAGATAGCAACTTATCTTCTGAATAGAGTTCCATCAAAGTCGGTAGTGTCTACACTATATGGATATAGAAAGGAAAGAAGCTCGATCTTAAAATTGTTAAGATTTGGGGCTGTCCTGCCCACGTTAAAAGATACAATCCCGACAAGTTGGAATCAAGAATATAATGGTACAAATTTATGGGATACCCCAAGGAAACTTATGGGTATTATTTCTATCATCCCGAGGACCGAAAGGTCTTTGTTACCAAGAGAGTTATGTTCCTTGAGAAGAAACACATTCTTGGTGAAAATAGTGGGAGTGAGATAGAGTTGAGTGAGGTTGGAGAACCTAGCTCAAGCACCATTCCAGAGTCTGAGTCTGTTCAGGTACCTAGCACATAAGTTCCAACTTTGCACAGGTCTAGCAGAGTATCTCACCCTCCTAAAAGATATGTAGGACATATCAGTGGGGAGGAATCTCAAGATGTTGATCTTCAGACCTACGAGGAGGCTATTATGAGTATAGACTCCAGGAAATGACAAGAAATCATAAATTCTGAGATGGATTTCATGTACTCTTAACAAGATTTGGAACCTTGTGGATGCACCTGAGGGTATTGTACCTATTGGGAGCAAGTGGATCTTCAAGAAGAAGATCAGATTAGATAGAAAGGTTGAGACCTATAAGGCAAGGCTGGTGGCTAAAGGATACCATCAAAGATAAGGAGTTGACTATGATAAAACCTTTTCACTTGTAGCCATGCTTAAATCCATTACAATTCTTTTGGCCATTGCAACACACTATGACTGTGATCTGGCAGATGGATGTGAAAATGACATTGCTCAATGATAATCTATCTCAATGACAATCTCGAAGAGGAGGTGTATATGATACAACCAGAGGGATTTGTATACAGAGATAGTCCAGAGAAAGTGTGCAGGTTGCTCAAGTCTATTTATGGACTAAGGCAAGCTTTCCGAGGAACATAAGATTTGATACGACGATAGGATCTTATGACTTTGTTAAGAACAAAAATGAGTCTTGTGTGTACAGGAAAGTAAGTGGAAGTGCTATCACATTCTTGGTGCTATATGTGGATGACATTTTAATCATTGGGAATGATGTAGGAATGCTCTCCACAGTAAAGGCTTGGCTATCCAAAAACTTCTCTATGAAAGACTTAAGTGAAGCATCCTATATTTTGGGGATCCAAATCTATAGTGATAGATTCAAGATGATGCTTGGCTTGTCCCAATCTAGGTATATAGACTCCATTGTCAAAAGGTTTGGCATGAAAATTTCAAAAGAAGTCTCATACCGATGAGACATGAAATATCACTTTTTAGAAGTATGTCCCCAAAGACTCCTGAAGAAAGGGCAGACATGGATAAGATACCATATGCCTTAGCGATATGGTCTATCATTATATTATGCTATGTACCAGGCCTGATATAGTGCATGCTTTGAGTGTCACGAGCAGGTATCAACCGGATCCAAGTTTGGAACACTAGAAGGCAATAAAGTGTATCCTTAAGTACTTGACAAGGATTAAAGATCTTTTACTAGTATATAGAGAAGGTAGCCTCCAGGTTGAGGGCTACACGGACTCGAGTTTCTTGTCTGACATCGATGATAGCAAGATGAACTCATGGATTATTTTTACCCTGAATGGAGGAGTAGTAAGTTGGAAGAGTACCAAGCAAGATACTACTACTGACTCAACCACAGAGGCAGAAAATATTATTGTAGCAAAAGCAGCAAAAGAAGGGGTGTAGATGAAGAAGTTTATTAGGGATTTGAGAGTCATACCAAGCAACATAGAGCTGATTCCCATATACTGCGATAGCGACAAGGCGATAGCTCTAGCAAGGGAACCCAGGTCTCATTAGAATTGTTCTGAGGAGGTTCCATCTGATTACAGCGATCATAACCCGAAAAGATATAGCAATGGAAAGAGTTATATCCGAAGATAACATTACAGATTCACTAACGAAGTCGCTAGCTCAGATTGTATTTAAGCATCATATGGGTTTGATGGGAATCATACACATAGGTGATTGGCTTTAGGTTAAGTGAGAGATTGCTGGTTATATGTGTCCAACAAGTTAATCATGTGAGTAATGACACGTGTGACACGTTGTGTGATCTTTTCGCTTATGATTATTATTAACATATTCTTACATTATATTATCTATTGCATATATATATTATGATGTCCTTGGTTCTGTGCAATGAGAATCAGATCATGATAATAATATTGATTCATCTTTAAACATAGATCCTAAATAAACCCGATCATAGGTTACTCGATAGGGATATCGAGATAACAAAAAAGACCAGTGTACTATATACCTGTCCATATGATGGAGGCGGCTGGTCTCATAGCCACTTATGTGGAGACACTAAGGATATAGTACAGGTGCTCATTGGAGAATAAGCTAATTGATTGATCCGCTTATGGAATATTGTATGGTTAATGATACTTAATATCAAACAGCGATTCCAGAGTCTCAGTTGTGTATCTGGTCCTTAGACTTGAGACACCAAGGATACCTTGTATGAGTACTCCTTTCTTTGATGCCAAACTTATAAGTTTGGAAAGTTTCAGATCTTGTACAACTGGTTATCAAGATTGATAGCCAACCTTAATAAGTCAATTGAGTGTCAATATATGATCATTCACTCTAGGTATCACGAGAGGAATATATCATATGTGATTGCTCAGACAAATCCCTGGTCAGGGTCATTCGGATTGAGAGAGAATGAGTTCTCCGGGAGAATCCGATTAAAGCGAGACTATGATAGATTTCCTATGTGACCTGATAGTACCATGTCCAATATACGATCTTTGGTATATTAGTTGGATGAAGGATTATAGATACGTGGTAACTGTAGACAAACAGGTCCGATGGATTCGATTCCCCCTGTACCGTCTGGGGACTACGGCGTAGTGGCCTAGTACGTCCATAGTCGATGAGTCTATGGGGATAATAATTCACTATATCATAAGGAATTCTTATGAGAGCAACTCACGATCAGCTCGATATCGGGCCTAAAGGGTTACACATATATAGTGGATGCTCCAATGAATAGAGGATTGGATGGAGATCCAATTAGCCCCTATTCTTATTAGATGAGACCCTGCACTAATGGGCTCCTTGCATGAGGCCCAATTAGAGGCCAAAGAAAATTATTGGATATATATCCAATAATATAATATTAGTAAATAATTGGATGAAGATCCAATACCCACTAAAGTAGGACCCTAGGGTTTGTGGTGGCTCTCTATAAATATGAGGGAAAACTCATGGATGATAGGCTACGACTTTGGCCTCCCCCTCTTATTCTCCTCCCTCCCTCTGCGTAAGAGTTGCGAGATCAGATTGTAAGAGTTTTGCTGCAGAGATCCATCATGTGGATACCGCTAGAGATGAGGATGCTTGACCTCCTTCATCGTCTCTATCCGGATCTGGAAATACAGGGATATACGATCTCCCTAGGTAATCAATCTGTCACATAACGTGGTTTTATCAATTTTTGCAGCTTTCTCGTGACCCAATCTTTTGCACGATGATTTGATATGCTTGGGAAACTGGTTTTGTTTTGATGTATGTTGTATATATGATGCTCCCACTAAGGTTTCCCAACACCCTTTACCATTTCTAAACACCAGAGTACTGTTAGTTAAGAAGAAGGATGGAACATGGAGGCTTTGTATTGATTATAGACAGTTGAACCAGGTGACGATAAAAAATAAGTATCCTTTACCCAAAATTGATGATTTGTTTGATCAATTGCAGGATGCACATGTATTCTCCAAGATTGATTTGAGGTCAGGTTATTGTCAATTGAATATCAAGAAAGAAGATATCCCTAAAATAGCTTTCAGAACTCGATATGGCCACTATGAATTCGTAGTAATGCCTTCTGGTTTGACTAATGCCCTTGCAGCTTTCATGGAATTAATGAATAAGATATTTCATCCACTCTTGGATAACTGTGTTATCATATTCATTGATGATATATTGGTGTATTCAAGGAATAATCCGGAGCATGAGGAGCACTTGAGAAATGTATTATATATACTAAGAGAAAAGAAGTTATATGTAAAGTTCAGTAAATGTGAGTTTTGGTTACATGAAGTTACTTTCTTAGACCATGTTATTTCAGGCAAGGGCATCTCTATTGATCTAAAGAAAGTTGAGGCAGTAGTTAAATGGGAAGTACCAACAAATGTAACATAAGTTAGAAGTTTCTTGGGCATGGTTGGTTATTATAGGAGATTTGTGGAGGGGCTTTCTCGAATTGCTAACCCCCTCACCAAGCTAACTCAAAACAATGTGAGATTTGAATGGGGTGATGAATGTGAACAAAGTTTTCAGGAGTTAAAAAGAATATTGACTAGTGCTCCTAATCTCACAATTCCCAGTGGTAACAAAGGATTTGTAGTTTACACCGATGCTTCAAGGAATGGCCTTGGATGTGTTATGATGTAAGAAAGGAAAGTAATTGCTTATGCTTCGAGACAACTGAAAAGTTATGAACTAAATTATCCAACCCATGATTTGGAGTTAGCAGTAATTATTTTTGCACTGAAGATTTGGAGACATTATTTATATGGGCGTACATTTGAAATATTTACCGATCACAAGAGTTTAAAGTATATATTTACTCAAAAGGAGTTAAATATGAGGCAGTGAAGATGGATGAAACTTTTAAAGGATTATGATTGTACCATCTGATATCATCCGGGTAAAGCCAATGTTGTAGCTAATGCACTTAGTAGAAAAATATAAACTTTATGTCTAGTTTGGTTATGAAGCAATGAGGATTATTGGTAGAAAATGATGATGTGAATGCTATCAGGAATGAGCAAGACTCAATGATATTAATGGCCTCTATCCAGGTTCAATTTGATCTCATTCAACAAATTACAGAAGGACAACTACGAGATCCACGTTTAATCTACTTGAGGAAAGAAGTACAAAAATGATCAAAGCCTGGTTTTCGTATTTCAGAGGATGGCCTATTGAAAATGGGAAATAGGGTATGTGTCCAGATGACCCAGATATCAAGGATCAAATCCTGAATGAAGGTCATAGCTCCAAATTCACCTTGCATCCAGGTAGCACAAAAATGTATAAAGATCTTAAAGGTCATTACTGGTGGGAAGGCATGAAAAAGAATATTGCAATATATGTTTCAAAGTGTTTAACTTGCCAGCAAATCAAAATTAGACTCCAAAGACCTAGAGGGTTGTTACAACCTTTAGATATTCCTGAATGGAAATAAAAAAGTATTACCATGGATTTTGTTTCATGTCTACCCACCTCCAGAAAGCATGATACTATATGGGTGATTATTGATAGGTTAACCAAATCGGTATATTTCCTACCAATCAATATGACATATTCTATGGATAGGCTTGTTGAATTATATATTGGTCAATAGTGAGATTATTCATCTTTAAACAACTTTTGAATCATTTCCTCATGTATTTGACTTAACCTACAATGTCATAGGTATACATTATTCACCTCATCTCTTTTCCTCTTAGACATATTTATATTCATGATGTGTGGAGAAGTGTCTAACACATATAAGCTATTTATCAGGGTCCCTCTAGTGATGATCTCATCATCCATAATTATTAAACAACTATTATTCTTAAAAATTAATTTATATCTATTATTTGTCTAACAAAAGATGAAAATAATATTTTTAATAATAGAGGGAACAAAATAGCATGCATGCAATGATAGCTCCACCAGGCAAATGTAGGGTGACCTCCCGAATGACAACTGCAACAACTATTGCTCCATTGCCCATCTTGAGGTCCATCTCACCTTTGGCCAATCCCCTAGGACTTACCAGAAACTGCGACAAATTACATATATGATAAACACTCTCGGTATCCAATACCCATGTGTTATCATGAAAATCTAACAAGAGGAGACTGATCATGAATATACCTGAAGCTTCTCTAAGCTTTTGTTTCACCTTGTCTACAAAGTAGTCCTTATAGTTCTTCTTATAGTGCTTGTCTTTGTCGTAGTGAAAGCATTGTCCTTTGTCATTTGTATAGTATTTTATGGTAACATTTATCTTACCCGGTCTTTTTTGGCCCTTGCCCTTCTTAAGGGTCTTATTGGCCTTCCTTCTCTTTTTAGTCTCACCAATATAGAGAACTGGCTTCTCTTTCTTGATGGCACTCTTAGGTTCCCTCAATATATCGAGGAGCTCAGGGAGAGTCACTTCAAATTTGCTCATGTTAAAATTCATGATGAAGTGAGAAAAGGATTTTGGCAGGGGCTGAAATATAAAATCAATACATAAGTTATCCTCTAGATCTATTTCTAAACTCGTGAGTTTCTCGATCTACTCTATCATCTTTAGGATATGGTTCTCAATCGATGTCTCTTCTATCATCCTGACTTGGAAGAGTCTCTTGGATATCTTATATCTTTGAGTTCTTCAATGTTTCTCAAACAGTTGGTAGAGATGAAGAATGATAGAATCTATATCTGTGCTCTCATGTTGCCTTTATAACTCAAGAGTCATCGAGGCCAACATGTAACATTTTGCTAATGTGAAATCATCTATATACTTTGCATAGCGAGCGAGTTCATCCTTGCTTGCCCATTCTTCCGGCGTAGGCATAATTGTATCAAGGATGTATATGATTTTCTCCGTTGTGAGAATAATTCTCACATTACGGAGCCAATCCATGTAGTTAGGACTAGTGAGGCGATTTGCATCAAGTATGCCACGCAGTGGGTTTACGAGCGACATGTTTCTAATAAACAAGATATAGTATAAATAAATAACATACAGATTTTACTAAAAAACTAATTAAGAAATGGACTTTTATCTTAATGTACTCCCACTATTTTCCTAGCGAATCATATATCACCCTCGACATATGAAATGCAAGTCTCCAGCAGACTTCTAGTAGGGATCAGGATTCAATCGGTGTCTTAATGCAACCTCGAGTGACTCGACCAATTACATAAAGCCCGAAAGGTGACAACTCTTGTCAATCACAACTCCTTGTAG
Source organism: Ensete ventricosum (assembly GCA_029747655.1). NCBI lineage: Eukaryota > Viridiplantae > Streptophyta > Magnoliopsida > Zingiberales > Musaceae > Ensete > Ensete ventricosum. The sequence continues at coordinate 33,871,490 of JAQQAF010000003.1, read as the reverse complement.
TTTCTGTCATGTTTAGCCTCTGAATCATCATGGTCTCAAGTGCTCGACCAACCATGAAGTTTCAGTTAAGTCATCACTATCGTTACAAGATGATTCTGATTCGATGATATGCTCTCGAGTGATTCGACCAAGCATACCATGTCCTCAGGTCACCGGTGACATCTCTATGTCGTAGGCAAGATCTCGATCACATAGATATGTGAGCCTCGAGTGACTCGACTAACTCAACTTATATTGTGATTCAATTTCTTCTTATAGCGATGGAAGGCCACATGAGTCAATCTTATTGTATCACACTCACTAACTTAATATTATCGTAGGAGGGGTTTTATTTTGTATCAATCTCCTAATATGTTATGTCACACACATATATATTTAATATATATCTACATCGCATGAAAATATATATATATGTATATCTAGTAGGTGTATAACACATATTACATATGCAAGCTACACCGGATGATCATAGGCCATCACCTAATATGATTAAGCCCGAGCCAATGGGTCTAATCACTCACAATAGAATCTATGTGTGCATCGATGCATCTTCATGCCCTGTGATCGTTGATCTCATCATTATCGATTCTGTCGGATCCTCGCTGCATCACTATGCATCATGATCTCTTGCCACGACATCATGGGTCCCGTTGTCACCTTCACGCTCCCATCGCGTCTCTCCATGTAAGTACAAAAAAATCACAAGCACGCATGCTCGACAATAAATAAAAAAATAAAGGCACGTAGGCCCCAATAATAATAATAATCATATGTACACACATCACATCACACGGCTCATGATCATCCATCCACATCATACATCATATGTATACATCACCATATAGGATTACTAGATAATAAATAATTATTAAACTATTAAATTAATTATTTTTTTTTAAATTAGGATATGTTAGGAATTTCTATAATTATCTGGGGTAATTTCAACATTCTGGACAAAAGGACAAACCTCAAATTTTTTAGAATTATTAAGGGCTTTTTCAAAATTATGGGTAGAGTATAAACCTTATAATTTCTTAAATTTTGAGGAGCGTTATCGTCTTTTTGCCATCGAAAAAACCCTAACCCTTACTGCCCTATTCTTGCAGTAGCCGTCGTCGTCGTCTACTGCGTGCCACTTCCGACCGCCTCTACCCACGGGTGGTGCCACCTCCCACGACCATCTAGCCCACAGGTGGCCACCCCTCGCCCATAGGCAATCGTACCTTCATTATTAATCGCTACAACAAATGCGTAGAATAGTTCTACGTGATTCAATCTCATCACATACAGTTTAAAACCAATCTTTCGCACAAACAACCTTGGCTCTGATACCATTATTGGGAAACCAAGCGGGAGCATCACATGCGCAGTGGAAGATCAAAACAAAATAGGCTTCATACATAGATCAAATTATCGTGCAAAAGATTAGATCACGAGAAAAAGCCACAAAATAAAAAACCGTATTGTGTGAGAGATTATTTACCTAGGGAGATCGTATATCCTTATTTTTCCAAATCTAGATAAAGAGGATGAAGGAGGTCATGTGTCCTCCTCTCTAGCGGTATCCACATGATGGATTACTGCAATGATACTCCTCCACTCGTAGTCCCAGGTCTCATAACTCTTACATAGAGGGAAGAAGGAGAAAAAGAGAGGGTGGCCAAAGGTGTAGCCTATCATCTATATGCCGCCCCTGCCTCCTATTGATATAGAGCACCAAAACCCTAGTGTATCCTAACTTAATGGATATTGGATCTCCACCCAATTACCCACTAACCTTGGATTATTGGATCTCTATCTAATAATCTATTTTGGCCTCTATAATGTCCCATCTAATGAGAATAGGGGCTACTTGGATCTCTATCCAATCCTCTATTTGCTAAAGCATACACCATATGTGTGTGATTCTCTAGGCCCAATATCGAGCTAACCATAAGTTGCTCCCATCAGAACTCCTTTTGATATAGTGAATTATTATTCCCATAATAATTCACTCGACTCATCGACTATGGACATACTTGGTCATTGCGCCATAGTCCTTAGACGATACAAGGGAATTAAATTCATCAAACTTGTCTGTCTAGTTATTGTGTATCTATAGTCCACCATCCAACTAATATCTCATAGACTATATATTGGACATAGTACTATCAGGCCACATACGAAATCCATATAAGTCTCGCTCTAATCAGTCTCCCAAAGAACTCCTTCTCTCTCAATCTGAATGACCCTAGCTAGGGGTTTGTCTGAGCAAGCATACATGGGATATTCCTCTCACGATACCAAGAGTGGATGATCCTTTATTGACACTCAATTACCTTCGTAAGGTTGGCTACCAATTCCAATAACTGGTTGTGCTAAATGTGAAACTTTCCAAACCTATAAGTCTGGTGTCAAAGAAAGGAGTATTCAAACAATGCATCCATAGTGTCTCAAGTCTAAGGACTAGATAAACAACTAGGACTATGGAATCGCTATCTAACATTATGTATCATTAACCATACAACATTTCATAAGCAGATCAATCAGTGAACTCATTCTTCAATGAGCACTTGTACTGTATCCTTAATGTCTCCACACAAGTGGCTATGAGACCAGCCGCCTCCATCTTATAGACGGGTATACAGTACACTAGTCTGTCTGGTTATCTCGATGTCCCTCTCGAGGAACTTATGACCGGGATCATTTATGATGTGTTTAAAGGTGAATTGGTCTCATTATCATGATCTGATTCCCATTACACAGAACCAAGGACATCATAATATATATATATTCAATAAATAATATAATATGAGAATATGCCAATAAATAATAATATAAAAAGACTGTGCAGCGTGTCTCATGTGTCATCACTTATGTTATTGGCTTGTAGGGCACCTGTAACCAGCAAATGTAGCACCAAAATTCTAGAGATGTAATTTTTGATGTATTATGCCACTACTCCCCCAAGACGATACATGGGGATCTAAAATATTAGATCTCTTTTTCCATAATTACTGAGTATCTATAGTCTCTCATCCATCTAATATCCAGAGATCATATATTGGGCTTGGTACTGTCAGACCTTATATCGAATCTATCCAAATCTTACTCTAATCAGATTCTCCTAGAGAACTCCTCTCTCAATCCCAACAACCTTGGCCAGGAATTTGCTTAAGCAATAACACACAGGATATTCCTCTTGTGATACCAAAAATAGATGATCCTCAATCGATACTCAATTATCTTCATAAGGTTGGTTACCATTTCTAATAATCGACTGTATTAAATATGGAACTTTGAGACCTGTAAATCTAGCGTCATAGAAATGAGTACTCAAACAAGACATCATTGGTGTCTCAAGTCTAAGGACCAAACACAACTGGGACTACGAAATCATTGTTTGATATTAAGTATTATCAACTATCTAGCATTCTATAAGTTGATCAATCAGTAAACTCATTCTCCAATGAGCTCCTGCATTATACCCCTAGTGTCCCCATATAAACAACTATGAGACCAACTACCTCCATCATATAAATGAGTATATAGCGCATTGGTCTATCTAGTTATCTCGATGTCTATCTCAAGTAACTAATTATTAAGATTATCTAGGGTCTGTATTTAAAGATGAATTAATCTTATTATGATCTAATTCTCATTGCATAGATCTAAGGACATCACAATATATGCAACAAACAACATAAAAGTGAGATAAATGCCAATATTAATAATAAGAAAAAAGACTATGCAATGTGTCATATGTGTTATCACTCATGTGATTGACTTGCATGGTACCTGTAATCAACACCTAATGCCTCCGAACAAACCTCTCGAGGTGTCCTCGGTGAATGAGTTCTTTGATTTGCTTCTTTATATTGCGATAGTCCTTCGTGTCAGGACCATAATTATGGTGGAAGTGACAATATTTGGATTTGTTCCTCCTCTCTAGCAATGTCTTCATCAATTGAGGGTCATTCAGAGCTCATTTTCTTTATCTGCAAAAAGACTTTGGTTCTAGTCATGTTTAAGGGAGTCAACTCGGAACTCGAACGAGGCAACTCGGGTCAATCATTTCTTCTGCACCATGGTGACCTCTGGGCTAGGGCTAACGGTAGTCGCTCCTGTCTCGACCTTTTGCACGTATCCTCATACTTAATCGAGATCATTACCTCCACAATAATATGTTGGTTGGCTCTTTGGAGCACCTCGATGGTGCCCTCTCTACCAACGACTAGAAAAAATGAGAGGGCTTGAGCCCCATCATGAAGACATGTATTACAAGCAATGAATGAGCTTCTTGCACACCTCAGATCTTATTAGTGAATCGAGCAACAATGTCGGAGAGTGTTTCTTCCTCCCCTTACTTGAGTCCGAGAAGCATCGCTGCCGATAGCCTCGGGCTCACATTCCCAAGGAAGTAAAGCTCAAACTCCTTTGTGAGCTGAGCAAATGAACTGACCAACAGAGGCTTCAAGCATGTGTACTATTCTCGTGTTGGGCCTCTCAACCTTGTCAGGAAGGCACGACATATCAAGGTGTCCAAGGTGCTATACAATGATATCTAGGTATAGAAGGTGAAAGTGTACTCTATCGGGTTAATATTGCCTTCAAAGGCTTCTAGCGACATGAGATAGAAGTTCGTCAAGATTGGCTCTTCTTGGATATTCTGAGTGAATGGGGATTGACTCGAGGTGGGATCACCTGGCTTTGCTTGGGATTATTGGAACTCTAACCATATATTTTCTATACATTAGTTCATTTGTCTTAGTTGGATCCTCGATGAGCCATTTACCGAATCCACTGACTAGGTCCTAGATTTAGGTAGAGTAGCATGGTGGTGCGATGGTACACTAAATTCCATGGTTAGGGAGCGAGGCACTCTCTTGACTAGTATTTCATAGGCCTTGGGTGATCCTAAGATGTTGGCATCACATAGGTTGGGGGAATCCTGATGGGTGCCTGAACTAGTGACAGTTGAGATATTAATCGTGATTGAGATGGTGGCATTGCTTGTTGGGCTAAGGCAGAAGTGGGGTGATAGGGTGCATCATACCTATTAGCATATGCACCTACTGGGTGAGGTTTAGAAATGCCATGGCAAGGATAAGTAAATAGCTTGAGGTCATCCCTGAGGGCGAAAGGCTTGGGTTGTTGAACAAACACCAGTATTGTGCTAGTATTTATACCAAAGTGGATGTGTCCATGTGAGGAAATGATGGAAGTTGCCCTCCTTAAGTAAAGTGCTACGAGTCGGAGGTAGAGCCTCCTTAGTGGAGCATTAGGATAATTGACAAATAGTTGTTCCTGCAACATCAAGTAGTTCCAAAATGTTAGGAAAAATCATCACTCACATTTGAGTCGACCCAATGTGGTCTAAACCCGAGGGCACAGGAGTGTCCGAAGTGGCTCTTAGGTGGAAGTGTCGAGCTCCCAAGGCATCACCTATACTAAGATTGGTATTGAGGAAAAATTCTCAACCTAGTCCCTTCAACGTTTAAATTAGTCCGATATCCTTTTTCCATCTGGGTTTTTCTTGAAAAGAGAGCCCCAACGTAGCATCGAAAATTACCTTTTATACCTAATCTTGGAGAGGATAACTTATAATTGTTATAGTATCTCCCTCTTGTACGTTTTGTTCACGTAGGCGACAAAAAGCAGCCAACTTTTGTCCACATGAGCAAACAAGCCGGGGTGACCTAGACCTTTTTTTGTCCACCATTGCTTCCATGTTGTACTTATGTGGTGAATTATGATTGAGCGTTAATATATTTCTCATCAGATATCACATGATACTTTATGGTTTGAAGCCAAAATAGAGAGATTATTCAAATCATTAGTTCATAAAAAACATATATGATTTTGTAAAAAAATTATAATCCTTATCTAAAAATTACTATTTTAGTATAATTTTTAATAATTTAATAATAAAAATATATAAAAAGCTTGTAAAAAGAATAGATTATGATTGGGATTCTACAAATACTACTCAAAACCAATGAGATTTTCTTATGGAGAGAAAAATCAATGAAAGATCCGAAGGAGGGCAATTCTAGGAAAGTATGTAACTAGAGAAGCCAAGCCAAGGAAAAAGATGAAAATAGAGAAAAAGGAGAAAAAAAAGTTTACCTAATAACAGTAGAGGAAAGAGGAAAATGAATTGATTCATCTTGACCTAATTTCTCATTTAAATAGTATTAACCCGTGAAGATCTTTATTTTTACGAAAAAAAATATGAGAAACACTAAGCGCTCTAAGAGAATAAGTGAACATTAATTTTCTTTTTGGAAATCACCCTTCTTATTTGCAAAAGGAAAAAGTAGTTTATGATTAATCTTGAGTGATAAAGATATTGCACCCAAATCGAATTCCATTTTGAATCAACTCCTGTGGCGGCACTGCTACTCTTAGAGACGACATTTCATCGCGTCTTTGAGAAGATTAGAAAGCATTATTGTTTCTTAATATATAAATTACGTCGTGTTTGCCATACACGTTGGAGTGCACTAAACAATCAACTTTAATGACTCTGGACAAACCAATAATCTGAAAATTAAAATACAAAGAAGATTTTTTATGAACAAAATGGTGAATATATATTTCACTTTAAAGATAAGAATATCCTAAAAGAAGCAACTTAGCACTACAACAGAGATTTAGCCTCTTAGATGAAACATTCCTCCATATAGTTACTCACAGGTCAGTAAATTTAAAGAACATTCACACACCTCATTTCACAAGAATGAGAAGTAGCACATTGATTTGGAAATTCTTACTAGCAGCAGTAGCACCACAAAAATCTAATTAAAACTAGTGTGTAAATTCTTCTGGTGAAATTAACAATTAATGTGATGCAGGATAACCTCTTCAGTTAAAACCGGGTGAACCCAACCAAAACAATTGAAGGACAGCTAGATGACAACACCCAGCCACCACAATTGACCTAGTTTCTTGCTTTAACTGCCTGCCTATTCCTCTTCTTGGCACCAGATTTAGCAACCTTAAGGCTGCGATGCACCACACTCAGCCGTGCAAGAGCCGCTTTAGTCAGATCTGGCCTGTAGTAATTATCAGTCACCTGCAAACAAGAGACCAACACCAAAACAAGGGGGAAATCAATCAGAAACTTGCACACACACAAGGGAAAAAACCCTCAAGGACTAACTTTTGGTGCTTTAAGTAATTATGCTGATTGAGATCCAGAAGTGGAAGAGAAGCAGCAGAACAGTTCATATTTCACAGGAACATGTATGAGAAGCCACCAAAGGGGTAAGCAAAAGATGAGAAAGGATGCAGAGCAGAAATAGATACAAATTTATTGCTCTAGATTAGGTACTTAAGATGGTCAGCAGAAAAAAACAGCTGCGGATCCACAAGTGTAAAACCAAACCTGTGGATCTAAAATTTAACTAATAATTGTTACTCAGGCAACAAGACATAAAATATAAAGGAAAAATAAGTATTCGCAGTAACATTGATACTTGATACACCAAAATGAAGAGAAAAGAATCCTGATTGACTTTAGCTTCAACATAGATATTTAACTGGATAGTGATCAGTGGACATGCTTAATATACTGACACATAAAAGAAAGGATTAGAAGGGGTATTTCACTGAAGAACCAATGAGGGGAGAGACTCTCCTTGGGTGTTAGAAGCATTTTCAAATGCAAAAAAATAAAAAATAAAAAAACTATGTGGACCCAACTGCAAATCCATAAAGTTGACAGAATTACAAAGATTTTTGAGAAAAGAAGGCCTAAAAACGCATGTATATTCAACCAAATGAGGAAGTAATACCAGATCTCAGTATGGCAATTAACTTCAGCAATGAACAAGAAAAATGCATCTTTTGGCTTAATAAGTGAAGCAAACGAAAATTGATTGATAGGGTACAACCACAATATATGGCTAAACAAATGACAAATGTTCAGCTTAAAAGAACAGTTTGTCTTTTTGTTAACAGAAAGTCAAAACTAGATCTTGAAAACAGATTGTTTGTGTATCTTGAAAACTTTTCTTAAGTGTATTGTTCACTTAAGATTAGAACTATTAAGATACTACTAAATATCAAGAATATCTTCAGTTGCTAAGTGTTGACAGAACAAACTACACAAATTAAAATGTACTGTGCAACTAATTATGAGCATCATTCACAAGATTGCTATAGTTTGGCAAGGGTCGATACATTATATTGATAGGACCGACTGGATCAGCCCAGTGAGATCAAAATCAGCCAACAAACTAAGTTATAAGAAAATTGATGAAAGATATCACATACTAAAAGGTCAAAACCTATATATTTTCATAAGATATATAACTATAAAAAGGAGATAACATATGAAATTGACACATAAGAAAAAAGTTTATACAAAAATAAGTTTTTTATAATAATTTCCTCTTTATCAAATATAATGGTGGAATCAAATTTTGCAACAATGGTCACAGCGTACATACAATGAGTAAAGAACTAGCAAAAGTAAAAGGAGTCACATACTTACTTGTCTTCTCCTTCCCTTCTCACGTATTTTTTTTTTGTTGGAGGCTACAACAAAATTAACCAAAACTGATCCAACTCAGTCAAGCTTGATTGACTCTACTCAATCTGACCCCATCTCTAGACATATCTTAGAATCAGCACAAATCAGAGTGCCCATAGACAATACCAATATGGATCATGCATACGATAGCAGTGTCGGCCAATTCTACAAGTACAATAAAACGTATACATATGCTAGCGAACTGTATCAGTATAATAAAATGTTGAGAGCATTATAATAAAATGTTGAGATTTCACAAATTTGATGGAGCTGATACCTGATTCATAACAACTTTTGCCATCTTACGGAACTCCTTCTTCATGACTGATCTGTGATAAAAGCTACCAGGTTTGTTCTGCTTCTTTGTCTTGGCTGTTGCAAGAAGAACTGAGAGGTCCTTCCCCCTGGGCTGAATGGTCACTGACTTCTTGTTTGCCAATCCTGTGAATTTTCAATCAGCAAATAAACACCAGTAAGTGCAGCTCACAAGCTTAAAAAAACAAGATGGGACAACAAGGAACCCAAAAGTTCTCACCAGAGTGCTTGTAGGAATTGACATTGCAGAGATTGTTAGGCTCCTTGCTGAACTGCACCATAGCAGTGCCATTGCCGAATTGCTTCACAAGGAATGCATTGTTCTTCTTCACGATCTCCCAGATGAGCGGGCCTGGGACAGTAGCCATTTCTACTGCGAAGATTCACCAAGCATGCAATTAAAAGAGACAAAGTTGAGATAGCTAATTGAAACCAAGAGAAGAAATCCTTCAATACGAGGATACAGACAATGAAAGGAAGAATATCAACTGAGATTTCTCGAAACAAAAATGTCAGAAACAATAAAAAAGAACAGATGAAAACATCACAACACCACAAACGTGCAAGCATAACCTACTAAAGGTACTCAGTCTATCTGCTCTCGGAGTGAGACGGCGAAAAGTTCGGAATGCCGCGTAGAACCCTAAATCCCCACTTTATAGGGCGATCCCAAACATTCATTTCCACTGCATCCAGTGAAATCACCGAAATGAGCCCGAAACAGCTGTATGAGGCCCATTAAGCAGGCTCAAATGACCAGAGTGCGAGAGGGTGGCCAAGGGAAGGAAAGCATAGTAATAAGCTCTAAACAGCACTAACAAATGTTGCTGTTTTGCCCTCTATTCGATCGGGAATTATACGGTATGCGATGTGAAGCCTCTGTAATCTTGACCGTAGAGATTCTCTGCAACACATGTTTTTATCGCTTGGAAGCGAGTGTAACTAATACTCCCGACAAAATGCACGTCATGCCACATTTGCAGAGATTCTCTAAAATCTATATTTGTCCAGAAAAACTTAACATTTTATTATATATCAAATCATAAATATTTCTTGATCAGTAACAGTTAATACCAAATTAATAAAAAATATATAAAAAAATAAATATCTTGTCACGAAAAATCTTAATAAATTCACTAGATCACATGACAATATATTTATGCATGGACATCATGATCATTATGATTTTTTTTTTCTTATCTCCTACACAACGTAAACAATTGAGAATTTTAATTTGCTTCAATTTTTATAACTAGGATATTATGAATAGAAATCTAGTATTTTATAATAAAAATAAAATAAGAAACTCAAATAATTTTTTAATGACAAATATCATATTACATTATTCTAATAAATTTATTAAAAAAGTTATTTCTTAAGCCCTCAAGTATCAATTAAAAAATTTAATTGATAGGGGATATACTATCGTTTAATCATTCGGCACATTATTGTCACATGACGCCCAATGGATAGGATGAAATTTATTCTCATCATTAATGATGAGAAAGGCAATTAGTAGCTTCCTCGTGAACATTTACGAGGAAAATACAATCACAAGTTCACTTCGTGCTCTTTACAATTAGGGATAAAATCTCATCTTTAACATAGAGAAAGGAGGAGGACTTATCTAGACTACTCATGTCTATATTGATATACCTCATACTACTAACCTAAACATTGAGAGATCATGTTGGAAAACCTCTCCCGACCTCGATCTTCATAAAGATGGCACATCGGGAACACGACGTTTCCACGTCGGAAACACTTTCGATAATCTTATGTATACGGGTCCGAATCACGTTAGGTTAATCAAGACGTCAATGATATATTTTTTCTAATATTTTAGTACTAGAAGGAGGTCCAATGTCATAGGAACATTCACCTACCAATCCTCCCAACAAACGCTCCAACAATGAGGCCTTACCTCCAACCCATGACACTTTTACTTAAGGGGCAACTGTCATCCTTCCCATATGTGGATGCGTCTACTTCGGTGCAAACGCCGACGAGGTACTGATATATGTAAAATGACCCAAGCCTCTCACCCCTAGAGACGAACTTGATGTTGAGAAACCTTAGTGGGTGCATCACATGCGCAGCGGAAATCAAAACAAGAACCGATTTCCCATACAGATCAAATCGTCGTGCAAAATATTAGGGTCGCGAGAAAAATCATAAAAATCGATAAAACCACGATGTGTGAGAAATTGATTTTACCTAGGGAGATCGTATATCCCTGTATTCCAGATCCTGATGGAGAAGATGAATGAGGTCAAGCGTCATCCTCTCTAGCGGTATCCACACGATGGATCTCTGCAGCGAAACTCCTCAAATCTGGTCTTGCAACTCTTGCTCAGAGGGAGGGAGGAGAATAGGAGGTGGTGGCTAAAGTTGCAGCCCATCAACCATGAGTCTCCCCTTCTATTTATAGAGAGCCACCAAAACCCTAGGGCTCATTCCTTAGTGAGTATTGGATTACCATTTAATAACCCAATAACCTTGCATTATTGGATCTCTATCTAATAATCTCCTTAGGCCTATATTTGGGCCATAATCAAGGAGCCCATCAGCATAGGGTCTCATCTAATGAGAATAGGGGCTAATTGGATCTTTATCCAATCCTCTATTCGCTGAAGCATCCACCATATGTGTGACCCTCTAGGCCTGATACCGAGCAGGCCGTGAGTCACCCCCATCAGAACTCCTTCTGATATAGTGAATTATTATCCCCATAATAATTCACTCGATAATAATTCACTCGACTCATTGACTATGGACGTACAAGGCCACTACGCCATAGTCCCCAAACGGTATAGGGGGGATCAAATCCATCAGACCTGTCTATCCATAGTTACCATGTATCTATAATCCCTCATCCAAATAATATCTCAGATATCGTATATTGGACATGATACTGTCAGGTCACATACGGAATCAGTTTGTCTTGCTCTATTCAAATTCTAAAAGAGAACTCCTTCTCTCTCAATCCGAATGACCCTGGCCAGGGATTTGTCTGAGCAAGCACATATGAGATATTCCTCTCGTGATACCGAGAGTGGATGATCCTCTATTAATACTCAATTATCTTCGTAAGGTTGGCTACCAATCCCGATAACCAACTGTACCAGATCTGGAGCTTTCCAAACTTGTAAGTCTGGCGTCAAAGAAAGGAGTACTCATACAATGCATCCTTGGTGTCTCAAGTCTAAGGACCAGATACATAACTGGGATTATGAAATCGCTGTCTGATATTAGGTATCATTAACCATACAATATTCCACAAGCGGATCAATCAGTGAACTCATTCTCCAATGAGCACATGTACTATATCCTTAGTGTTTCCACACAAGTGGCTATGAGACCAACCGCCTCCATCATATATATGGGTATATTGTACATCGATCTGTCCGGTTATCTCAATGTCCCTCTTGAGTAACCTATGACCGGGATTATTTAGGATCTGTGTTTAAAGGTGAATCGATATCATTATCGTGATCTCATTACAATCCGACTCCCATTGCACAGAACCAAGGACATCACAATATATATATATAACAGATAATGTGAGAATATGCCCATATTAATCATAATTAAAAAGATCACACAGCGTGTCATCACTCACGTGATTGGCTTACAGGGCACCTGTAACTAGCACTTGAGCTACCTACTCATCCCCGCTAAGTTGTTCCTAAACCTCACCCATCATGTGGAGGCGCTCACAAGCATATTGCAGGCTATTGCTCCGCTCCTGCCTCGGCCTAATAAGTGGTGCCACCATCTCAACTATGATCGACACCTTAATCGCCATTGGCATCAGCACCTAGCGAAATCCCCATGACCAATGTGATGTTAACTTCTGAAGATCACCCGAGGTTCATTTCCAACTAAAAGAGCTACTCGCTCCCTAATGGTTGAGTTTAATACACTAACATACCACTATTCTACTCCACTTGAATCCAAAACCTAATCGGTGGATTCAATAGATGACTCACTGAGGGTCTAGCTTTGGCAAATGAACTAATGGCTAAATGAGATGTGATAGGAGTTTCAATCCAACGGGGAGAATCTAGTCGATCCCACCTAAGAGGAACCAATTTTGACTAACTTTCATCTCCATCGCTAGAAGGCTTTGACAGTAGGTATCAACCCGGTTGAACACACTATCGTCTTTTGCACCCAGATGTCTCTCTGTGGCACTTCAAACGCTTTGATGTGCCACACGTTCCCAATGACACTAAGAGGCCTGATGCGTGGGTGGTACACTCATCTAAAACCACTCTCAGTCATCTCCTTCACTTAGCTCACAAAGGAGTTCGAACTCTACTTCTTTGGGAATGTAGACTCATGGCCATTAGCAAGATAATGTTGCTCAAACTTAGGGAAGGGGAGGAAGAGACACTCTTCGACTTCATTGATCGGTTCACCAATGAAATTTGAGTCTTACAAGAAGCCCATCCATCACTCATGATTCAAGCCTTCATGATGGGGCTCAAACTCTTGCCTTTTATGTGTTGGGAAACCATCAGAGCATCACATACGCAGTGGAAGAGGGGAAACAAAATCGGCTTCCAACATGCATCAAGTTGTCATGCAAAGATTGGTGCACAAAAAACCTGCAAAACCAAAAACTACGATACGTGAGAGATAGATTACCTAGGGAGATCGTATATCCCTAAAATTCCAGATCCAGATGGAGTGGATGAAGAAAGTCAAATATCATCTTCTCTAGCGGTATCCACATGATGGATCGTTACAATAATGCTCCTCCGATCGTAGCCCAAAAACCCATAACTCTTGCACACCTTCTCGCAACACTCATAGAAGAAGATCACCTATCTTCTTCGCTGCCCTCTCACAGCAAGAAGGGTTGGTTGGGTGAGAAGATGGTGAGCAAAAGTGCAACCTATCACTGTTATGCCGCCCATACTTCCTACTTATAGAGAGCCACCAAAAAACCATAGTAGATCCTGCCTTAATAGATATTGGATCTCCATCCAATTACGCTCACTACTAGGATTATTAGATCCATATCCAATAATCTCACTTGGCCTCTAATTGTGCCTCATGCAAAGAATCCATCAATGTTGGGTCTCATCTAATGAGAACATGGGCTAATTGAATAACTTATATAAAATCTTATACTCATTGAAAAATCCACCATACGTGTGTGACCTTCTAGACCTAACACCGAGTTGGCCGTGTGTACTACCTGTCAGAACTCCTTCTGACTCGATGAATTATTATCTCATAACAATTCACTCGACTTATCAACTATGGACGTACTAGGATGCTACGCAATAGTTCCCAGGCGATATATGAGATCTAATCTATTTGACATATCTATCTTCAGTTATCGTGTATCTATAGTCCCTTATCCACTTAATATCTCAAATACCGTGTATTGGGCATAGTACAATCAGGCCACAAATAAAATTCGTCCGAATCTCACTCTAATTGAATTCTCTTAGAGAACTCTTTCTCTCTCAATCCGAATGACCCTAGCCAGGGAATTGTCCGAGTGATAACACGAGATATTTCTCTCATGATACCGAGAGTGGTTGATTTTTTATTGACACTTAATTGTCTTAATAAAATCAGCTACCAATCTCGATAACCGGTTATACTAGATCTAGAACTTTTCAGACCTATAAGTCTGGGATCAAAGAAATGAGTACTCAAACAAGACATCATTGCTATCTCAAGTCTAAGGACAAGACACACAACTTAGACCATAGAATTTTTGTTTGATGTTAGATATCATTAACCATCAAACATTCCATAAACGGATCAATCAGTGAACTTATTCTCCAATAAGCATATGTATTGTATCCTTAGTGTCCCCACACAAATGGTTATAAGACCAGCTGTCTCCATCATATGGATAGGTATACAGTACACTAGTCTGTCCAATTATCTCGATGTCCCTGTCAAGTAACATATGACCAGAATTACTTATGGTCTGTGTTTATAGGCAAATTGCTCTCATTATCGTGATCTCATTACGATCTGATTCTCATTGCACATAATCAAGGATATCATAGTATATATACAACATACAATATAATGTGAGAAAATACTGATAATAATAATACAAAAAGACTGTGTAGCCTATCACATATGCCATCACTCACGTGATTGGCTTGTAGGGCACCTGTAACCAGCAATCTCCCACTTGACCTAATGCCAATCACCTATATGTCTGATCCACATCAGACCCTTGTGATGCTCAAAGATAGTCTGAGCCAGCGACTTTATCGATAGATCTGCAATGTTATCTTCAGATGGAACTCTTTCCATTACCATATCTTTTCGAGCTATGATCTCTCTTAGGTGGAACCTCCTCAGAACGTACTTGGACTTATGATGAGACCTGGGTTCCTTTGCTTGGGTGATCTCCTTGTTATTATCATAGTATTTGAGAATCGACTAAATGCTGCTTGGTATGACTCCCAAATCCTTGATAAACTTTTTCATCCACACCCCTTCCTTTGTTGCTTCTGCTACAGCAATGTACTCTGCCTTTGTGGTCGAGTCAAAAGTAGTATCTTGCTTGGAACTCTTCCAGCTTACTGCTCCTCTATTCAAGGTAAAGACATATCTTGAGTTCAACTTGCTATCATCGATATCGGATTGAAAACTCGAATCCATATAGAACCTGGAGGCTACCTCCTCCATATACTAGTAAAAGATCCTTAGCCATTCTCAAGTACTTAATGAGACACTTTACTGCCTTCCAATGTTCCAAACTTAGATTCGCTTAATATCTGCTCGTGATACTCAAAACATGCACTATATTAGGCCTGGTACATAGCATAACATACATGATAGACTCTATTGCTAAGGCATAAGATATCATATCCATGTCTGCCATTTCTTTAGGAGTCTTTTGGGACATACTCCTAAAAAGTGATATTCTATGTCTCATCGGTATGAGACCTCTCTTGAAATTTTTTTATGCCAATTAATTTGATGATGGTGTCTATGTACCCAGACTAGGATAAGCTAAATATCCTCTTGGATCTATCTCTATAGATATGAATCCTCAAAATATAGGATACTTTCCCTAAGTCCTCCATGGAGAAGGTTATATATAGCCAAGATTAATTGTGGAGAGCATTCCGACATCATTCTTAATGATTAGGATGTCATCCATAAACAGCACCAAGAAGGTGATGTTGGGGAACCCAGTGGGAGCATCACATGTGAAGCAAAAGATAAAACAAAAATGGTTTCCCATGTATATCAAATCATCATGCAAAGATTAGTGCGTGAAATACCCGTAAAACTAAAAACTACGATATATGAGAGATTGATTACCTAGGGAGATAGTATATCCCTAAAAATCTAGATCTAGATGGAGAGGATGAAAGAGATCAAACATCCTCTTCTCTAGTGGTATCCACATGATAGATTGTTACAACGATGCTCCTCCAATCGTAGTCAAAACTCGTAACTCTTGTACACCTTCTCGCAGCACTTGTGGAAGAAGATATGCTATCTTTTTTGCTGCCATCTCACAGTATGGAAGGACTAGTCAGTTGAGGAGATGAGGGAGGGAGGAGAATAAGAGAGGCAGCCAAAGCTACAGCCTATCACTATTGTACCGGCCCTACCTCCTATTTATAAAGAGTCACCCAAAAACCCTAATTGATCTTACCTTAGTGGGTATTGGATCTATAACCAATTATCCACTCCTCTTGGATTATTATATCTCTATCAAATAATCTCAGTTGGCCTTAAATTAGGCCTCATGCAAGGAGCCCATCAATGTTGGGTTGCATCGAATAAGAACATGGGCTAATTAGATAACTCATATACAATCCTCTCCTAGCTGAAAAATCCACCATATGTGTGTGGCCCTCTAGGCTCAATACCGAGCTCATCATGATTCTTACCTGTCATAGCTCCTTCTGACTCAATGAATTATTATCTGATAATAATTCACTCAACTCATCGACTATGGAAGTACTAGGCCACTACGACATAATCCCCATATGGTATAAGGGATCAAATCAATTAGACCTATCTATCCTCGATTATCATGTATTTATAGTCCCTCATCAATATAATATCACAGAGACCGTATATTAGGTATGGTACTATCAAGCCGCATATGGAATCCGTCCAAGTCTTGCTCTGATCAGATTCTCCCAGAGAACTCTTTCTCTCTCAATCCGAATGACCCTAGCTAGGGATTTGTCTGAGCAAGAACACATCAAATATTCCTCTTATTATACCTAGACTAGATAATCCTCTATTGATACTCAGTTGCTTCGTAAGGTTGGCTACTAATCCCGATAACTAGTTGTACCAAATTTGAAACTTTTCAAATATATAAATTCGAAGTCAAAGAAAAGAGTACTCAAATAATGCATCCTTGGTGTCTCAAGTCTAAGGACCAGAAACACAATTGGGACTACAGTATTGCTATTTGATGATAGGTATCATTAACAATACAACATTTCATAAGTCGATCAATCAATAAACTCATTCTCCAATAAGCACATGTATTGTATCCTTAGCATCCATACATAAGTGGCTATGAGATCAGCCACATCCATCATATGGATGGTTATATAATACACTGGTTTATCTAATTATCTCATGTCCCTCTTGAGCAACCTATGATCGGGATTATTTATGATCTACGTTAAAGGGGAATCAGTCTTATTATTGTGATCTCATCACAATTTGATTCCTATTGCATAAAATCAAGGACATCATAATATATATATACCATAAATAATATAATGTAAGAATATGCTAATAATAATTATAAGCAAAAAGATCGCACAACGTGTCACATGTGTCAACACTCATGTGATTGGCTTACAGGGCACCTATAACTAGTAATCTCCCACTTGACCTATAGCTAATCATCTATGTGTTTGATGCCCATCAACCCTCTGTGACGATCAAAGACACTTTGAGCTAGTAGCTTTGTTAGTAAATCTGCAATGTTATTTTTGGATGGAACTCTTTTCATTGCTACATCTTTATGGGCCATAATCTTTCTAATCAGTTGGAACCTCCTCAGAATAATTCTAACAAGACCTGGGTTCCCCAGTAGAGCTATCATCTCGTCAGTGTCACTATATATGAGAACCGACACCACGCTGCTTAGTATGACTCCCAAATCCCTGATGAACTTTTTTATCCACACCCCTTCCTTTGCTGCTTCTATTGTAGCAATGTACTCCACATCTGTGGTCGATCAGCAGTATTATCTTACTTAGAACTCTTCTAGCTTACCGCTCCTCCATTCAGGATGAAGATACACCCTAAGTTCGACTTGCCATCATCAATGTCAGACTAGAAACTTGAGTTTGTGTAGCCCTCAACCTGGAGGCTACGTCTTTCATATACTAGTAAAAGATCCTTAGTATTTCTCAAATACTTACACTTTACTGTCTTCCAATGTTCCAAACTTGGATCTGCTTGATACCTGCTCGTAACACTCAGAGCATACGCTATATCAGACCTAGTACATTGTATAGCATACATGAGACCCTATAGTTGAGGCATATGGTATCTTATCCATGTCTGCCCTTTCTTTAGGAGTCTTTGGGGATATACTCCTTGAAAGTGATATTCCATGTCTTATCGGTATGAAATCTCTCTTAAAATTTTTAATGTCAAACTTTTTGACAATAGAGTCTGTGTACTTGGATTAGAACAAGCCAAGGATCCTCTTGGATCTATCTCTATAGATTCAGATCCCCAAAATATATGATGCTTCCCCTAAGTCCTTCATGGAGAAGTTTCTAGATAGCTAAGCCTTAACCGTAGAGAGCATTCATACATTATTCCCAATGATTATGATGTCTTCCACATACAACACCAAGAAGGTGATAGCGCTCCCACTTACCTTCCTGTACACATAAGGCTTATTTTCATTATTAACAAAGTCATAAGATCTGATCGCCTCATCAAATCTTATGTTCTAACTTCGAGAAGCTTGGTTCAATCCCTAGATTGACCCGAGCAAGCTGAACACATTATATCGACTCTCTCTGAATATGAATCCCTCTAGCTGTATCATATACACCTCATCCTCGAGGTTGTCATTGAAGAATATGATTTGCACATCCATTTGCCAGATCTTATAGTCATAGTGTGCTATAATGGTCAAAAAAATTCTGATAGATTTTAGCATGGCTACAGGTGAGAAGATCTCGTTATAGTCAACACCTTGCCTTTGACGGTATCCTTTGGCCACCATCCTTGTCTTATAGGTCTCTACCTTTTTCATCTACTCCGATCTTCTTCGTGAAGATCTATTTGTAGTCAATGGGTACAATACCCTCAGGTGCATCCACAAGGATCTAAACATTATTGGAGTACATGAAATCCATCTCAGAATTCATGGCTTCTTGTCACTTCTAGGAGTCTATACTCATAATAGCCTCCTCGTAGGTTTGAGTATCAACATTCTGAGAGTCTTTTCCACTAATATGTCCCACATAGCTTTCAGGAGGGTGATGTACTTTGCTACACATACACAAAGTTGGGACTTGTGTGCTAAGTACCTAAATAGACTTGAACTCTAGAATGGTGCTTGAGCTAGGTTCTCCAACCTTGCTCAACTCTATCTCACTCCCACTATTTCTACCAAGAATGTGTTCCTTCTTGAAGAATAAAACTCTTTTGCAAAAGACCTTTTGGTCCTTTGGATGATAGAAATAGTACCCATAAGTTTCTTTGGGGTATTCCATGAACTTGCACTATTTTGTCTTTGATTCCAACTTGTTGGGATTGTCTCTCCTAACGTGGATAGGGCAACCCCAAATCTTAACAACCTTAATATCAGACCTCTTCCCTTTCCATATCTCATATGGTGTAAACACTACCGACCTAGATGGAACTCTGTTCAGAAGGTAAGCTACGGCCTGCAGGGCATATCCCCGGAATACGACGGTAGGACAACAAAACTCATCATAGCTTGCACCATATCTAATAGTATGCGATTCCTCCTTTATGATACACCATTGAGCTAAGGTGTATAAGGAGGTATCTATTGGGACAGAATCCATTGGTCCTTAAGGAAATGAGTGAACTCTATACTCAAGTATACTCTCATCCTCTATCTGATCAAAGAGTCTTAATACTTTTTCCAATCTGGTTCTCCACTTTATTCTTATATTTTTTGAATTTCTTAAAGGCCTCAAACTTTTACTTCATCAAGTACACATGTTTATACCTAGAGAAATTATCAATGAATGCAATAAAGTAGGAGTAACCACCTATAGCCTGAGTCGATATGGGACCACATATATCACTATATATGAATTCCAATAACTCAGTGGCTCTCTCTCCAATTTCACTAAAAGGAGAGTTGGTCATCTATCGATGAAAGCAAGGTTCGCAAGTTGCATACGACTCACAGTCGAATGGATCTAAGTATCCATCTTTTAGTAATTTTTGAATCATTCTCTCATAGATATGACCTAGGCTATAGTGCCATAGGTATGTCTCGTTCACCTTATCTGATTTCCTCTTGGACGTACTTACATTTATGATGTGTGAAGAAGTATCTAACATATATAAGCTATTAATCAAAGTCCCTTTTATGATGATCTTATCATCCAAAATTATTGAACAACTATTATTCTCAAGAACTAATTTATATCCATTAATTGTTAAATAAGAAATAAAAATCTTTATGAATTGTAAAGTTCATAAAAATAAGCAAACATAGGAATATGCAAACAGAGGAATATTGATGATAGTTAGTGAATATAAATTACAAAAAAAATAATTTCTATGAAAACTAATTTCTATAAAAATAATGATGCCAGTTAGTGGATATAAATTGCAAAAAAATCAAACTTTGACCTTATCAACCTTAAGAATCTACAACGAATTGCAGATATAATAAGCACTTCCGGTATCCAATACCCATATGTTATCATAAAAATCTGACAAATGGAGACTAATCATGAATGTACCTAAAACTTCTCTAAGCTTTTGTTTTGCCTTCTCTGTAAGATAATCCTTGTAGTTCCTCTTCCAGTGCTCGTCTTTGTTGAAGTGGAAGCACTAGCCTTTGTCTTTAACCGGGTCTTTTTTAACAACCTTTGCCTTATCCGGTCTGTCCTTGCTCTTGCCCTTCTCAAGGGACTTATCAGCCTTCTTTTTCTTTTTGGTCTCTCCAACATCGAGAACTGACTTCTCTTTCTAGGGCAGAGTCATGTCAAGGATATACATGACTTTCTCCATTATGAGAATAATTCTCAAATAGCAGAGCCAATCTATGTAGTTCAGACCAGTGAGATGGTTGGAATCAAGTATGCCATGTAGAGGTTTGTAAACGACATATTTCTAACAAACAAGATATAGCATAAATAAATAACATACAGATTTTATAAAAAAATAATAATTAAGATTCAGACTTCTATCTTAATCTTCAACCACTATTTTCCTAACGAATCACGCGACACCCTTATCATATGAAACAAAAGTCTTCAGCAGACTTCTAGTAGGGATCGGGATCCAATCGACGTCTTAGTACAACCTCAAGAGACATGACCAATCACATTAAGCCTAAACAAGTAGGCAACTCTTGTCAGTCACAACTCCTTGTGATTCTCGTCATGTTTGGCCTTCGAATCATCATGGTCTCGACTGCTCGACTAACCATAAAGTTTAGTTAAGTCATCACTATCATTACAAAATGAGTCTGATTTGATGATATGCTCTTGAGGGACTCGACTAAGCATATCACGTGCTCAGGTCATCGGTGACATCTCTAAGTCATAGGCAAGATCTTGATCATGTAAATAGGTGAGCCTCGAGAGACTTGACTAACTCAACCTATGTCATAATTCAATTTCTTTCTATAATGATGAAAGGTCATGTGGATCAATCTTAATACCTCATTCTCACTGAATTAATATTATCATAGGAGGGGTTTTTTATTTTTGCATCGGTCTCCTAATATATAGTGTATATATATATACATATATATGTATATATATATACATATATATATATATACATATATATATATATATACATATATATATATATACATATATATATATATATATATATACATATATATATATATATGTATATATATATACATATATATACATATATATATATATATATATACATATATATACATATATAATATGTATATATATATATATATATATATATATATGTATATATATATATATATATATGTATATATATATATATATATATATATATATATATATCTAGTAGATGTATAATCACATATCACATATACATGCCACACCGGATGATCATAAACTGTTACCTAATGTGATTAGACCTGAGATAGTGAGCCTAATTACTTACAATAGGATCCATGTGTTTATGGGTGCATCTCCATGCCCTGTGATCTTCCTTCTCGTCATCATCGATTTTATCGGATCCTCGATGCATCACTATGCATCACGATTGCCCGCCATGACATTATGGGTCCCGCTGACACCTCCATGCTCCCGCTGTGCCTCTTCGTGTAATTATAACATAATCACTAGCATGTAGGCCTAACAATAACTGAGAAAAATAGAGGCTCACAAGCCCCAATAATAATGATAATAATCACATTTACACACATCACAACACATAGCTCATGATCATCCGTCCACATCATACTAGATAATTAATTAAATTATTTAACTAATTATCTTTTTGAAAATCAAGACATGCAAGGAATTTACAGAATTGTTAAGGGTATTTTTAGAATTCTGGATAAAAAGGATAAATCTCAAAAAATTTTAAATTCCAAGGGCAGATTATCCTTTTACAAAAAGAAACCCTAATCCCTTTGTGCCCCTATTCTTGTGGCCACCATCGTCGCCCCTACGCAGGCGATAGTGCTACGTATTGGCGGCAACAGCCATAGCCCTCGAGTGGTCGCCCCTGTGAGCGGGTGTCGACTTGCCCGTAAGCGGCCGCCCACGGGCATTGTGCCCACAGGCGCCGCCTCCGCTGGCACCCTTGGCCGTAGGTGGCCTGCCCGCTAGGTTGTGCTTGCTCGGCCCCTATTGCTGACAGCTGATCCTGCAAGCAGTCTGGCCACAACCTGGCCACCCTATAGGGGGGCTTAGTTGCCGGCGGCCACTCTTACAGGTGGCCTGGCCGCTCCTATAAGGAGTTTAGTCGTGGGTGACCACCCTTGCAAGCAGCCAGCCTGTAGGTGGCCGCCTCTTGCCCGCAGGCAATCGTTGCAACGAACGCGTAGAATAGTTCCACGCGATTCAATCTTATCACATAGTTTAAAAGCCAATCTTTTCCATGAGCAACCTGGCTCTGATACAACTATCAGAAAACCCAATGAGAGCATCACATGCGTAGTGTAAGAACAAAATAAAAATAATTTCCCATGTATATCAAATTCTCATGCAAAGATTGATGCGCGAAAAACCCGTAAAACCAAAAACTGTAATACATGAGAGATTGATTACCTAGAGAGATCAAATATCCCTGAAAAAGTAGATCTAGATGGAAAGGAGGATGAAGGAGGTCAAACATCCTCCTCTCTAGCAGTATCTACATGATGGATCATTACAATGATGCTCCTCCAATCGTAGTCCAAAACTTGTAACTCTTACTTACCTTCTTGCAGTACTCGTGGAAGAAGATCTACTAGTTTCTTCGCTGCTCTCTCACGGTAGGGAAGGGTTAAACAGTTAAAATGATGAGGGAGGGAGGGAGGAGAACAGGAGGGGATAGCTAAAGGTGCAGCCTATCACTATTGTGCCACCCATGCCTCCAATTTATAGAGAGACACCCGAAAACCCTAATGGATCATACCTTAGTGGGTATTGGACCTCCATCCAATTACCCACTCCTCTTGGATTATTGGATCTTTATCCAATAATCTCAATTGTCCTTTAACTGGGCCTCATGCAAGGAGCCCATCAATGTTGGGTCTCATCCGATGACAACATTGGTTAATTAGATAACTTATATCCAATCTTCTACTCGTTAAAATATCCACCATATATGTGTGACCTTCTAGGCCCAATACCGAGCTGGCCCTGAGTCCTACTTGTCAGAACTCCTTCTAACTCGATGAATTATTATCTCATAACAATTCACTCAACTCATCGACTATGAAAGTACTAGGCCACTATGCTAGAGTCCCCATACGGTATAGGGGATCAAATCCATTGGACCTCTCTGTCCTCAGTTACGTGTATCTACAGTCCCTCATCCATCCAATATCCCAAAGATCATATATTAGGCATGGTATTGTCAAGCCATATACAAAATCCACATGTGTCTTACTCTAATAGAATTCTCCCGGAGAACTCTCTCAATCTGAACGATCCTGGCCTGGGATTTATCTGAGCAAAAACATATGAGATATTTCTCTCATGATACCGAGAGTAGATGATCCTCCATTGATACTCAATTACCTTCATAAGATTGGCTATCAATCTCGATATACAATTGTACTAAATCTAGAACTTTTCAGACCTGTAAGTTCGACGTCAAAGAAAGGAGTACTCAAACAAGGCATCTTAGATGTCTTAAGTTTAAGGACTAGCACTCAACAAATACTATGAAATTACTATTTGATAATAGGTATCATTAACCATACAACATTCTATAAGAGGATCAATTAGTGAACTTATTCTCCAATGAGTACTTATATTATATCCTTAGTGTCCCCACACAAGTGGCTATGAGACCAGTTGTATCTATCATATGAACGGGCATACAGTACACCGGTTTGTCCGGTTATCTCGATGTCCCTCTCGAGTAACTTATGATCGGAATTCTTTAGGATCTATGTTAAAAGATGAATCGATCTCTTTATCATGATCTCATCACAATCTGATTCCTATTGCATAGAACCAAGGACATTACAATATATATATGCAACAGATAATATAATGTGAGAATATACCATTAATAATCATAAGTAAAATGATCGCATAACATGTCAGATGTGCCATCACTCATGTGATTGGCTTGCAGGACATCTGTAACCAACAGGTGATAGCGCTCCCACTTACCTTTCGGTAATACAAGGCTCATCTTCATTCTTAACAAAGTCATAAAATCTTATCACCTCATTAAATCTTATGTTCCAACTTCGGAAAGCTTACTTCAGTCTAGATGGACCTGAGCAACCTGCACACCTTATCTAAATTCTCTCTGGATACGAATACCCCTGGCTATATCATATACACCTCCTCCTCGAGGTTGCTGTTGAGGAACATGATTTTCACATCCATCTGCCAGATCTCATAGTCATACTGTGCTATAATGGCCAAAAAAATTCTGATGGATTTTAGCATAGCTATAGGTGAGAAGGTCTCTTTATAGTCAACTCCTTGCCTTTCATGATATCCTTTAGCCACCAGCCTTGCCTTATAGGTCTTTACCTTTCTATCTACTCTGATCTTTTTTGTTTGAAGATCTATTTACAGCCGATGGATACAATACCCTCGGGTGTATCCACAAGGTTCCAAACCTTGTTGGAGTACATAGAATCCATCTCATAAATCATGGCTTCTTGCCACTTCCCGGAGTCTATACTCATAATAGCCTCCTCGTAGGTCTGAAGATCAACATCCTTAGTGTCTTCTCTACTAATATGTCTCATATATCTTTCAGGAGGGTGAGATACTCTGCTAGACCTTCACAAAGTTGGAACTTGTGTGCTAGGTACCTGAACAGACTTGGACTCTGTAATAGTGCTTGAGTTAAGTTATCTAACCTCGCTCAACTCTATCTCATTCCCACTATTTCCACCAAGAACGTATTCCTTCTCAAGGAACATAGCCCTTTTGGCAACAAAGACCTTCTGGTCATCGGGATGATAGAAATAATACCCATAAGTATCCTTAGGATATACCATAAATTTACACCATTCCGTCCTTGATTCCAACTTGTCGAGGTTGTGTTTACTTACATAGGCAGGGCTACCCTAAATCTTAACAACCTTAAGATCAGGGTTTTTCCTTTTTCATATCTCATATGGTGCAAACACTATCGGCATAGATGAAACTTTATTTAGAAAGTACGCTACAGTCTCTATAGCGTATCCCCAAAATGAGACAGGTAGGTCGACAGAACTCATCATGGACCATAATATGTCTAACATGTGATTCTTCCTTTCTAATACACCATTGAGTTGAGGTGTATAAGGAGACATCCACTAGGACAAAATTTCATGGTCCTTATAGAAATAAGTGAATTCTTTACTGAAGTACTCTCCTCCTCGTTCTGATCGAAGAGTCTTAATACTCTTTCTAATCTGGTTCTCTACTTCATTCTTATATTCCCTGAATTTCTTAAAGGCCTTGAAGTTGTACATTATCAAGTACATGTGTCCATATCTAGAGAAATCGTTAGTGAATATAATGAAATAGGAGTAACAACTTATAGTCTGAGTCAACATAGGACCACATATATTATTGTGTGAGTTCCAATAACTTAGTGTCTCTCTCTCTAGTTTCACTAAAAGCAGAGTTGGTCAATTTTTCATGAAGACAAGGTTCACAAGTTGCATATAACTCATAGTCGAATGGATCTAAGTATCTATCTTTCAATAACTTTTGAATTCTTCTCTCATGGATATGACCTAGCCTACAATGCCATAAGTATACCTTGTTCATCTCATCCGTATCCTCTTAGACATACTTACATTCATGATGCGTTGAGAAATGTGACACATATAAGCCATTAATTAAGGTCCCTCTTGTGATGATCTCATCATCCAAAATTATTGAACAACTATTGTTCTAAAAAACTAATTTATGTCCATTAATTATCAAATAAGAAATAAAAATAATATTTTTGATAATAGAGAAAACATAATAGCATACATCCAATGCAATAGTAAGCAAATGTAGTATGACCTCACCAATAGCAATTGCAACAACCTTGCTCCATTGCCTATCTTGAGGTCTATCTCACTTTTGGCCAGTCTCTTAGGCCTTGTCAGAATCTGTAACAAATTATAAATATGAAAACACTCCCGGTATCCAATACCCATGTGTTTTGAGAAATGTGTAGCACATATAAGCCATTAATCAATGTCCCTTTTGTGATGATCTCATCATCCAAAATTATTAAAATAACTATTATTCTCAAAATCTAATTTATATCCACTAACTATCAAATAAGAAATAAAAATAATATTTTTAATAATAGAGGGAACATAATAGCATGCATCTAATAGAATGGTAGCTCCACAAAGCAGATATAGGATGACCTCGCTAATAGCAACTACAACAACTCTTGCACTATTACTCATCATAAGGTCCATCTCGCCTCTCACTAGTCGTCTAGGCCTTACCAGAACTTAAAATGAATTACAAATATGATAAGCACTCCCTGTATCTAATACCCATGTGTTATCATAAAAATCTAACAAATGGAGACTGATCATGAATATACCTGAAGCTTTTTGATAGGACTCCAGCAAGGTTGAGTCCTAATCACCCTAGAAGTAATCAATAAGAACCTTGTGAGATTGTAATAAAACCACACCTAGTCACTTCTATCCTATAAAAAAGTGTGGCTAGAGTTTTTTTTTTGGGCCTTAGGGCTTACTGGCCACCATCCCCTTTATTGTCGTCCAGGGTTTCTAGCAGGTGTAGGAGGACTTGGCACCATCATAGCCACCACCCATCCCTATTAAGGCAGGGCGACTGTAGGAGGGGCAATGGGGTAATTTTACTTAGGCAGCAACCCCTCTTGGGCTAGGGTTTAGAGCCCTATATAAGCATGTAGCCTCCTCTTTCAATCAAGCAAGATCAATTCTATTTCAGTCTTGTTCGCCGACCCTAGGAGGGAGGAACCCGTATAATGTTCCAATGGTTGATCCCCTCAAAGATCAAATCCTATAGAGCTTCTTCTGGGGTTCTATCATCTGGTGTTTAGAGTCATGTTCCTACAACCCCTATTGCCATCTCTGCCTCCTCCACCCATTCAAGCAATTCCCATAATTGCTGCAAGACGCACCTCTATCTTCCACCGCAAGCCACAGATCAAATCAATCTACTACTGCCCCTCTATGTTGAATTGGAGATCTGGTAAAATTTCACCACCCACGCCTATTCACTATTGCAAATCCTTTACCTTACACGTTGAAGAAGCTTTTTATATTTTCTTCACTGCAAAATTCTACCGTCGCAAACATGATCATCGTTGCAAAGGGAAAACATTGCAGAAATTTTCAGCCGCACTATTGCTTCTTGAAATTGGTTATTGCTTATCTATTTTGGACGAAATTTTTATACAACTTCATAGATCATCTTAGCCTTTATCTAAGGTTGATCTCAGGAAAAAATCCTTTTTGAAACCGGTTATATTGTGCTGTAATTCCTCATCACGTATTGGTGGAATTTTACGATAAAGAATCTGCCTTCCATCTTCTGATCAATTTTCCTACTATTACACTGCCAAAATTTATCGATCTTATTTGCTAATATTACCCACATCTGAACCGAGGTTTTGCTATTAAAATTCTACATATTTTCCTCAGATTTTCTTCTAGAATTTATGTCGAGGACTCGTTGTTTCTCTGACGTAAATTATGTTCAGTAGGATAGCACGTACGCAATATCTTCTTCATTGAATTCCATCAGATTTCATTGCTATCTTTTTTGGTTTCTTGGATTCTTTCATTCTCATCTTCAATCCCTGTCATCATAGCCTAAATTTCCCAGTTTTTTACTAGAATTCTCATTGAGATACTACTGTTTCTTCAATGATAATTTTGCTTCTGCAAGGTAGCATATGCTGCAGTGAACTTCGTCGAATTCTATCAAACCTTCGTTGCCATCTCTTCCAGATCCAAACCCATTTTTCCCTAACCTTCACCCTCCACCATCATAGCCCCAAATATCTCGATCGTTCACTGAAAATTTTATTGAGAAACTGCTGTTTCTTTGGCAACATTTCTGCTCTTGCAAGGATAGCATCTACCGTAGTCAGCCTTCACCGACTTCTCCCAAACCTCTATTGCCATCTATCCCAGATCTAAAATCTCCTTCCCTAACCTTCATCCACTTCTATCTTACCCCTAAAACCCCACCAAATCACAGCCAAAACTCCACAAAACTGCAGCCCCAAACCACACCCAAAACAACCACAAAACAAGCCCCAAAAATCGTAGCCTTCAACCTTTGTCCATCAACCTTTCAGCTACCCAATCTCCCTTATCCCTTCAACCGCAACATGTATCTCTCGCTGCATAATGCTGCTACCAACGATCTCTCACTACCATCCTTCTTGATCGTAGCCAGCAGTTATCCCTTGTGACACAAATGCTACCAGTAGCGATCCTTCGCTACCATCTGTCTTCATCGTAGCCGCAACAATCTTTCGCTGCCAACTACCTTGATAGTGGCCAGCATCAAAGTGAACATGACCAGGAGTGGTCTCTCACTCCATACAGTCAATGTTGCTACTGCCTGCTTCTTCCTCCACCATCACTACTGCCTCCTGATTCAGATCCCTTGGCTGCCATCTTCCAACAGATATCAGTCACCTGAAAATCGTAGCCTCGACGACCTTGCATCATCACTACAGACACGCAGCCAACGTTGCTATTGCTATCTTCTTCCTCCACTATTGCTGCTACCCTTGGCTACCATCCTCTATCAACACAACAGCTACTTGGAAACTTCACTGCCATAGCCTCGACATTTTTGCAGCATCATCATAACAGCACCTTCTCATCCTTTTGCTGCCATTGTTGCCTTCAACCTGAAGATTGTAGCTACACTTTTTAATCGGTTATTTGACAGGTTGGAGATCCTTATATCATGGCACTAGTGGGCCTATTCGAAGCCAAATTAGAGGCTTTCGAGATGCATATGGATGCTAGACTACGTACTCTCTTGAAGCAAAGTTAAGACACGATAGCCCTACACCTCGATGACATCGATCTCTTTTCCCCAACTTCAAGAAGGGCACCTCAATCAAGATGCTCAAAGCATGAGAGCCACATCCCAACCAATAACATATAAACCTTTAGCACCAATCGATTACAAGAACATTGGCGAAGAACTAGCGATGATCCATCAAACCTTTACCATCACAGAGTACCAAACAGGGTTTGAAAAGATTATCTAATTAAACTTACGATTGGTCTAAAAAATAGATATTAAGGACTTTTATTAAGGGTCTGAAGCCAGAGACAACCGTACACACTTAAGGAAGCCATCTCCTTCACGCAACATCAATAGGAGCGATTGTACTATGAAGCCCGGGGGACTAGGGTTGCTCCCCGACCAGCGACACCAAAGCTTTCACCTCCTCCTACTGTTAACCGACCCGCTCAGCCAAAGAAATTAATAAGAGAAGACCCTCATGACAGATCGACAAAGGGCCTATGTGGGTGTTGTGATAAACTGTGGAGCCTCGAACAAGATTGTAAAATGGAGAGACCTTTGATGATTGTGGCCATTGAAGAACCCAAACATGAAGATACGGCTCTCGAGCCCAAGGAGAATGATACACCACAACTGTGATAGTTACAAGTGCCCTACAAGCCAATCATGTGAGTGATGGCATGTGTGACACACTACATGATCTTTTTGCTTATGATTAATATTGACATATTCTCACATTATATTATTTGTTGTATATATATATTGTGATGTCCTTGGTTCTATACAAAGGGAATCAGATTATGATGAGATCATGATAATAAGATCGATTCACCTTTAAACATAGATCCTGAATAATCCCGATCATAGGTTACTCGAGAGGGACATCGAGATAACCGGATAGACCGGTGTACTATATACCCATCCATATGATGGAGGTGTCTAGTCTCTTAGCCACTTATGTGGAGACATTAAGGATATAGTATAGGTGCTCATTAGAGAATGAGTTCACTAATTGATCTGCTTATCGAATGCTTTATAGTTGATGATACCAAATGTCAGACATCGATTCCATAGTCCTAGTTGTGTATCTGGTCTTTAGACTTGAGACATTAAGGATGTCTTGTATAAGTACTCCTTTCTTTGATGTCAGACTTATAGATTTGAAAAGTTCCAGATCTGGTGTAACTGGTTATCGAGATTGGTAGCCAACCTTACAAAGATAATTAAGTGTCAATAAAGGATCATCCACTCTCGGTATCACGAGACAAATATCCCGTATGTTCTTGCTAAGACAAATCCCTGGCAAGATAAATTGATTAAAGCAATTTAAATTGAATCTGATTAAGAGAGAAAGAGTTCTCTGGTAGAATCTAATTAAAGCAAGATAAATTGATTCCGTATGTGACCTGACAGTACCATGTCCAATATATGGTCTCTAGGATATTAGTTGGATGAGGGATTATAGATACACGGTAACTGTGGACAGACAGGTCTGATGGATTTGATCTCCCCTGTACCGTTTAGGGACTATGGCGTAGTGGCCTAGTACATCCATAGTTGATGAGTCCAGTGAATTATTATAGGGATAATAATTCACTATATCAGAAAGAGTTCTGATGGGAGCGACTCACAGCCAGCTTGTATCGGGCCTAGAGGGTCACACACATATGGTGGATGCTTCAGCGAATAGAGGATAGGATGGAGATCCAATTAGCCCCTATTCTCATTAGATGAGACCCTATGCTGATGGGCTCCTTTCTTAAGGTCCAATTAGATGCCTAAAGAGATTATTTGATAAAGATCCAATAATGCCCAATTGGTGGGTTATTGGATGAAGATCCAATACCTAGGAGGGGAGACTCATGGTTGATAGGAGGGGAGACTCATGGTTGATAGGCTTCAGCTTTGGCCTCCCTCTCCTATTCTCCTCCCTCCCTCTGCGCAATAGTTGTGAGATCATATTTGAGGAGTTTTACTATAGAGATCCATCGTATGGATACCGCTAGAGAGGAGGATGCTTAACCTCTTTCATCCTCTCCATCTGGATCTGGAATACAAGAATATAAGATCTCCCTATGTAAAATCAATCTCTCACGTATCACGATTTTTTGGTTTTTATGATTTTTTCTCACGACCCCGATCTTTTGCACGATAATTTGATCTACATGAGAAACCAGTTTTTGTTTTGATTTCTATTGCACATGTGATACATCCTCTGAGGTTTTCTAACAAATCGGCCACCTGCATAGTCCCTACCTTAGCCGGCTACACAAACCTGTAAAAATTGAAGATCTAAGGATTTCTCGAGCATCAATCCGTCATCATCCTTATCGACATCGGGAGCATACACAACTTTATGAGCAACAAGGTTGCTGCCTGTTTGATGCTCCAAAAAGAAGATTACAGCGGGTTCGAAGTCAATGTAGCTAACGGCCAAATTCTGAAGTGCAACTAGAAGTGCCCATGGGTAAAACTGATCCTACAAGAGCAAGATATAGTTGCTAATTTTTTCCTCCTCCCCTCGATGGATTTGATATAGTGTTCGACGTTGATTGGTTGTCCATGATTGAAAATATTTTCTGGAATTTTTCGAAGCTAACCATGAAAGTTTTCAGCAAAGGAAAATAGATGGTTCTACAAGGGAGCCAAGCGACTACGACAACAACACAACACTTAGGGATGGTACCAAAAGAAGAATCTAGTGGTTTCTCAAATCAAATCCAAGAGTTTCAAGAGATGAAGCCAAAGGAGATTGAAGACAAGAGCCCTCGCCCACAGCTTGCTGAAATTTTGGGAGTCTCCACCAAACCGAGCCTACTATCTATCTCCTATCAAGATGCCCAACTCCCCTATGCTAAACTAGCCGAAATTACCACCAGCTGATGCTTGGCCAGAATGTTGCCCATAGAAGATCGAAGCTAAGAGGGTTACACAAGAGATGACAGAGACACATATTGTTCGTCCGTGTTTATTTTCCACTACGACACATCCCTACATCCTTTTTTCCAGGGATAAGTTACTTCTGATGTGTTATATCTTACTGAACTCACCATGCTTGCTGATACGCCACTTCTAGATCTTAGGTGACTTCCACAACTTTCCCTAGGATCCGACCATGATGCTCAGACTTCCTTGATGATGACCCCCGATCTATGGCCTAAGACCGTGAGAAGATTGAGCCCCTCTGGTGACGAAATCACAGTAAGAGAAAGACCATTTGCAAGACTCAACGAAGCATGCCTCTTACTATTAAGAAGATGTACCACCTTGGCCAAGTGGAACTATAGCCCTCATGACTATGATGTCGTCCACACCAAATCATGGCCAGATGTTTATGATTGGAGTAGATACATCCAGAGTTTGGATCAATGTCACCCTTATGTAAGATGGTCCACGGCACGAAAGAGGAGTAAGGCTAGAAGAATCATAATCCATGCTCATGCTAGATTGGGCTCTCATCATCCTGAACCATACCAGAGGGGAATCATAATTCCAGAATAAAGATTGGCTATTACTGAAGACTAACCATATGGCAGCACATGCAAAGAAGAAACGACCTCATAACAAACTTCAAAATGGATAAAAAATTAAAGATCGAGTTTTCCTATACCTTCAGCTCTATCAGCAAGAAACTCGAGTCTTAAGGAAGTGGTCTCCCTATTTCTTTAGGCCTTGTAAAATTGGGGATCACATTGGGCCCCTAACCTGGAGATCAGATCTGCGCACCATATCAAGATTACAGTTGATCCTCCAGGTGTCACACCTCAAATGAAAATTTAAAGAAGACAACTCAGCCTAAATCCTTTCAACTGACACCTAAGCTAATGAGGAGGCCAAAGTTCAATTGATGATCGCATGAGATCACTACAGATGCCACATGAGAGTTTTATGAGGAGCTAATGACCTGGTTCCTTGAGTTTATGGATCCTTAGCCTTGATGACAAGGCTGATTCAAAGAGGGTGGGCTTGATAGGACTCCAACAGGGTTGAATCCTAATCACCCTAGAAGAAATTAATAAGAACCCTATGAGATTATAATAAAACCCTACCTAGTCACTTCTATCCTATAAAGAAGTGAGACTAGGGTTTATTTTGGGGCCTTAGGGCTTACTGGTCGCTGCCCCCCTTTACTAGGCTAGTCGACCAGGGTTTCTTGCAGGTGTAGGAGGCCTTGGCGCCATCATAGTTGCTGCCCATCTTTATTAAGGTAGGGTGGCTATAGGAGGGGCAAGGGGGTAATTTTACTTAGGCAGCACCCCCTCTTGGGCTTGGGTTTAGAGCCCTATATAAGCATGTAGCCTCCTCCTCTTTCAATCAAGCAAGATCAATTCTATTTTAGCCTTATTGGTCGACCCTAGGAGGGAGGAACCCCTATAGTGTTCTTAGGGTTGATCCCCCTCAAAGATTAAATCCTATGGAGCTCCTTCTAGGGTTCTATCACTTTTCTAAGCTTATGTTTCACCTTCTCTGCAAGGTAATCCTTGTAGTTCCTCTTTTAGTGCTCGTCTTGCTGGGAAACCAAAGTGGAGCATCACATGTGTAGCGAAAAATCAAAACAAAACTGGTTTCCCATGTAGATCAAAATTATCATGCAACAATTGGTGTGCAAGAAAATCATAAAACCAAAAATCACATTATTTGATAGATTATTTACCTAGGGAGATTATATATCCCTATTTTTTCAGATCCAAATGGAGATGATGAAGAAGGTCAAACGTTCTCCTCTCTAGCGGTACCCACACGATGGATTAATATAGTGATACTTCTCTAATTGCAAACCAAAAACTTGTAACTCTTATGCAGAGGGAGGGAGGAGAATAGGAGGGGACGACCAAAGGTGCAGCCTATCATATATGTGCCTCCTCTCCTATTTTTAGAGAGCCACCCATTAGATCTCCATCCAATTACCCACTAATATTAATTTATTGGATCTCTCTCCAATAATCTCATTTGGTCTCTAATTGGGCTTTATGCAAGGAGTCCATCAATGTAGGGTCTCATCTAATGAGAACAGGGCCTAATTGGATAACTCATATCTAATCTTCTATTCGCTGAAGCATCCACCATATGCGTGTGACTCTCTAGGCCCAGTATCGAGCTGACCGTGAGTTCTACCTGTCAGAACTCCTTATGGCTCAGTGAATTATTATCTCATAATAATTCACTCGACTCATCGACTATGGACATACTTGGCCACTGCACCATAGTCCCTAGATGATATAGAGGATCTTATCCATCGGACCTGTCTGTCCTCAGTTATCATGTATGTATAGTCCATCATCCATCTAATATCCTAGAGATCATATATTAGGTATAGTACTATCAGGCCATAAATGAAATCCGTCTAAGTCTCACGCTAATCAGATTCTCCCGGAAAACTCCTCTCTCAATCCGACCAACCTGATCAGGGATTTACTTGAGTGAGAGCTTACGAGATATTTCTCTCATGATACCGAGAGTGGACGATCCTCTATTAATACTCAATAGCCTTCGTAAGGTTAGCTACCAATCCCGAGAACCAATTGTAGTAGATTTAGAACTTTCCAAACCTGTAAGTCAGGTGTCAAAGAAAGGAGTACTCAAATAAGACATCCTTGGTGTCTTAAGTTTAAGGACCAGACATATAATTGGGACTACATAATCGATGTCTAACAATAGGTATCATTAACTATCTAACATTTCATAAGTGAATCAATCAGTGAACTTATTCTCCAATGAGCACTTGTACTGTATCCTTAGTGTCTCCACATAAGTGGCTATCAGACTTACCACCTCCATCATATGAACGGGGTATATAGTACATCAGTCTATCCGATTATCTCGATGTCCCACTCGAGCAACCTATGATCGGGATTATTTAGGATCTATGTTTAAAAGCTAATCAGTCTTATTATAGTGATCTCATAATGATTCGATTCCCATTGTATAGAACCAAAGACATCATAATATATATATTCGATAGATAATATAATATGAGAATATAATAATAATAATAATGTAAAAAGATTGTACAATATGTCACATGTGCCATCACTCATGTAATTGGCTTGCAGGGCACTTGTAACCAACATGTCTTTACCATAGAGGAAGCACTAGCATTTGTCTTTTGACAAGTATTTCTTAGTAACCTTTGTCTTTCCCAATTTTCCTTTGCCCTTCCCATTCTTAAGGGTCTTATCAGCCTTCCTTTTCTTATTGGTCTCACCAACATAGAGAACTAGCTTCTCTTTCATGATGGTGCTCTCATCCTCCCTTAATATATTGAGGAGCTCAGGTAGAGTCACCTCAAATTTGCTCATATTGAAGTTCATGATGAATTGAGGAAAGGAATCAAGTAGGGACTGAAGTATAAGATCAATAAACAGGTTATCCTCTAGGACTATTCCTAGAACTATGAGTTTCTCAATCCACTCTATCATCTTGTTAGGACTCTAGCTAGGGGAGTCCTAATTTAGTTTCATTAAAGAGGATAAATATATAAATCTTAAGGGCATTCATGTAAATCTTATCTAGCCGACCCCCTAATAAGGAAGTAAGGAGGCTGGCTAGGTTAGGATTAGATGAGAGGAAGATATTTTAAAGAAAAAGTATGATGAATGTTACCCTAATTAGCCACCCCTTATATTAGTTAAAGAGGAGTTGGTTGGAGAGGGGTTAAATTAGATTAGAAATAGGAAATAATAAGCAACCGTCCACCCCTAGATGAGCCAGTTGGAAGTTAGATTTAGAGATGCATTAGGAGTTGCCTTAGGAGTTGATTGAGAGTATGAGTCTTGAAGTAGGTAGGAATTAGGGTTAGAAGGCTTATAAATAAATAGCCTTGTAATCCTCCACTTTTTATCATCAATTGAAGAATATTTTCTGCAGCCTTTGAGTAGGAATTTGGAGGAGGGAACCCCTATAGAGTTCCAAGGAGGCTGATCCCCTATAGTGATCATCCCCAAGCTTAGAATCTGCTAGGGTTCTAACACTTGATATTAGAGCAGCGTTCTTGGCATCTCGCTACCCTTCTATAGCCATCCATTATTCCCTCATAGCCATCTAAAGAAATTCTCATAATTGCTTGAAGATCGTCATCAAATTCCACTATCATCTCCACTACCGTAGATCATCCTTTGATCTCCCCATGAATTGCAACAGGTTTTGGTTTCCTACCTTACTACTTCTGCAATTTAGTTATCCCTATTCAAAAAATAAAAAAATAAAAAAATAAAAAATTCTTTCCTATTTGCTACATAAACTTTTCGTCGCAAAGTTTTCATCTTTACGACGAAAGTTATGCTGCAAAATTCCAACCACACACCCTTGACTGTTTGATTTGTTGCTATGTTTTTACTAATCAAATCTCTACGAAATTTTTACCACAGCTTTAGAACTTCCTATCCTCAGATCTCCCTTTGGTTTCGTCAAAAAATTATCAAGATAACATGCTGATCTTTTACGTCCAAGCTGCTGCACTTTAGACATAAATATCTACTATCGTACTTCATCATGATCTTTGATTTTGCCGAACCTATTGCTATTATTTCTTTCCACAAAATTTTTGTCAGCATTACCTCTTCCTAATAGTAGATCCCCTTTAAGTTTCACTTGAATTTTTATTGAGAATTTCTGGAAAAAATTGTCTCACTACTGAAATTTTTTCGATGAAAAATTTGCTATTGCACCTTTGTCTTTCTTCTTCTTCTTAACTCACCGAAACCCAACCATCCTGCTGCCACCACCCAAGATGTCTTTAGGGCATCCCTCTAGCCTTAAGACACAGCCATCTTAACCTATTTTTATAACCCTAACACGCCAAAAAACCATAGCCCAAAACAAAAACCCATTACAGCCGAACCCTTCTATCACCAACCGATTGTCCGAATCTTCTACCACCCATGCCATTGACCTGTCAACAGAAAAAAGACAAGGAAATATCTGATCTATAGGCATACACCATAGCTTCCCAAGATCCAATTGATGCCAAGTTTGAAGCATTGGAATCTCAGCTTGAATCGCAGCTCGAATCACGCTTAGAGGATAAACTGTGCGCATTGTTCGCGGAGTTCAAAATTGGACAACAACCGAGTCCAACTAAATCTTAGTGAGGAGAGAGTTCAGAGAAGCCTCCAGAGAAGGAGGGACAATGTTCAGACATGCTTCAGCCACACATGAGGGTGGACTACCCACATTGGGAAGAAGGAGACCCAACGGGGTGGATTTCGTGTGTCGAACGTTACTTCCACTACTACCGAACGTCGGACAATTCTATGGTGGAAATCGCTCTCATCCACCTTGAAGGTGATGCAATCCAAAAGGTACAATTGGTTGGAATATAATCATGGAGCTCCGACGTGGAATTAATTTAAAATCACACTACTAAACCGCTTCGGACCTACGGAGTACGAAAATATCGACGACTAGCTCACAAAAATTTGGCAAACCTCTACATTTCAAGAGTACCAAACTAGGTTTATGAAGCTATCCTACCTTGTTCATGATTAGACTAACTTACAATTACTAGGTGCCTTCATCGAGGGACTCAAGCCGGAGATAAAAGGGGAGGTTAGGGCGCGGCAGCCCCGTACCGTAGCTGCTGTAATTTTCTTCGCCCGAATACAAGAAGAGCGGCTCAACCAAGATGCCCAGAGGACAAGAACCACTCTTAGGCCCACGACATACAATCCTCCTTCTATTCCCAGCCATTCTTCACTATCAAAAAATTGACAAGAGAAGAATTACGTGACCGATCAACAAAGGGGCTTTGTTGGTATTGCGACGAACTGTGGAGTCACGATCATCGCTGCAAAAAGGGCCACCTCCTATTGATTGAACCTCTTGAAGATGTGGAGGAGGAGATCCAGGAGCATGAGGAAGAGGTCGTAGATGAAAAGGAGCAGCTGGTTGATATTACAATGCATGCTCTTGCCGACTATGCAAACCCGCAAACGATAAAAGTGGGAGGATTTATGAAGCAACAACTGATTACGGTTCTCACTGACATCAGAAGCACTAATAATTTTATGAATAGCAAGGTTACTGTTTGGATGGCCTTGCCTATTGAAGATTGTAGCAAGTTTGATGTTAAAGTCACCGACGGACAAATTCTGAAGTGTGATCGCCGGTGCCCGCAGGTGAAGCTTTTACTACAGGATCAAGAAATAATCGCAGATTTTTTCCTTCTCCCTCTTGATGATTATGAAGCCATGCTTGGCATTGAATGGCTAACAACATTAGGTGATATTTTTTGAAATTTTTTGAAATTAATCATGAAGTTTTGCAACCAGGGAAAATGGATGGTACTACGCGACAAATGGGGGAGTGATATATCAACGATTTGCAT
Organism: Ensete ventricosum; assembly: GCA_029747655.1. Taxonomy (NCBI): domain Eukaryota; kingdom Viridiplantae; phylum Streptophyta; class Magnoliopsida; order Zingiberales; family Musaceae; genus Ensete; species Ensete ventricosum. Next base: position 33,832,492 of record JAQQAF010000003.1, on the reverse strand, counting down.
GACGAATGGAGAAAGTCTTGCACAAAACATGCAGCGGCTTCTTAGTACAACTTGAGCAGCAATACAAGGGGGAGGCAACCAAAGTTACTTCCCTTGCTTGCTAAATTTTCAGATGTATTTGATGAACCACGTAGCCTACCTCCTAGTCGCAGCATGATCATCAGATTTTGATTCTTTCGGGCAAACTTACAGCAAACACTTAGTCATATAGGTACCCTCATCTACAGAAGGATGAAATAGAAAGGATTGTGAAGGAGATGCTCGAAACAGGAGTCATTCGGTCGAGTTACAGCTCCTACTCTTCACCGGTACTCCTTGTACGAAAGGATGGAATATGACGAATGTGCAATGACTACAGAGCTCTCAACAATATAACTGTCAAGGACAAGTACCCTATTCCAATAGTAGATAAATTACTTTATGAATTAAAAGGAGCATAAATCTTCACAAAGCTGAACCTTCAATCCGAGTATCATCAGATACGAGTGTGCAAAGAAGATATACTGAAAACTATCTTTTAGACACATAACGACCACTACGAATTTCTGGTAATGCCCTTCGGTCTCACCAATGCTCCCTCCACCTTCCAGAGCCTTATGAATGATATCTTCTAGAATTATCTTCATAAGTTTGTGCTGGTTTTCTTCGATAACATTCTTATTTATAACCCTTCTACTGAAAGTCATTTTGAGCACTTATGACTTATTTTGACGATTCTTCGAGAGCATGTTCTTTTTGTCAAAAAATTGAAGTGTAGCTTTCTTCAACAGAAGGTAGAGTCTCTTGGGCATATCATATCAGAGGAAAGAGTAGCGATGGACCCTTCCAAAATTGAAGTAATGCAGAACTGGCCGACCCCAAGGAACATAAAATAGTTGCTCGGCTTTCTCGGCTGAACAGGCTACTATCGCAAGTTCGTGAAAGACTATAGGAAGATCAGTGCACCTCTCACTTCTTTGCTGAAAAGATATGCTTTCCAATGGTCGGATAGAGCCTCCACCACCTTTGACGAACTTAAGACCGCAATGACGACAACGCCCGTGCTAGCACTTCCCGATTTCAACAAGACTTTTGTTATTGAAGCCGATGCCTTCAGAGTGGGAATAGGTGTTGTGTTAATGCAAGATGGCCGCCCCCTAGCATATACAAGTATGGCTTTATCTCCTTCCCACCTCAAGATGACTATTTACGACAAGGAGATGCTCGTGATTGTGCATGCGGTGGCTAAATAAAGACTGTACTTAATCGGGCAACGCTTCCAAATCAAGATCGACCATAAGAGCCTGAAATATTTCTTGGAGCAGAAGATATCTTCCCTCGAGCAGAAAAAATGGGTAACGAAGCTTCTTAGATATGATTATGAAATAATTTATAAAAAGGAGAAAGAAAATATTGTTGCATATGTGCTTTCACGACTACCGAGCAAGCAAAATTTTTAATCGTTTCACTTCTGACCAGTAATTTCCTTGAGGACATTAGGAAAGAATGACAAGATAATCTAGGAACCAACAAGATCATAAGAAATTGGAGGAATAACCAAGTTCTAAGGTTCACTATAGTTGGGACTCAAAAGACCTATGCTATAAGGGACACATTGTGCTTGTGCCAAATTCTAGTCCTTCAAGAGATGCATTCCACACCCACGGTCGGGCTTATCAATGGAAAGCTACAACCTTTACCCATCCCGGACTCAATATAGACCAATATATTAATGGACTTCATCGAAGAGCTACCCTCATCATAATGAAAAGGTATGATTCTTGTTGTTGTTGATCGCCTTACAAAGTATGCTCACTTCTATGCAGTTCGCAATCCCTACACTACTTCTAACATTGCCCAAATCTTTATCAAAAATATTATAAAATTATATGGGATGCCGAGAACTATTATAAGTGATCGTGATAGGGTCTTCACGAGCAAATTATGGACATAATTATTCCAGATGCAGGGCACTAAATCGAAGATGAGCACATCATATCACCCATAAACCGATGGCCAGATTGAAGTGGCAAACAGATGTTTAGAGATATACCTCAGATGCTTCACTAGTGACTGGCCAAAAGAGTGGACAAAGTGGCTCCCTTTGACTGAATGGTGGTATAATACAACTTATCATCCATTTACGAAAATTACACCCTATGAGGCTATGTATGGCCAACCTCCTCCTGTAATCCCAAAATATGTATTGGGCACCTCTAAAGTAGAACAAGTAGATAGGGAACTATAGGACAAAGATAAAATGCTGAAGCTATTAAAAGACAATCTCTATGCAGCTCAAGCAAGGATGAAACAACAATATTATCAACACAAAGGCGAAAGAGAATTTGCAGTGGGAGATTGAGTATTTCTACGACTCCAGCCATACAGGCAAACATCGATCTAGACCAGAGCATCCATGAAGCTTTCACCTCGGTTCTACGAATCCTACCAGATTGTGGAGCGCATCGGGGCAGTAGCATACATATTAGACTTACCCGTCGACTCCCAAATCTATCCAGTCTTTCATGTGTCATGCTTGAAGCTTCAATTAGGATAGGACGAGATAGATCAAAGATATTTACCTAATATGACTATCCAAGGAGAGCTCCAGACTCAACCGAGGTGCCATCTTTGACCGAAGGATCATGACATTATGATGGTAACCCACTACTGAAGTGCTAATACAGTGGGCGAACCTTCCAGAAGAAGAGGCCACTTGGGAGAACTATGACGATTTAAAACTCAAATTTTCAGAATCATGGAGCACCAACCTTGAGGACAATGCTGATTTGAAGAGGGGTCTGTTAGGACTCTAGCTAGGGGAGTCCTAATTTAGTTTCATTAAAGAGGATAAATATATAAATCCTAAGGGCATTCATATAAATCTTATCTAGTCGACCCCTAATAAAGAATTAAGGAGGCTGGCTAGGTTAGGATTAGATGGGAGGAAGATATTTTATAGAAAGAGTAGGATGCATGTTACCCTAATTAGCCACCCCTTATCCTAGTTAATGAGAGGTTGGTTGAGGAGGGGTTAAGTTAGAGTAGAAATAGGAAACAATAAACAACCAGCCACCCCTATATGGAAGTTAGAGACTTAGAGATGCATTAGGAGTTACCTTAGGAGTTGATTGAGAGTAGGAGTCTTGAAGTAGGAGACCTCTTAGGAATTAGGGTTAGAAGGCCTATAAATAGCCTTATAATCCTTCACTTTTTATCATCAATCAAAGAGTATTTTCTACAGCCTTTGAGCAGCAATTTGGAGGAGAAAACCCATATATACTTCCAAGGAGGCCAATCCCCTATAGTGATCACCCCTAAGCTTAGAATCCGCTAGGGTTCTAACACATCTTTAGGACATAGTTCTGAACTGTTGCCCCTTTTATCATCATGGCTTGGAAGAGACTCTTGGATATCTCATATCTTCAAGTTCTTTCCTGTTCCTTATACAGTTGGTGAAGATGAAGATGGATGGAATTGACATCCATGCTCTCATGTTGCCTTTGTAACTCGAGAGTCATGGAGGTCAACATATAGTACTTTGCCAAGGTGGAATCGTCTATTTACTTCACATAGCGAGCGATCTCATCTTCACTTGCCCCTTCCTCTGGCATGGGTACAATCATGTCAAGGACGTATACGATTTTCTCCGTTGTAAGAATAATTCTTAAATTATAGAGTCAATCAGTATAGTTTAGACTAATGAGGCGGTTGGTATCAAGTATATCACGTAGAGGATCTGAAAGCGATATGTTTCTGACAAACAAGATATAGCGTGAATTAATAACATGCAGATTTTACAGAAAATTAATTAAGATACAAACTACTATCTTAATCTACTCCTACTATTTTTCTAGCAAATCACGAGACACCCTTAGCATGTGAAATGTAAGTCTTCGATAGACTTCTAGTGGGGATCAAGATCCAATCGACCTTTTTGTGTAAACTCGAGGAACACAACCAATCACATTAAGTCCAAAAAGGTAGGCAACTATTGCTAATCACAACTCCTAGTGATTCCAATCCTATTCGGCCTTTAAACCATCATGGTCTCAAGGGACTCGACCAACCATAATGTTCAGTTAAGTCATCACCATCGTTACTAGATGAGTATGATTTGATTATATGCCCATGAGGGACTCAACCAAACATATCATGTCCTCAAGTCATCAGTGACATCTCTATGTTGTAGGTAAGATCTCGAACCATTTAGATACGTGAGCCTCGAGGGACTCAACCAACTCAACGTATGTCATGGTTCAATTTCTTCCTATAACAATGGAAGACCACATGGGTCAATCTTATTGCATCACACTTATCGACGTAATATTATCGTAGGAAGGTTTTTGTTTTCTTTCAATCTCCTGATATGTCTCGTCACACACATACGTATTTAATATATATCTACATCACATGTGTGTATATATATATATATATATATATAGTAAATATATAATCACATATCGCATATGCATGCTATACCGGATGATCATGAACCGTCATCTAATGTGATTAGGCCCGAGCCAATGAGCCCAATAACTCACAATAGGATCTATGTGTATATCGACGCAACTCCATGCCCTGTGATCATCCTTCTCATTATCATTGGTTTTGTCAGATCCTTGACGCATCACCATGCATCGCGATCGTCCGTCACGACTTCGTGGGTCCTGTTGACACTTTCATGCACCCACTGCTTCTCTTTATCTAATTACAACATAATCACATGCACATCAACCCGATTATAAATGAGAAAAACAGAGGCTCATAGGCCCCAATAATAATAATAATAACATACACACTTTATAACACATGGCTCATGATCATCTGTCCACATCATTCATCACATGTGCAAATCAACATGTAGGACTACTTGATAATGAATAATTAACCAAATTATTTAATTAATTATTTTTGAAATTTTTAGGATACCCTACCATAGGGTTCCTAATATGGCATAAAAGGGACTTCTTATGTGACTAGGAAACCCTAACCGCAATGAGCCCCCTGTGGCTAGGGACTACCTTGGGTAGCCAAGAAACCCTAGCCTCCAAGGAGTTCGTTTTCAGCTGAACCATTAGTTGTAATCTGCTCTGGGCAGCCAACAAACCTTGGCCACCCAAAGATCCCTTACGGCCAAGAATCCCTAGTTGCAAGGTTACCTCAAGCGGCCAGGAAACCTTGGCCGTTAGGGTTTCTCATGTATCCAAGACACTTGGCTGTATGGGAGGCTACTGCCATGGCCAAGAGCTTGCTGCTTTTAGCTATGCAGCCTTTAGCTAGGCCGAGAGGAACATCTTTGCTCTTGGCCAAGGCTGCAAGTAGCCTTTGGCCATGCCACAGGGCAGCAACAGTTGCTGCCCTTTACCCTCCTCTTTGTCCTAACAATTTTGACATCAAAGGACCTTAAAACTCCTTCGTATAACCTCTTTATAGTGAAAAGGTGCTGTCCATATCTAAAAGACTATGAAAAATCATAAAAAGGTATGCAAAAAATAGTTTACGAGTTTCAATCTCATCACACATAGTTTAAAAGCCAATCATTTGCGCGAGCAACCTGGCTCTGATACCACTGTTGGAAACCATTAGAGCATCATATGCACAGCGGAAGAAAGAAAACAAAATTGGTTTCCCATGTTCATCAATTCATCGTACAAAAATTGGTGGACACACAAAACTAAAAACTACAATATGTGAGAGATTGATTACCTAGGGAGATCATATATCCTTAAAATTCCAAATCCAGATGGAGAGGATGAAGAAGGTCAAATGTCCTCCTCTCTAGCGTATCCATACAATGGATCATTGCAGTGATGCTCATCCAATTGCAGCCCAAAAACCTACAACTCTTACGCACCTCCTCCCAGCACTCGTAGAAGAAGATCACCTATCTTTTTCGCTGCCCTCTTGCAGCATGGAAGGGCTTGTCACAGAGAAGATGAGGGAGGGAGGATAATAGGAGGGGGCAGCTAAAAGTGCAGCCTATCATTGTTATGCCACTCGTGCCTCCTATTTATAAAGAGCTACCAAAAAATACTAGTGGATCCTACCTTAGTGGGTATTGGATCTCCATCCAATTACCCTCACCACTAGGATTATTTGATCTCTATCCAATAATCCCAATTGGCCTCTAATTAGGCCTTATGCAAGGGATCCATCAATGTTGGGTCTCATCTATTGAGAACATAGGCTAATTGGATAACCCATATCCAATCTTCTACTTGCTGAAACATCCACCATATATGTGTGACCCTCTAGGCCCAACACTGAGCTGGCCCTGACTCCTATCTGTCAGAACTCCTTCTGACTTAGTGAATTGTTATCACATAACAATTCACTCGGCTCATCGACTATGGACGTACTAGGCCACTATGCTATAATCCCCAGACGGTACATGAGATCTAATCCATTGGACCTACTTGTCCTCAATTACCATGTATATATAGTCCCCCATCCATCTAATTTATCCCATAGGCCATATATTGGGCATGGTACTGTCAGGCCATATACGAAATTCATCCAAGTCTCGCTTTAATCGAATTCTCCCGAAGAAATCCTTCTCTCTCAATCCGAATGACCCCGACTAGGGATTTGTCCGAGTGATAACCCATGGGATATTCATCTCATGATACTGAGAGTGAATGATCTTCTATTAACACTCAATTGTCTTCATAATATTGGCCACCAATCTCGATAATCGATTATACCAGATTTGAAACTTTATAGACCTATAAGTCAAGCGTCAAAGAAAGGAGTACTCAAATAAGACATCCTTGGTGTCTCAAGTCTAAGGACCAGACACACAATTGGAACTATAGAATCGCTGTCTAATGTTTGTTAGGATCAATTATCACTGGGGGGGGGGGTGAATTGGTGTAAGTGTAAATTTTTTATTTTAAACAAAAACGTTTCGGTTTAAGCACAATAGGAAGATCCAAAGCTTATTATTCAAATAAAGCAAGTGAATGATAAGAAGATTGCTAAGTTACTTGCTTACTAATTACTTAAGAAAGAGTAAGAAAATTTGAAAGATAAGAAACATCATAAGTGAAATGTTTGCTTTCAAAGAGTACATAAGATCGAAAGCGTTAATAAGGAAAGCAAAAGATGAACTCACAATTTTTATAGTGGTTCGGCACCAACAACCTACGTCCACTCCCAAGTCCTCCTTGAGGCACACCGACGTCCACTACCGATCTTCTTTGGATGGAGACCAAACCCTTACACTTTGCTTACAAGGGAGACTTTGAGAAAATTTCTAACTCTAGGCTCTCTCCCTTCCCTTTTCTTTTTCTTACAAATCACACCCAATTTCTTTTTCACAGAGTTTAATTGCCCAAAGAGAGTTATTGTGAATGTAAGAATACTTGGGGTATTTATAGACCCTAAATGGCTTCAGAAATTAGAGCAAAAAAATCAAATATACTTAAAAAAATTGGGTACGGGTAGTTTACCCACCAACCTGGGCGGCTCAACCATCCGAACATTAGGGTATGGACGGTTTACTCACCGGCCTTGGGCGGGTCAACCGTCGAAAGTACCCAGATTCTTGGGTACGAGCGGTTCAACCACCCGGCCTGGGCAGGTCAACCACCCGAAAGCTTGGGCGATGGTGGTACATTCGCCTCTCATCGGTGGTTTACCCATCAAAATTTTCGTAAAAGTGGTTCCCTCCACTTTTCGAATTCCGGCATGAACCTGATGTTGACCAACCCTCTGGTAACCAATTGAGCTCAACCTGAGCTCAATCAAACCCCAATAGTGGACCTGGTTGTCTTATTGAGTTGATTTGGATTTCATCCAAATCCAACTCAATTAGGACTCACTTCTAACTACGACTCAACGATTACAACGCTTAAAGACTACAAGCTTAAATTAAGACCCAACTTCTGCCAATCCGGTAACCTATGGCATTCTTACGGTAAGTCATCCAGTCTTTTTCCGGTGATCTCCCGACGTGCTCCCAGCGAGCTTCCCGATCCCTTCGGTGAATCTTCTAACGAACTCCCACGAGGTCCCACTGCATCGTCCAAACCTGGCCCGATGCCTAAGCTTGATCTTGGCCCATTATCTGGTTGTAACTTCATTGCTCTTGTCATAGTTAGACCTGCAAATCTTCCTCTAACACACATGTTAGATAAACACTCATCAATTGATCTCATCATCAAAATCCGAGATTCAACAATCTCCCCCTTTTTTATGATGACAATCAATTGATGACGGGAGTTAATCCTAGCTCCCTCTAAATTCATGCCATGATAAAAAGGACTTAAATTCAAGAGAATCACTCACTATTGAATTCAGGTGAATTAAGGCCATCAATACTTCAAGCAAATCACATTTCATGGATAGCAATAAGACTTGTATATATCAATAATAATTTAATTTTAAAGTATCAAGTCATCAATGCATCAAAGATTTTCATGAATTTTAAACATTTGAAAATTTTCCATCAAGTCATCAATGCATCAAGGATTTTCATGAATTTCAAATATTTAAAAAATTTTCATCAAATTATTACATAAGTCATCAATATCCATTTGATTACATAAGTCATCAACATCCATTTCTCTCCCTTTGTCATCAACAAAAAGGTGAAATGTGGGGCAAAAATGAATTTTTGCTCCCCCTTTTTAAAGTACGATATGATTCATAAAGTCCTTTCTTCCACTTGTGAAAAAGAAGGAAAGAAAATAAGGGAGGAGTTACAAAACATCATTAAGAAGAGCTTTCAATTTTATACAGATAAAATTTCAAAAATAAGTTCAAAAATCCAAAATATTCAAGGAGATTAAAGGTTTAAAAGCTTCTTATGCATTTAAAAATTATTTCATGTAATTTTAAGCAAAAATAGCAAATAAATCCAAAAAATAATAAAATCATCATAATGCAACTTTTTTCTCCTTTTTCTGAATAATAAGATAAACATCTCATGGGAATAACAAAACATTATCACAAAAATAGCTCATTCTCATGAAATTAAGCAATTCATATATTTTCATGATTTAGCATTCCAAGTTCTCTTCTAAGAAAATCAAATTGTTCTCCATTTAAGGGTTTTGTAAAAATATCCGCTATTTGATGCTTAGTGTCAATAAATTCCAAAGAGATATCTTGACAATTTACATGATCTCTTATAAAATGATGTCTAATATCAATTTGTTTGGTTCTTGAATGCTGAATAAGATTTTTGGTTAGAAATATAGCACTTGTATTATCACACTTTATAGGAATATTTTTCAGTTTTATTACATACTCTTATAGTGTGTTTTTCATCCAAATGACTTGGGCATAACATGCACTAGTTGCAACGTATTCTACTTCCACAGTAGATAAAACTACTGAATTTTGTTTCTTAGAAGTCCAAGAAACATGTGCATGCCCCAAAAATTGACATGTTCTGGTAGTGCTTTTTCTATCTATTCTACATCCACAAAAATCAGCATCAGAATAGGTAATCAAGTAAAAGTTCTTTGATTTAAGATACCATAACCCTAGTTTAGATGTTCCTTTCAAGTATCTAAAAATTCATTTAATTACTTTCAAATGAGAGAGTTTTGGATTAGATTGATACCTTCCATACAATCCAACACTAAACATGATATCTGGTCTTGTAGCAGTTAAGTATAATAAACTTCATATCATACCTCTATAAGTTTTTTTATCAAAGTTTTCTCCTTCACTATCTAAGTCCAACTTTGTATATGTGCTCATGGGAATGTTTAATACTTTAGCATTTTCAATCCTAAATCATTTTATCAAGTTCAATATGTACTTATTTTGACTAATAAAAATACTATCATCAAGTTGTTTTATTTGTAATCCTAAGAAAAATGTTAACTCACCCATTAGACTCATTTCAAATTTTTGACTCATTTCTTTAACAAAAGACTCACGTAAAGATTCATTTGTAGATCCAAAAATGATATCATCAACATAAATTTGAATAACAAGTAAATTATTTTTAAAATACTTAAAAGATAATATGGTATTAACCTTGCCTTTTGAATATTTATTTAAAATAAGAGAAGAACTAAGTCTTTTATACTAAGCCCGAGGGTCTTGTTTTAATCCATAGAGAGCTTTTGTAAGTTTGAAAACATGATTAGGAAGAAGATTATTTTTAAAGTCGGGGGGTTGTTCAACATACACTTCTTCGGAAATAAAACCATTTAGAAAAGCATTTTAAAATCCATTTGAAATAACTTAAAATTTTTAAAAGAAGCAAAGGCAAAGAGCATCCTTATGGCTTCAAGTCTAGCCACGGGAGCGAAGGTTTCATCATAATCGATTCCTTCTTCTTGGTTGAAACCTTGAGTCACAAATCTAGCCTTGTTTCTAGCCAAGATACCATTTTCATCTTGCTTGTTTCTAAATACCCATTTAGTACCAATCACTAAATGGTCATTAGGTCTAGGAACAAGCTCCCATACCTCATTTCTCTCAAATTGATTAAGCTCTTCATGTATTGTATTAACCCAAGAATCATCTCTTAGGGCCTTATTAATACACTTTGGCTTGATTTGAGAAATAAACACGGTATTTGCACAAAAAATTCTAAAGGAAGACCGAGTTTGAATTCCTTTTGATGTTTATCCTATTATAAACTCCTTAGGATGATCATTCATATACTTCCATTCTTTGGGTAAAGTATTGGAAGTAGATACATCTAAGTAACTTTTAGGAGTGTTATCTTTTAAATTCAAAGTATCAAAGTCGATCAAAATCAATCTTCTTAAATTCGGAAAGCTTATTAAAAACAACATGAATGGATTCTTCTATTACTAATGTTCTTTTATTAAAAACACGATAAGCTTTTGAAATAGAAGAATAACCTAGAAAAATGCCTTCATCGGATTTTGCATCAAATTTACCTAAAGCATCCTTTTCATTCAAAATAAAATATTTACAACTAAATATTTTAAAATAAAAAATATTGGACTTTTTACCATTCCATAATTCATAAGGAGTTTTAGTGAGTAATGGTCTTACTAGAACCCTATTTAAAATATAGCATGCCGTATTAATGGCTTCGGCCAAAAAATATTTCGGAAGACTATGTTCATTCAACATTATTTTAGCGATTTCTTGTAAGCTCCTATTTTCTTTTTCTATTATTCCATTTTGTTGTGGATTTTATGGAGTAGAGAAGTTATGGATATATCCATTAAAATCACAAAAATTTTAGAAATTATTATTTTAAAATTCTCCACCATGATCACTTCATATTGAAGAAATCATGCATCCTTTTTTATTTTAAATAACTTTATAAAATTTTATAAAATATTTAAATGTATCACTTTTATGTGCTAAGAAATAGGTCCAAGTATATATACTAAAGTCATCCACTAAAACAAATGCATATTTACTACCACCTAAACTTGTAATGTCAATTGGTCCAAATAAATCCATATGGATCAATTGAAGTGGTCTAGATGTGCTAATTTGATTTTTCAATTTAAAGCTACTCTTTATTTATTTTCCTAATTGACAAGTGTCACATACTTTGTCTTTGATAAACTTAAGATTAGGTAAACCTCTTACTAGTTCTTTGGTAGAGATTTGATTTAAAAGTTTCATGCTAGTATAACATAATCTTTTATGCCAAATCCAAGCATTATCATTTAAAGCTGAAAAACAAGTTTCATCACAAACTTTTTCGATATCTATGGTGTATACATTATTGTTTCTCAAGGCAATCAAGGATTTGTTTTTGTGTGTTAATTCAATTATGCAAGCATTAGGTTCAAATTTAATCACATATCCTTTATCATATAACCGACTAATGCTAAGCAAGTTATGTTTTAAGCCATCAACTAACAATACATCTTCAATCAGGTGATGTGTTACTTATTATTCATTTTCCAATGATTTTACCCTTGTTGTCTCCGAATGTAACAACTCCTTCACTTAAGCTAGTGAGCTTAGAAAAATAAGATGGATCACCGGTCATATGTCTTGAGCATCCACTATCAAGATATCATTTGGTGCTCCTAGCTTTAGTTTGGAGACAAACCTACAAGAAGGGTATATTTGATTTAGGCACCCATTTTACATTGGGTCCTCCATATATAACTCTTTCTTTCTTTTCTAATTGATTTTTGTTGTATAAGGTTTTCTTTGGAACCCATACTAGTTAATGTGGGCTACATTTGCTAAATATGCATTTATTCACCTTATGTCCTAATTTATCACAAAATTACACATAATTCTTAGTGGCGTATTTAATGTAGGTCCTCTACAAATATAGTTGACTTTCATTGGACATTACCAATAAAACCTATGCCATTTTTTCTATTAATATGATCCTTATTTGCAAGGATTATATTTAGGGATTTGTTCCCTATTTCAAATTTTTCTAGTGTGGTTTTAAGCATGATATTCTCTTCTTTAACATTATCTAGCAAATCACATTTAGAAGATGGTTTATGTGAAACTAATTAATCATGCATTTCGTCAAGTCTTTTAACTAACAAATCATGATCAACTTTAAGCAATTTAAAAGACTTGCTAAGTTCTCTAAACTCATTGAATAAATCATGAAACATATTTAATAATTCTAAAAGGAAATATTTAAAGGCTCACTAACCTCATATTCGATCACTATTAAGGCATAGTTAGCCACTTCTTATTTAGAGTTGTCTTCCTCATTCGAAGAGTTCGATTCATCCCAAGTAGCCGAAAGTGATTTCTTTTGAGTGTTGGCTTCTTCTTCGAATGAGGACATTCATTCTTGAAATGTCCCAGTTTTTTGTATTCATAGCAAATGACATTGTTCTTCTTCGATTCTTTTTTGTTTTTATAATTCTTGTTCTTTTTTATAAATTTTTTAAATTTTCTTGAGTCGAGAAAATTTTTATAAAATTTAAATTTTCTTTTTTATAAATTTTGTATTCTTTTTTGTATTCATGGTCGTCATCACTCGAGATTTCACTCGAGGAGTCATTTGTTGTCCGAAGTGCTACATCCTTCCTGTTCTTTGGAAGGGGTTCATCAAGCTCATCATGAGCTTTACAATTTAGTTCATATGTCATAAGAGAGCCAATTAGTTCTTCAAGTGGCAAGTTATTTAAGTCTTTGGCCTCTTGAATAGCGGTTACTTTAGGATTCTAATTTTTAGGTAAAGATCTCAAAATCTTACTAACTAATTCATAATTTGAAAAATATTTTTCAAGTGCTTTTAGGCCATTGACGACATTCATGAAACGGGTATACATATCTCCAATGGACTCACTTGGTCTCATTCGAAATAACTTATAGTTGTGAACTAAAATATTTATCTTGGATTCTTTTACTCTACTAGTCCCCTCGTGTGTGATTTCTAGAATGTGCCAAATATCAAAGGCCGATTCGTAAACGAAAATATGATTAAACTCATTCTTATCAAGAGTACAAAATAAGACATTCATAGCCTTGACATTTAAAGAAAAATTCTTCTTTTCCAAATCATTTAGTTCATTTATTGGCTTGGAAGATTTTTCAAATCCATTCTCAACAATACTCTATAGATCAAGGTCCAAAGAGATAAGAAAAATACGCATCCTTGTCTTTCAATACGTGTAATCCGTCCCATTGAACATGGGAGGACGTGAGATGAAATGTCCCTCATTCATGCCAAAACAAGCCATTACTCAAGTGGGTATTAATCCAAAGAGTAAGTACCTTACTCTGATACAAATTGTTAGGATCAATTGGCACTAAGGAAAGGGGGGGGGGGGGGTGAATTAGTGCAAGTGTAAATTTTTTATTTTAAACAAAAACGTTTCGGTTTAAACACGATATGAAGATCCAAAGCTTATTGTTCAAATAAAATAAGTGAATGATAAGAAGATTGCTAAGTTACTTGCTTACTAATTACTTAAGAAAAAGCAAGGAAATCCGAAATATAAGAAACGTCGTAAGTGAAATGTTTGCTTTCAAAGAGTAAACAAGATTGGAAGCATTAATAAAGAAAGAAAAAGATGAACTTACAATTTTTATAGTGGTTTGACACCAACGACCTATGTCAACTCTCGAGTCCTCCTTCTTAAGGCACACCAGCATCCACTATCGATCTTCTTTGGGTGAAGACCAAAAAATCAAACATACCCGAAAAAATCGGGTTAGCCGCCCAAAACCTTGGGCGGCGGTGGTACACCCACCACTCACTGGCGGTTTACCCGCCTGAATATTCATAAAAGTGGTTCCCCACGTTTTCCCAGCGAGCTTCCCGATCTATTCGATGAATCTCCTAGCGAACTCCCGGCGAGGTCCTACTGCATCGTCCAAACCCGGCCCGATGCCTAAGCTTGATCTTGGTCCATTATCTGGTTGTAACTTCATTGCTCTTGTCATAGTTAGATATGCAGATCTTCCTTAACTACACATGTTAGATAAACACTCATCAATTGATCTCATCATCAAAATCTAAGACTCAACAATGTTAGATATCATTAACCATCCAACATTTCGTAAGCAGATCAATCAGTAAACTCATTATCCAATGAGCACCTATATTGTATCCTTAGTGTCGCCACACAAGTGGCTATGAAACTAGTTGCCTTCATTATATGGATAGGTATATAGTACACCGATGTCTGGTTATCTTGATGACCCTCTTGAGTAACCTATACTCGCGATTATTTGGGGTATGTGTTTAATGGTGAATTGGTCTCATTAAAGTGATCTCATCATGATCTGATTCCCATTGCACAGAACAACGGACATCAGTATGCATACAACATATAATATAATATAAGAATATGTCAATAATAATAATGTAAAAAGATTGTGCAGTGTCACATGTGTCATCACTCCCGTAATTGCTTGTAGGGCACCTGTAACTAGCATTCTGATAATTAGTGGAGAGGTCATGGACGATTATACCCAAGGTCCTCAAGATGGCTAACTAATATATAGCCATCGAGGCGATGATCTCAAGTAAGCTTGAGGAGACATGCAAGAGACTATGGTAGGAGTGACCACCATTGGTTCAAACCCTGAGGTCACCTCAATGAAGAAAATAAAATTGCCCTGAGCTGCCTTGCTCAAGACCTGAGTTGACCCTTCTAACATGATGAGAACTAAGGTCTTCTCACAAATAAAGGAAAAGGGGTTCTTTAAGAACCCTCAACTGATAAAGACACTATTAGAAAGGAGGGATAGATCCAAGTTTTGTCACTTCCACCATGACTTTGGCCATGACACAGAAGACTATCATGATTTGAAGGAACAAATCGAGGAGCTCATTTGTCGAGGGCACCTTAGGAGATTTATGTGGAGACCTTGGGAATCTTCACTCCAACCTTACCGCCTAGTGGACAGACAAATTGATGTCATCATTGGGGACTTGCCTCTAGAGGGGACAACACCTTAGGTCATAAAACCTACGCTTGAGCCACTATCGAGAAGCACCCGAGGTTAGAAGATGACATAGAAAGAACCTTCAAGGGTGAGGAGATGGAGTATCTCGACCCAAACTATGATGAAGCTCTAGTAGTCTCAGTAGGAATGATTAACGCTCGAGTAAAGATGGTCATGATTGACACAGGTAGCTTTGTCAACATCCTCTATTGTGATGCTTTTCAAAAATTTAGGCTCCCGGCTAATGATCTCACTCCTATGACTTCTTCATTGACAGGGTTTACAGGCCACTCCATCTCCACTCTCGGGACCATGAGCCTGCACATCATATTTGGTGATGAACCCTGCTCCACAATGGTGATGACCAAGTTTATGATGGTTGACATCCCCTCGACGTACAACGCGATCACAGGCTGACCCATACTCAATAAGTCGAGGTCTCTAATGTTGACCTATCAATTTGTGATGAAGTTCCTAACAAGAACCAACATCGAGGAGCTAAGGAGCGATATGACGGAGTCTCGCCAATGCTATCTAATGACAATCTCCTTATCGAAGAAGGCTTGGCTTGAGACACCACCATTAGAACCCCAAGATTTTGCTAATCCCCTTACACATATGGAACCAATGGAGTCACTAGTCAAGTGTTGGAACCCTTACGGATTCTAAGCTTAAGGTGATCTCTATAGGGTATTAGATCGGCCTCCTTAGAACTCTATAGGGGTTCCTCCCTCCTTGGTTTTCTGTATATAGGTTAAAAAATAATTAATCTATTGATGATGAAAAAGGGGAGAATGTAAGCTATTTATAGGGCTTCTAAACCCTAACTCCTAATGATTCTTACTTAAAGACTTCTACTTCTAACAACTTCAACTCCAACTCGAAAAATCAACTCCTACTAACAACTCCAATTGCTTCTCTAAGAAGCAACCTCCTAGCCGGCCCAAACTAAGAGAGGTTGGCTGTATTAGACTCTTAATCCTCCTCCAAGTTAATCCTAATCTCAATCGACCCCTTTTACTAAAGTAGGGGGCAGCTAGCTAGAGTTTACATGCACCCCAACTCCTAACTCAATCCCTCATCCTAGCTGACCTCTCTTAAGAGGAGAAGGGGCTAGGAGACTCCCATCGTATAAGGACTCCTCCCTAACACTAGCCAACAACTTCTTTATTAGGGGGTGACAGCTAGATTAGGGTTTATTACATTCATGACGCCATTGACTTTAACCCATTTCTAACTCCGACTCCTAACCCAACTCCAATTGAGTCAAATCCTAACCCTACTAGGATTTGGGTTGATTTATTAAAATGAACTCAAATCTTCTATTAGCCGACCTAATGTCAGGTCTAGGTTGACAGACAAGGCCTAATTTAAGGACTCAACTCAATCGACTAGGACCTGACTTAGCTAGGGTCATAACATCAAGGAATCTCTCGACAAGGACCATCCTAATCGGGTCATCAAGGGTGAGGCTGTTGAATCTTGGATTTTGATGATGCAATCAATTGATGGGTTATTGATCTAATATATGTTATTAGAGTTGATTGATGTAGGATTAATTGCGACAGAAAGATTATTACAATCAGGATTAGCCAAGGTCAAGTCCATGCATCGGGCCGGGGTTCGAACGATGCGGTTGGGAACTCACCAGGAGTGCGTTGGGAGCTCACCGAGGGTATTGGGAGCTTGCTAGGATGGCGCAAGGGAGTTCGTCAGAAGAAGACCGAGACTCATTAGAAGATTGTCGGGGGTAGCTAAAAAACTTACCGAGAGTTGGGATGGTCTTGTAATGGATATATTGGCCATTATGATTGTATTTAATTAAGTGCTATTTAGCATCATGCAGGTTTCACCATGACGGGATGAGTTACAGATCAGACATGAACCCAGGATCAAGCTTAGGCATTGGGCCAAGGATATGGACGATGCGGGGCGAGCTCGTCGGACGTTCACTAGGACTTCGCTGAAGGTATCGGGAAGATCGCTAGGAACACATCGGGAGATCGCCGAAGGAAGACCGTGAGACTCGTCGTTGGAGAAGCCAGAGGTTGTCGGTTTGCAGGAGTAAGGTCATTAAGCTTGGTGATCATGTTTTGATTATAATTTTAAGTCATAGGTTAAGATTGAGTCTTAAATGAGTATGATTTGGATGAAATCCAAATCAACTCAAAGATGCAACTGGGTCCACTATGAGGTTTGATTGAGCTTAGGTTGAGCTCAATTGGTTGACCAAAGAGTTGGTCAACATCAAGTTCAAGCTGAAATTCGAAAAGTGGAGGGAACCACTTTTGTGAAATTTTTGGTGGGTAAACCGCCAGTAAATGATGGGTAAACCGTCGTCGCCCAGGTTTCTGAATGGCTGATGATGAGTAAACTGCCCAAGGCCAGTGGGTAAACCGCCTGTACCATGGTATTCGGGCGATTGAGCCACCCAAGTCGGCGGGTAATTCGCCCATACCTGGATTTTCTGGGTGAGTTTGACTTTTGGCTCCAAAAATCTGAAGCCACTTTGGGTCTATAAATACCCCAAATTTTCTTACATTCCATACAACAATTTGGGGGATAAAATTCTTTGAAAAACTTGTGTGGATTGTAAGAAAAAGAAAATGGGTAAGGGAGAGAGCTTAGAGTTAGAAAATTCTCAAGTTTCTCTTTAAAGCAAAGTGTAAGGGTTTGGTCTTCACCCAAAGAAGATCGGTAGTGGACGCTGGTGTGCCTCAAGGAAGAGGACTTAGGAGTGGACGTAGGCCGTTTGTGCTGAACCACTATAACATTTGTGCGTTCTTTTGCTTTCCTTGCTTACTAATTTGTTTTGAAGTTTCTGATTTACTTATTTTTTGAAAGTAAAGTTTCAAGTCAAGCATTTCCCTTCTAGGTTGCTTATCCTTCGGATTTGCTTATTCCTTCTTAAGTCATTTAGAAGCAAGTAATTTAATAATCTTCTTTTAAATACTCACTAGTTTCACTTGAATGAAAAAGCTTTGGATTTTTTATTTTGCTTCAAGCAAGAGTTTTCATTAAAAGAAAAATTTATCCTTGCACTAATTCACGCCCCTCCCCCTCTTAGTGCCAATTGATCATAATAATTAGTATCAGAGCAAGGTAGTTACTCATTAGATTAACACCCACTTGAGTAAATGGCTTGTTTTGACATGAATGAGGGACATTCCATCTTACGTCCTCCCATATTCAACAGGACATATTACACATATTGGAAGACACAGATGCATATTTTTCTTATCTCTCTGGATATTAATTTATGGAATATTGTTGAGAATGGATTTAAAAAATCTTCCAAGCCGCTAAATGATTTGGAGAAATAATTTTTATTTAAATGCAAAGGCTATGAATGCCTTATTTTGTGCTCTTGACAAGAATGAGTTTAATTAAGTTTCCATTTATGATTCAGTTTTTGAGATATGGCATAAATTAGAATTAACACATGAAAGCACAATAAATCTAAATGAATCACTAAATGAAAAGACTTACAAAAATAAACTTGAAGAACACCTTCCAAAGAATAGAAAAGAATTTAAACTAAGCTTAACATATGACTCCTCGAGTGAAATTGATAGAACCCCAGAAGGAGCTCTATAGATTTTGATTCTTGAGGGGGATCAACCCTTGGAACGCTGTAGGGGTTCCTCCCTCCTAGACTTGGCATAAGGCTGAATTAAAATTATAGATTGCTTGATTCAAGAGAGGGAGCGACTATATCATTATATAGGGATCAAAACCCTAGCCTAAGGGGGTGTTTGCCTAAGTAAAATTATCTCTTTGCCCCTCTTATAGTCAACCTACCTTAATAGGAACAAGGGGCAGCTAGGTTGGCTCTATAGCCGACCTAAGCAAGGGAAACCCTGGCCAACCAACCCAGTAAGGGGGGGTGGCGGCCACTAAACACTAAGGGCTAATATAAACCCTAGCCATACTCCTTTATAAGATATGAATGACTTTATTACAATCTAGTAGAGTTTTATTGACTACTTCTAGGGAGATTAGGACTTAGCCATGCTAGAGTCCTATCAAACCCGCCCTCTTAAAATCAGTCTTGTCCTCAAGGCTGAAGTTTCATGAACTCAAGAAACCAGGTCTTAAGCTCCTCATCAGCTTGGGTGTTAGTTGGAAGAACTTAGGCTGAGTCATCATCTTTAAATTTCCATTTGAGGTGGGATACCCGACGGATCAACTGTAATCTTGATATGGTGCGCGGATCTAATCTCCAAGTTAGGGCTCCAATGTGGTCCCCAATTTTGTAAGGCCTACAGAAATAGGGAGACAACTTCCTTAAGGCTCGAGTTTCCTACTGATCAGGCTGGAGGTGTAAGAAAACTCGATCTTCAATTTTTCGTCCATTCTGAAGTTTGTCGGGAGGCCATTTCTTCTTTACATGTGCTGGTGTGAGCATGGATTGTAATTCTTTTGGGCTTACTCCTCTTTCGTGCCATGGACCATCTTGTATAAGGGTGACACTGATCCCAACTCTGGATGTGTCTACTCCAAGTATGAACACATTGTCATGTTCAGGTAATGCTAGCATCAATATAGATGGCATCATGGCTGTGGGGATCATGTGGATGCCTTTCTCCTGTTCCTTCTTGCGATCGTGGGCCGTGGATCTGAGGTCATCATCAGGGAAGACTTTTAGTATCATGGTCCGCTCCTCGGTGAAGTTATGAAAGTAGCCCGAGATGAGGAAGCACTGCATCAGAAACCATAGCTGGTTCAGTTGAATATGGCACTTCAGGAAGAGCTTATCCCTGCAGACAAAGAGGCAAAGTTTTTGGAGATAAAATGTCATTACAAGGGAAGGTTGTGGTCGAATGATCCGTATCTCCTGCATCTCCTGGACGATCTTTTTAGCTTCGGTCCTCTGAAAATGTGGACAGCAATATGGCCGAATATGTGCTCGTGGTTCCCTTTGTAAGACCAACATATAGGGGTCATGCAGTCTAGTAGGAAGGAGTCAACTCGGTTCAGCGGACGTGCCTGAGATTTCAACAAGCTTCTCCAAGCAGTGTGTCGAGATCATCTTTTCTTCATTCTCTCCTTTCCCACATAAGGTCACCTATTATCTTTTATCATTCATAAGGTCGTTAGAGCCCCTAGTGTCGGTGAGGATGGTGACTGGCTAATGCTTGATGAAGCCATCAATGTCCAATATCTGTGGTGGAGCATGAAAGGTGCAGGCGGCTGATTGTGGTTTTTTCCTTCATATCCTTCTCCTCGGACTCGAGAGCCGTATCTTTGAGTTTGGGTTCTTCAGTAGGCTCAACCAATAGAGGTCTCTCTTTTTTACAATGGTGGTCTCGGCTCCACAGTTTATTACAATGCCAACATAGGCCCTTTGCCGATTTGTCACGAAGCCCTTCTCTTGTTAACTTTTTCGGCTGAGGTTATGGCTGGCGGTAGATGGGGCCGAGAGTCTCTATGCTGCTGGTCGTGCGACCGCTTTGGTCCTCTGAGCATCTTGGTTAAGCCTATCTTTGTGTAGTCGTGCAAAAGAGATGGTCGCCTTAAGTGTGTATGGTTGTCGTGCTTTAACTTATTCTTGAATCTCCGGCTTCAAGCCCTCAATGAAAATCCTCAATATTTGTTTTTTAGACCAATAATGAGTTTGATTAGTTAACCGTTCAAACCTAATCTGGTACTCTTGAATGGTAGATGTTTGATGGATCTTCGTTAGTTCTTCGTCAAGGTTCTTGTAATTGATTGGTGCTAAAGGTTTATATACTTTTGGTTGGGATGTGACTTATGCTCTGAGCATCTTGATTGAGGTGCCCTTCTTGAAGTTGTACAAAGGAGATCGATGTCATCGAGGTGTAGGGCTGCCATGTCTTATCTTCGCTTCTTATTTCTGATGGACTCTTTTTGCAATCAAAATTTGCTCCATGTTGTGATCTTCTTGGGCTTAATGATCAATAGAATCTAAACTCCTCAAATAGAGCACATAATTTAGCATCCATACACATCTCGAAAGCCTCCAATTTGGCTTTGAATAAGCCCAGCAATGTCATGATGTAAGGATCTCCAACCTGTCAAACAAACCGACTGAAAAGTGTGACTGCAATTTTCAGGTTGAAGGCAGTGAATGACAACAATCTCGGGACTGCGGGGGTGAAGTCTCCAAGTGGAGGATGGCAGCCAAGGGTAGCAGTGATGGTGAAGGAAGAAGAGGGCAGCAGCAACATCGGTTGCGACTGTGCTGTGACTTCATGGCTGAAAGTGGCGTCGGTTGTAGCAAGGGTGCGGCTGCAATAGGAGGAAGATGGGCAGTGATGTACATAGCTGTTGCGGAGGAGGGCAGTAGCGGTATGGAGCGAGAGACGGTTGTTATTGTGTTCAATTTGTTGCTTGCCATGATCAAGATAGTTGGCAGTGAACGATTATTGTGGGCTACGATGTAAACAAATTACAGCGAAAGATCGCTGCTGGTAGCTTTTTGCCACAAGGATCACTACTGGCTTCAATCAAGGAGGATGGCAGCAAGAGGTCACTATTGGTAGTGTTGGGTAGTGAAAGATGTGTGATGTGGTTGAAGGGATAAGGGAGATTGGACGGTTGAAAGATTGATGGACCGAAGGCTTCGGTTTTTGGGTGCGATTTGTGGATGTTTTGGGTGCGATTTGGGGCTACAGTTTTGTGGAGTTTAGGCTACAAATTGGTATGGTTTTAGGGCTATGATAGCAGTAGATGAAGGTTAGGAAAATAGATTTTAGATCGGGGATAGATGGTAGCAGAGGTAGGTGTATCGGTAAGGAAAGTTGGCTGAAAAGGTACGTGGATCGATAAGGAAGTAGGCTGCGGTTAGGGCTGATTTGGGTGGCTGTTTGGTTTCGGTTTAGGGTAGGGTTTTGAAGGATTTTTGGTAAGGATGGTAGGGTTTGGTGATGAGGAAAAGTGAGTCTCAAATCCCACAAAAAATAGTACTCAAATCCGATAGAATTTGATAAAAAAATGTGCGGTGATGTGTAGTCCTGCCAAACAGATTTTACATCAAAGAAACGATGACTTCTCTATGTAATTTCTAGAGGAAAGTTTAAGAAAATTATGCAGAAACCCTTGGTTTAGATTTGGGAATACCAATAAAAAGTTTGGCAAAATTTTGACAGCGTAACAGTAGGGAAATAGAGTAAAAGACGAAAGGTAGATCCTTCATTGTAAAAATTCCAAAACTGCATACTGGTGAAAGATTGCACAAGAAAACCGGTTCCAGAAGGAATTTGTTTGAGAAATCAATCCTAGATGAAAGCTAAGTTCATCTTTGGAATTGTATAAAAATTTTAGCCAAAAAGGATGAACAAAAGTTTGGTTTCAAGAGGCCAATAGATAGAAGGCAGATTCTGCGTTGTAAAATTTCAGTACTGTGCAATGAAGAATCGTAGTGCTATAAGTCCAGATCCAGAAGGAGTTTTTTTACGAGATCAGTCTGAATGAAAGCTAATATGATCTATAAAATTTTATAAAAGTTTCAGCAAAAAGGATGATTAAAAGTTCAGTTTCAAGAAGCAACAATCGACTGAAAATTTCTGTAGTGTTTCGCCTTTGCAATAATGATAACGTTTGCGATGAACAAAATTTACAACGGATAAAATTTGGGAAAAATCTTCAATGTGTAAAGTAAGAAATCTTACAATATTAAAGAGGCATGGATGATAAAAATATTTCAGATTTCCAGATCAAATGCAGGGGGCAGCGGCAGATTGATTTGATCTATGGTTGGGGTGGAAGGTGGAGGCGCAAGTCACAGCAATTGTGGGAATTGCTTGGGAAGGTGGAGACATGGATGATGGCTATAGGGGCAGCAAGATTGCTACTATGATACCAGATAATAGAACCCCAGAAGGAGCTCTATAGATTTTGATCCTTGAGGGGGATCAACCCTTGAAACGCTGTAGGGGTTCTTCCCTCCTAGACTCGGCACAAGGCTGAAATAAAAGTATAGATTGCTTGATTCAAGAGAGAGGATGACTACATCATTATATAGAGATCAAAATCCTAGCCTAAGGAGGTGCCTGCCTAAGTAAAATTACCCCTTTGCCCTTCTTATAGCTAACCTGCCTTAATAGGAACAAGGGGTGGCTAGGTTGGCTCTATAGCCGACCTAAGCAAGGGAAACCTTGGCTAACGAACCCAGTAAGGGGGACGACGACCACTAAGTCCTAAGGGCTAATCTAAACCCTAGTCATACTCCTTTATAAGATAGGAATGACTTTATTACAATCTAGTAGGGTTTTATTGACTCCTTAAGATTAGGACTCAACCCTACTGGAGTCCTATCAAAAATCTTTAGTGATGAGGACATTGAACTTGAATTATTGACAAATGAACCAAATAA
The DNA here is from genome assembly GCA_029747655.1 of Ensete ventricosum. Taxonomy (NCBI): domain Eukaryota; kingdom Viridiplantae; phylum Streptophyta; class Magnoliopsida; order Zingiberales; family Musaceae; genus Ensete; species Ensete ventricosum. The sequence goes on along the minus strand of JAQQAF010000003.1, from coordinate 33,808,833 downwards.
ATTAATAAACATGAACCTTAAAAATGATCTTAAAATTATAGACAAGAACTCTTGCTATGAACACAAGAAGATGTGATGCACCGAAGATGAAAAGCACAATCAAGAAGAAGTGGAAGGAAGATCTAGCGCTCATGGCCAACCACGATGAGATAAGTAACCCACCCGAAAGCTCTTTTACTTTTGATGAGTTATTACTTTCTTTTCATGATCTTTATGATGAATTTAAAAATGATTAGCAAATCTTATAAATTACTTAAGAAAGAGTATGATTCTTTAGTTAGTAAATTTGAACAAATGCATGATACATCACTATCACACAATTCATGCACTAAATATGAAACATTGAATGATGCATCAACATCATGTTTTTCTTGTTCTAATTATGAGTCATTAGAGGTAATTAAATAAGAAAATGATATATTACAACAAACTCAAAAAGGGCTTAATATAGACAATGAGTCTCAAAAAATAATCCATGTTGATAAGGGTCATGTTCATAAGGAAAGTATTAGCATTGTGTGTGAGACTCATCAAAAGCCAACTATCCTCATTAGAAGACCTATATTATATACTCTTTGTCCAAAAGTATATGTAATTTTTGTGGTAAATGTGGACACTTTGCTTATAAGTGTTCATTTAAAAATTATAGTCCACGTAAATTAATTTGAGTTCCTAAATTAACCATAAATAACCTTAAGCCATTAGAGAAAATGGGAAGAACATATCATGAAGGACCCAAACTCAAATAGGTACCTAAATTAAAATCACCCATAATATAAAATTACATCATAACAAGGCTAGGAGCACTAAGTAATATTTTAAAAGTAGATGCTCAAGGCACATGACTTGAGATCTAATACACTTTCAAAGCTCACTAGCCTAAGTAATAACAAAAAAAATAAAATAAAATCATTATTAATGAATCTTTGGATAACTCATTAATTTTGATCACTCTAACTTTGGTATGCTAGAAACTTTATTTAAATTCAAATTATGAAAGAAAGATTTTAATGATTATTATGATTAATTGATAGATTCAAAATCATTGGCTTTAATATTTGTTGATTCAAATGCAAATGTTATCATTAAATAACTTAAATATTATGGTATTTTTGGCTAGGTAAAATATCATTCTTGAATGATTGATGTAAATGTTACATGATTTAAATGTTATGATAGTGTATGGGTTGTATAATAAATGATTATTGTTGAATGATATAATTTAAGCATAGAACAATATAGAAAAGGGATAGAAAAATCATGCTTCATTTTCTAGTGATTTTGAAAAATTATATGATTATGAAAATTGCATGTCTTATGATAAAGGAACAAAATGTTAGACTTAAATGCTTAAAATAAACCCTATGTTTGCTTTTAAGAAACAATGTAATGTATATCTTGATGATTTTCGTATTGCTTTTTTATTTTGATTGAAGATGCTTTATATTTAATGAAATCATGCTTGATAATGTAATGATGCATAGTGATCATGCTTAATAAATTTATATTTCAAAATTATATATGATGATTGTTGTAATTTATGGCTTATTGATCTTTGCCATAATGTAAGCTCTTTTTCAGTTTTAAATTAAAATGCATGTTTTTATTTGGCTTAAAAGACAAAGGCATGCTTACATGAAATAAAAAGGGAATACATTTTTCTTGAAAATTTTTCTATCTTATAAATTTTTCAAAAAGAGATTAATGAATCAATTATGTTATTTTTATGAATCTCTTGAACTATGAAAGTGATTTTGATGATTTGAACTTGAATAAGTTATTAGCATGATTTTGGCAAGTTTAGAAAATGAAACTTGAAAATCTTCTTATGAACCATATTCTTGAAAACTTAAAGTTTCATATATATAAATCAAGATCTTTTACTTATTTCTTCCTTAAAATTAACTCATGATCTTGATATCTATAATATGATATCTTTATGAATAAAGACTCTTCTTTGATCTCTTAATATTCTATTTTATCATCTAAGAGGAGATTTATTTAATTAAATCATATCTTTTAGTATTCATGAATGTCTTTTGAAATCAATATCTTTCTTGACATGACTTATTTTAAAAATCATGAATGACATAACTTATCACCAAAATTAGTATTTCTTAAGTTTGTGATAAGTTGAAAATTGAAAGAGATTTGTATTATCATGAATATTCTCTTAATTTCTTAATTTCACTTACACATTATGTGAATCACATTATTGATCTCTATGATTTTATCTTTTTAATAAAAAAAAGATTTATGATCTTGACAATTATAAGTTGGAACTTTTTAACAAGATCGTTCTTCCATTTTATTAAAAAGAAGGAATCTATCTAAATAAATTATATGTCTTAGGATATATGAATTAAGATTATTTGATCCCCTAAGACTAATTTTCATTATTTACAATCAAAAGAGAAGAAAGAACTTACTAGCTTGCATGTTCTAAAGTGATGATAAATTTGCTAAATTGCTAAGCTTTCATATATCAAAAACTTGCTAATTGCACTTCTCTTTTTTGTTGATGATAAAGAGGGAGAAGGTATGATGATGTGAAATCATGTATGATGATCATGCATGTAATGATGATTTTGAAAATCTACATGAAGATAATGATTTGTTATTGTTCAGATTTATTTGCTACATTTTCTTAAAATTTACATGAAAAAGATTTGTTGAGCTTATATTTAAAATTTTATATATACAAGATTGAGGTTGATATCTAGGAATGCTAAAATATATAAATTGCTAGTCTAAATTTCATGAGATGAAGCCTTTTTGTGATAACATTTTTGAAAACTTTCTCCATGTTTTTATTATTTACAAAAAGGGGGAGAAAATAGCATGAAGATGATGAATTGCTACATTTGAAATTTACAAGAGATAATTTTTGGTATCAAGAGATTATTTTTTTTACTACATTTGAAATACATAAGTAGTCTTTAAATCTCTTGGACTTTAGAGCTCATCTTAGTATTGATTTTAAAATTTATTAAGAGCTCTTCTCAACAATGAAATGATTAACAACAACTCCCTTGTTTCTCTCATTATTAATCATAAAGGGGAAGAAAATTTTATAATACATATACTAAGGGGGAATAATGCCATCATGTGCTTTAAAATTATTAGCTATACATTTCACCTTTTTGTAAATGACAAAGGGGGAGAAATGGACATTGATGACATATGATATTATTGAAATACATAAATATATTAGATATAGATATGAATTGGATTTATTGATATGGATATGGATGCATACTTGTTGAAATACATAGATATCTTGGATATGGATATGAATTGGATATCTTGGATATAGATATGGATGCATAATTATTTTTTAAATTAATTATTTGATGACTTGATGTAAATTTGTGTTAAATGTTGATTGCTTGAATTTAAGAGTGTGTGTTTCTCTTAAATTTAAGTGGCATGGATTTAGGGGGAGTTAAGATTAACTCCTATCATCAATTGATAGTCATCATCAAAAAGGAAAAGATTGTTGAATCTCAAATTTTAATCATGAAATCAATTGATGGGTTATTGATCTAACATATGTTGTTAGAGTTGATTGATACATGATTAATTACGATAGAAAGATTATTACAATCAGGGTTGGCCAAGGTCAAGTCCATGCATCGAGCCGGGGTTCAGACGATGCGGTTGGGAACTCGCTAGGAGTGTGTTGGGAGCTCGCTGAGGGTGCCGGGAGCTTGCCAGGATAGCGCAAGGGAGTTTGCTAGAAGAAGACCGAGACTCGCTAGAAGATTATCAAGGGTAACCGAAAAGCATGCCGGGAGTTGGGATGATCTTGTAATGGATATATTGGCTATTATAATTATATTTAATTAAGTTATATTTAGCATCATGTAGGTTTAACCATGACGGGATGAGTTACAAATCATATATGAACCCAGGATCAAGCTTAGGCATCGGGCCAAGGATTAGACGATGCGGTGGGAGCTCGTCGGGCGTTCGTTAGGACTTCGCCGAAGGTATCGAGAAGATTGCTAGAAACATGCCGGGAGATCGCTGAAGAAAGACCGTAAGACTCGCCAATGGAGAAGCCGGAGGTTGCCGGTTTGGGGGAGTAAGGTCATTAAGCTTGGTGGTCATGTTTTGATTGTAATTTTAAGTTATAAGTTAAGATTGATTTAGTCTTAAATGAGTATGATTTGGATGGAATTCAAATCAACTCAAAGATGCAACTGGGTCCACTATGGGGTTTGATTGAGCTCAGGTTAAACTCAATTGGTTGACTAAAGAGTTGGTCAACATCAGGTTCAAGCTGGAATTCAAAAAGTGGAGGGAATAACTTTTGTGAAGTTTTCGATGGATAAACCGTCGCCCCCTAGGTTTCCGGGCGGTTGACGACGACAGGTTAACAACTCAGGGCCGACTGGTAAACTGCCCATACCTTGGTATTCGGGCGATTGAGCCACCTAAGTCGGCAGGTAAACCGCCTGTACCTGAATTTTCCAAGTGAGTTTGATTTTTCGCTCAAAAAATCTGAAGTCACTTGGGGTCTATAAATATCCCAAGTTTTCTTACATTCCATACAATAATTTGGGGGATAAAATTCTTTGAAAAACTTGTGTAGATTTTAAGAAAAAGAAAAGGGGTAAGGAAGTGAACTTAGTGTTAGAAAATTCTAAGTCTCCATTGTAAAGCAAAGTATAAGTGTTTAGTCTTCATCCAAAGAAGATCAGTAGTGGACACCGGTGTGCCTCAAGAAGGAGGACTCGGGAGTGGATGTAGGGTAGTTTGTGTCGAACCACTGTAAAACTTGTGAGTTCTTTTGCTTTCCTTGCTTACTAATTTGTTTTGAAGTTTCTGATTTACTTACTCTTTGAAAGTAAAGTTTCAAGTCAAGCAGTTCCCTTTTATGTTGTTTTTCCTTCAGATTTGCTTATTCCTTCTTAAGTCATTTAGAAGCAAGTAACTTAGCAATCTTCTTTTAAATACTCACTAGTTTCACTTGAACGAAAAAGCTTTGGATTTTTTATTTTGCTTCAATCAAGAGTTTTTATTAAAATAAAAATTTATCCTTGCACTAATTCACCCCTCCTCTTAGTGTCAATTGATTCTAACAAAGGCGACACTCCCCGAGGAGATGCGAGTGTAGCTTGTCAACTTTCTCAAGGAAAACGTCGAGATGTTTGCGTGGTCACTGAGAGACTATTAAAACCCTTACGGATTCTAAGCTTGGGGTTGATCTTTATAGGGGATTGACCATCTGGAACTTTATAAGAGTTTCCTCCTCCAAGGTTTTCTATATAATAGCTGAAAGGAATTTGATCTATTGATGATGAAAAAGGGGTGGCTACATGAGTTTATATAGGGACTCAAAACCCTAACTCCTAATAGGACTCCTACTCTTGGAAGACTCTCTCTCCTCTCCAACTCCTAACCCCTAGCCAACTCCTAAACATGATGTGGTCGGTGGCTATAGGGTTCTTTAATTCCTAATTCGCTTCTTATTCAACCCTAGGGAGAGTCGTAGCTAAATGGATCTCTCCTCTCCTAACCCTAGCCAGCCTCTCTTAAGAGGAGTGAGGCAGCTAGAAGACCCCCTCTTCATGAGGACTCTTCCCTTAACCCTAGCCGACCACTTCTTCAATAGGGGTGGTGGCTAGTTTAGGGTTTATTACATGCATAACTTAGTTGACTCTAACCCATTATCCAACTCTGACTCATAACTAGACTCCAATTTAGCCAAATCCTAACCTTACTAGGATTTGGGCTGATTTATTACAATGGACTTAAATCTCCTCATAGCCGACCTAATGTCAGGTCTAGGTTGGCCAACAAGACCCAATCTAAGGACTCGACTCAATCGATTGGACCCAACTCAACTGGGATCCTCACAGACCCGCCGTCTTCAAATTAGCCTTGTCCTCAAGATTGAGGTTCCATGATCTCCGAGTCCAAGTTTACAGCTTATCATGAGGCTTCCTTGTTGCATTTGAGGTAGGTGCATCATGATCCCATTGTTGGGAAACCTCAACGGGTGCATCACATGTGCAGCGAAAATCAAAACAAAAATCGGTTTCCCACGCAGATCAAATCGTCGTGCAAAAGGTTGGGGTCACGAGAAAAATCGTAAAAACTGAAAAACTCACGATGTGTGAGAGATTGATTTTACCTAGTGAGATCATATATTCCTGTATTCCAGATCCAGATGGAGAAGATGAAGGAGGTCAAGCGTCCTCCTCTCTAGCGGTATCGACACGATGGATCTCTGCAGCAAAACTCCTCTAATCTGATCTTGCAACTCTTGCTCAGAGGGAGGGAGGAGAATAAGAGGTGGTGGCTAAAGCTGCAGCCTATCAACCATGAGTCTCCCCTCCTATTTATAGGGAGCCATAAAAAATCCTGGGGCTCTTGCCTTAGTGGGTGTTGGATCTCTATCCAATAACCCACTAACCTTGCATTATTGGATCTCTATCCAATAATCTCCTTAGGTCTCTAATTGGACCTTAAGCAAGGAGCCCATCAGCATATGGTCTCATTTAATGAGAATAGGGGCTAATTGGATCTTTATCCAATCCTCTATTCGCTGAAGCATCCAACATATGTGTGTGACCCTCTAGGCCTGATACCGAGCTGGCCGTGAGTCACTCCCATTAGAACTCCTTCTGAAATAGTGAATTATTATCTTCATAATAATTCACTCGACTCATCGACTATGGACATACTAGGCCACTACGCCATACTCTCCAGATGGTACAGGGGAATCGAATCCTTCGGACCTGTCTGTCCATAGTTACCATGTATCTATAATCCCTCATCTAAATAATATCCCACCATATATTGGACATGGTACTATCAGGTCACATGCGGAATCAGTTTGTCTTGCTCTATTCAAATTCTATCAGAGAACTCCTTCTCTTTCAATCCGAATGACCCTGGTCAGGGATTTGTCTGAGCAAGCAAATATGGGATATTCCTCTCGTGATACCGAGAGTGGATGATCCTCTATTGACACTCAATTGCCTTCGTAAGGTTGGCTACCAATCCCGATAACCACTTGTACCAGATCTGAAACTTTCTAAACCTGTAAGTCTGACGTCAAAGAAATGAGTACTTATACAAGGCATCCTTGGTGTCTTAAGTCTACGGACCAGATACACAACTGGGACTATGGAATTATTGTCTGACATTAGGTATCATTAACCATACAGCATTACATAAGCAGATCAATCAGTGAACTCATTCTCTAATGAGCACATGTACTATATCCTTAGTGTCTCCACACAAATGGTTATGAGACCAGTCGCCTCCATCATATGGATGGGTATATAGTATACCGATCTGTCCGATTATCTCAATGTCCCTCTTGAGTAACCTATGACCGGGATTATTTAGGATCTGTGTTTAAAGGTGAATCAATCTCATTATCGTGATCTCATCACGATCCGATTCTCATTGCACAGAACCAAGGACATCACAATATATATGTAACAAATAATATAATGTGAGAATATGCCAATATTAATCATAAGCAAAAAGATCATACAGCGTGTCACATGTGCCATCACTCACATGGTTGGCTTAAAGGGCACTTGTAACCAGCAATTTCTCACTTGACCAAAAGCCAATCACCTATGTGTCTGATCCCCATCAGACCCTATGAAGCTCAAATACAATCTGAGCCAACGGCTTTATTAGTGGATCTGCAATGTTATCTTCGGATGTAACTCTTTCCATTGCTATATCTTTTTGGGTCATGATCACTCTAATATGATGGAACATCCTCAGAATAATTCTGATGAGACCTGAGTTCCCTTGCTAGAGTTATCGCCCTATCGCTGTCACAATATATGGGAGTCAGCTCCACACTGCTTGGTATGACCCACAAATCCTTAATAAACATCTTCATCCACACCCCTTCGTTTTGCTGCTTCTACTTCAGCAATGTATTATGCCTCTGTGGTCGAGATTGCTATTGAGGAATACCGTTTTAACATCCATCTGCCAGATCTCATAGTCATAGTGTGCTGGAATGACCAAAATAATTCTAATGGACTTAAGCATGGCTACAGGTGAAAAGGTTTCTTCATAGTCAACTCCTTGTCGTTGACGATATCCTTTAGCTACTAGCCTTGCTTTATAGGTCTCTACTTTTCCATCCACTCCGATCTTCTTCTTGAAGATCCATTTACAGCCGATGGGTACAATACCCTCAGGTGCATCCACAAGGTTCCAAACCTTGTTAGAGTACATGGAATCCATCTCAGAATTCATGGCTTCTTGGTACTTCCCGGAGTCTATACTCATAATAGCCTCCTCGAAGGTCTGAGGATCAACATCTTGAGAGTTATCTCCACTGATATGTCCCACATATCTTTCAGGAGGGTGAGATACTCTATTAGACCTACGTAAAGTTGGAACTTGTGTGTTAGGTACCTGAATAGACTCGGGCTCTAGAATGGTGCTTGAGCTAAGTTCTCCAAACTCGCTCAATTCTATCTCACTCCCACTATTTCCACCAAGAATATGTTCCTTCTCAAGGAACACGACTCTCTTGGCAACAAAGACCTTTCACCTCGGGGTGATAGAAATAATACCCATAAGTTTCCTTTGGGTATCCCACGAATGTGTACCATTCTGTTCTTCATTCCAACTTATCGGGATTGTGTCTTCTAACTGGGACAGGGCAACCCCAAATCTTAACAATCTTAAGATCGAGCTTCTTTCCTTTCCATATCTCATATGGCGTAGACACTACCGACTTTGATAGAACTCTGTTCAGAAGGTAAGCTACGATCTCTAGGGCATACCCGCAGAATGAGTCGGGTAGATCAGCGAAACTCATCATGGACCGCACTATGTCTACCAGCGTGTGATTCCTCCGTTCTGATACCCCATTGAGCTGAGGCGTATAAGGAGGTGTCCACTGGGATAGAATCTTATTGTCCCTGAGGAAATGTGTGAACTCCGTACTCAAGTGCTCTCCTCCTCGATCTGATCGGAGAGTTTTAATACTCTTTCCAATTTGGTTCTCTACCTCATTCTAATATTCCCTGAATTTCTCGAATGCCTTAGTTTTGTACTTCATTAAGTACACGTGTCCAATACTAGAGAAATCATCAATGAATGTAATGAAGTATGAGTAACCACCTATAGCATGAGTCGACATGGGACCACATACATCACTATGTATGAGTTCCAATAACTCGGTGGCTCTCTCTCCAGTTCCACTAAAAGGAGAGTTGGTCATCTTCCCACGAAGGCAAAGTTCGCAAGTTGCATGTCTCATAGTCAAATGGATCTAAGTATCCATCTTTTAACAACTTTTGAATCTTTCCCTCATGTATATGACCTAGCCTACAATGCCATAGGTATGCATTATTCACCTCATCTCTTTTCCTCTTAGACATATTTATAGTCATGATATGTGGAGAAGTGTATAACACATATAAGCCATTTATAAGGGTCCCTCTAGTGATGATCTCATCATCCATAATTATTGAACAACTATTATTCTTAAAAACTAATTTATATCTACTAATTATCAAACAAGAGATAGAAATAATATTTTTGATAATAGATGAAACAAAATAGAATGCATCTAATGCAATAATAGCTCCATCAGGTAGATGTATGGTGACCTCTCCACCAGCAACTGCAGCAACTCTTGCTCCATTGCCCATCTTGAGGTCCATCTCGCCTCTAGCCAATCTCCTAGGTCTTGCCAGAACCTGTAACGACTTATAGATATGATAAACACTCTCAGTATCCAATACCCATGTGTTATCATAAAAATCTGAGAAGTGGAGACTGATCATGAATATACCTGAAGCTTCTCCAAGCTTCAAGGTAGTCCTTGCAGTTAGTCCTTGCAGTTTCTCTTCCAATGTCCGTCTTGGCCAAGTGGAAGCATTGTCCTTTTGTCCTTTCCTGTGTATTTCTTGGCAACCTTTGCCTTACCTGGTCATTCTTTGCCCTTGCCCTTCTTAAGGGTCTTGTTGACCTTCCTTTTCTTTTTGGTCTCACCAATATAGAGAACTAGCTTATCCTTCTTGATGGCACTCTCAGCTTCCCTCAACATATTGAGGAGCTCAAGGAGAGTCACCTCGAACTTGCTCATGTTAAAATTCATGATGAGGTGAGAAAAGGAATCTAGTAGGGACTGAAGTATAAGATCAATGCACAGATTATCCTCTAGGACTATTCCTAGACTTGTGAGTTTCTCGATCCACTCTATCATCTTTAGGATATGGTTCTCAACCGATGTCCCTTCTGTCATCCTGGCTTGGAAGAGTTTCTTAGATATCTCATATCTTTGAGTTCTTCTCTATTTCTCAAACAGCTGGCGGAGATGAACAAGGATAGAATCTGCATCCATGCTCTCATGTTGCCTTTGTAACTCAAGGAGTCATGGAGGCCAACATATAACAATTTGCCAATGTGGAATAATCTATATACTTCTCATAGCGAGCAATCTCATCCTTGCTTGTCCTTTCCTCCAGCGTGGGCACAATCATGTTAAAGACATATACGATTTTCTCTTTCGTGAGAGCAGTTCTCAAATTGTGTAGCTTTTGGACCAATGAGACGCTTGGCATTAAGTATGTCACGTAGGGGTTTTACAAGCGACAAACAAGATATAGCGTAAATAAATAACATGCAGATTTTACAGAAAATATTAATTATGATATGGACTTCTATCTTAATGTACTCCCACTATTTTCTTAGCGAATCACGTGACACCCTCGACACATGAGACGAAAGTCTCCGACAGACTCCTGGTGGGGATCAGGATCCAATTGGCATCTTAGTGCAATCTCGAGAGACTCGACCAATTACACTAAGCCCAAAAGATAGGCAACTCTTACCAATCACAACTCCTTGTGATTCCCGTCATGTTCGGCCTCTGAATCATCATGGTCTCGAGGGACTCGACCAACCATGATATTCAGTTAAGTCATCACCATCGTTACAAGATGAGTCTGATTTTATGATATGCCCTCGAGGGACTCGACCAAGCATATCATGTCCTTAGGTCAACGGTGACATCTCTATATCATAGGCAAAAACTCGATCACGTAGATAGGTGAGCCTCGAGGGACTTAACCAACTCAACCTATGTCGTGATTCAATTTCTTCCTATAACGATGAAAGGCCATGTGGTGTTGGGAAACCTCAGCGGGTACATCACATGCATAACGAAAATCAAAACAAATATTAATTTTTCACGCAGATCAAATCATCGTGCAAAAGATTGGGGTCATGAGAAAAATCACAAACACCAAAAAACTGCGATGTGTGAGAGATTGATTTTACCTAAGGAGATCGTATATCCCTATATTCCAGAACCGGATAGAGAAGATGAAGGACGTCAAGCATCATCCTCTCTAGCGGTATCCACACGATGGATCTCTGTAGCGAAACTCCTCTAATATGATCTTGCAACTCTCGCTCAGAGGGAGGGAGGAGAATAGGAGGTGGTGGCTAAAGCTGCAGCCTATCAACCATGAGTCTCCCCTCCTATTTATAGAGAGCCACCAAAAAATAATATAATGTGAGAATATACCAATATTAATCATAAGAAAAAAGATCACACAACATGTCACACGTGCCATCACTCACGTGATTGGCTTGCAGGGCACCTGTAACCAGCAATCTCTCACTTAACTAAAAGTCAATCACCTATGTGTCTGATCTTCATCATACCCTTGTGACACTCAAATATATTCTGAGTTAGTGGCTTCGTCAGTGGATCTGCAATGTTATCTTCAAATGGAACTATTTCCATTACTATATCTTTTTGGGTCATAATCGCTCTAATCATATGGAACCTCCTCCGAACAATTATGTTGAGACCTGAGTTCCTTTGTTAGAGTTATCACCCTGTCGTTGTCATAATATATGGGAGTCAGCTCTACGCTGCTTGGTATGACTCCCAAATCCTTGATGAACTTCTTCATCCACACCCCTTCGTCTTGCTGCTTCTACTACAGCAATGTATTCCGCCTCTATGGTCGAGTCAGCGGTAGTATCTTGCTTGGAACTCTTTCAGCTTCCTACTCCTCCATTCAGAGTGAAAACATAACCTGAATTTGACTTGCTATCATCAATGTTGGACTGAAAACTCGAGTCTGTGTAGCTCTCAGCCTAGAGGCTACCTCCTCCATATACCAATAAAGGATCCTTAGTCATTCTCAAGTACTTAAGGATACACTTTACTACCATCCAGTGTTCTAAACCTGGATCTGCCTGATACCTGCTTGTGACACTCAGAGCATGTGCTGTATCAGGCCTAGTACAAAGCATCGCATACATGATAGACCTTATCGCTGAGGCATAAGGTATCAAATTCATAAATGCCTTTTCTTCAGGGGTCTTTGGGGACATACTCCTAGAAAGTGATATTCCATGTCTCATCGGTATGAGACCTCTCTTGAAATTTTTCATGTCAAACCTTTTGACAATTGAGTCTATGTACCCAGACTAGGACAAGCCAAGTTTCTTTTTGGATCTATCTCAATAGATCCGGATCCCCAAAATATAGGATGCTTCCCCTAAGTCTTTCATGAAGAAGTTTCTAGATTGCTAAGCCTTTATTGTGGAGAGCATTCCTACATCATTCCCAATGATTAGGATGTCATCCATATACAGCACCAAGAAGGTGATAGCACTTTCACTTACCTTCCTATAAACACAAGGCTCATCTTCGTTCTTAACGAAGTCATAAGATCTGATCACCTCATCAAATCTTATGTTCCAACTTCGGAAAGCTTGCTTCAATCCATAAATGGATCTAAGCAACCTGCACACTTTATCTGGACTCTCTTTGGATACGAATCCCTCTGGTTGTATCATATAAACCTCTTCCTCGAGGTTGCCATTGAGGAATGTCGTTTTGACATCCATCTGTCAGATCTCATAGTTATAGTGTGCTACAATGGCCAAAATAATTCTAATGGACATAAGCATGGCTATAGGTGAAAAAGTTTCATCATTGTCAACTCCTTGTTTTTGACGATATCCTTTAGCTACCAGCCTTGCCTTATAGGTCTCTACCTTTCCATCCACTCCGATCTTCTTCTTGAAGATCCATTTGTAGCCGATAGGTACAATACCCTCAGGTGCATCCACAAGGTTCCAAACCTTGTTAGAGTACATGAAATCTATCTCAGAATTTATGGCTTCTTACCACTTCCCAGAGTCTATACTCATAATAGCCTCCTCGTAGGTCTGAGGATCAACATCCTAAGAGTCATCTCCACTGATATGTCCCACATATCTTTCAGGAGGGTAAGATACTTTATTAGACATACGTAAAGTTGAAACTTGTGTGTTAGGTACCTGAAAAGACTCGGGGTCTGGAATGGTGCTTGAGCTAGGTTCCCCAATCGCTTAATTCTATCTCACTCCCACTATTTCTACCAAGAATATGTTCATTCTCAAGGAACACAGCTCTCTTGGCAACAAAGATCTTTCGGTCCTCGGGATGATAGAAATAATACCCATAAGTTTCCTTTGGGTATCCCATAAATGTGCACCATTATGTCCTTGATTCCAACTTATCAGGGTTGTGTCTTCTAACATGGGTAGGACAACCCCAAATCTTAACAATCTCAAGATCGGGCTTCTTTCCTTTTCATATCTCATATGGTATAGACACTATCGACTTTGATGGAACTCTGTTTATAAGGTAAGTTGTAGTCTCTAGGGCGTACCCCCAAAATAAAACGGGTAGGTCAGCAAAACTTATCATGGACCACACCATATCTAACAGCGTATGATTCCTCCTTTCTGATACACCATTGAGCTGAGGTGTATGAGGAGGTGTCCATTGGGATAGAATCTCATTGTCCTTGAGGAAATGGGTGAACTCCGTACTTAAGTACTCTCCTCCTTGATCTGATCAAAGAGCCTTAATTCTCTTTCCAATTTGGTTCTTTACCTCATTCTTATATTCCCTGAATTTCTCAAAGGCTTCAATTTTGTACTTCATTAAGTACACGTGTCCATACCTAGAGAAATCATTAGTGAATGTAATAAATTATGAGTAACCACTTATAGCTTGAGTCGACATAGGACCACAAACATCACTATGTATGAGTTTCACTAAAAGGAGAGTTGGTCATTTTCCCACTAAGGCAAGGTTCACCAGTTGCATATGACTCATAGTCAAATGGATCTAAATATCCATCTTTTAGCAACTTTTGAATCCTTTCCTTATGTATATAACCTAGCCTATAATGTCATAGGTATGCATTATTCACCTCATCTCTTTTCCTCTTAGACATATTTATATTCATGATATGTTAAGAAGTGTCTAACACATAGAAGCCATTTATAAGGGTCCATCTAGTGATGATCTCATCATCCATAATTATTGAACAACTATTATTCTCAAAAACTAATTTATATCCATTAATTATCAAACAAGAGATAGAAATAATATTTTTGATAATAGAGGGAACAAAATAGCATGTATCTAATGCAATAATAGCTCCACTAGGCGGATGTAGAGTGACCTCTCCAACAACAACTGTAGGAACTCTTGCTCCATTGCCCATCTTGAGGTCCATCTCGCCTCTAACCAATCTCCTAGTCTTGTCAGAACCTGCAACGAATTACAGATATGATAAACACTCCCGGTATCCAATACCCATATGTTTTCATGAAAATATAATAAGTGAATATGGATCATGAATATACCTAAAGCTTCTCCAAGCTTCTGTCTCGCCTTCTCTGCAAGGTTGTCCTTGCAGTTCCTCTTCCAATGTCCGTCATGGCCACGGTGGAAGCATTGTCCTTTGTCCTTTCCTAGGTATTTCTTGGCAACCTTTACCTTACCTGGTCTTTCTTTGCCCTTGCCCTTCTTGAGGCTCTTGCTGGCCTTCCTTTTCTTTTTTGTCTCACCAATATAGAGAACTGGCTTCTTCTTCTTGATGCACTCTCAGCTTCCCTCAACATATTGAGGAGCTCAGGGAGAGTCATCTCAAACTTGCTCATGTTAAAATTCATGATGAAGTGAGAAAAGGAATCTGGTAGGGACTGAAGTATAAGATCAATGCATAGGTTATCCTCTAGGACTATTCCTAGACCTGTGAGTTTATCGATCCACTCTATCATCTTTAGGACATGGTTCTCAATCGATGTCCCTTCTATCATCCTGACTTGGAGGAGTTTCTTAGATATCTCATATCTTTGAGTTCTTTCCTGTTTTTCAAATCGCTGGTGGAGATGAAGAAGGATAAAATATGCATCGATGCTCTCATGTTGCCTTTGTAACTCAAGAGTCATGGAGGCCAACATGTAATATTTTGCCAACGTGGAATCATCTATATACTTCACATAGCGAGCGATCTCATCTTCGCTTGCCCCTTCTTCCAGCGTGGGCAGAATCCTATCAAGGACATATGTGATTTTCACCGCCGTGAGAATAATCCTCAAATTACGGAGCCAATATGTATAGTTTGGACCAGTGAAGCGGTTGGCATCAAGTATGCCACATAGGGGGTTTGTGAGCGACATGTTTCTGACAAAATAAGATATAGCAAAAATAAAAAATATACAGATTTTACAGAAAATACTAATTAAGATATGGACTTCTATCTTAATATACTCCCACTATTTTCTTAGCGAATCACACGACACCCTCGACACGTGAGACGAAAGTCTCCGGCAGACTCCTAGTGGGGATCGGGATCCAATTGGCATCTTAGTACAACCTCGAGGGACTCGACCAATTACACTAAGCCCAAAAGGTAGGCAACTCTTGCCAATCACAACTCCATGTGATTCCCATCACATTCGGCCTCTTAATAATCATGGTCTCGAGGGACTCGACCAACCATGATATTCAGTTAAGTCATCACCATCGTTACAAGATGAGTCTGATTTGATGATAGGCCCTCGAGGGACTCGACCAAGCATACCATGTCCTCAGGTCATCGGTGACATTTCTATGTCGTAGGCAAGATCTCGATCACGTAGATAGGTGAGCCTCGAGGGACTCGACCAACTCAACCTATGTCGTGATTCAATTTCTTCCTATAATGATGGAAGGCCACGTGGGTCAATCTTATTGCCTCACGCTTGCCGACTTAATATTATCGTAGGAGGGGTTTTTGTTTCATATCGATCTCCTAATATGTCATGTCGTACACATACATATTTAATATATATCTACATCGCATGCAAATATATATATACATATATCTAGTAGGTGTATAACATATCACATATGCAAGCCACACCATATAATCATGAGCCGTCACCTAATATGATTAAGCCCAAGCCAATGGGCCTAATCACTCACAATAGGATCTATGTGTGCATTGGCGCATCTCATGCCCTGTGATTGTTGATCTCGTCATCATCGGATCGTCGCATCACCATGCATCGTGATCTCCCGCCACGACATCGTGGGTCCCGTTGTAACCTCCACGCTCCCGCTGCACCTCTCCATGTAATTACAAATAATCACAGGCACGTAGGCCCAACAATAAACGAGAAAAACGCAGGCTCGCAGGCCCCAATAATGATAATAATCATAATTACACACATCACAACACATGGCTCATAATCATCCATCCACATCATACATCACATGCACATCACATCATACGTAGGATTACTATATATATAATAATTAATTAAACTATTTAATTAATTTTTTTTTTTTAAATCAGGACATGCTTAAAATTTCCAAAATTATCAAGGGTATTTTTGTAATTCTAGATAAGAGGACAGTTCTCGAAATTTCTAAAATTGTCAAGTGTATTTTTATAATTCTAGATAAGAGGACAGTCCTCAAAATTTCCAAAATTATTGAGGGAATTTTTGAAATTCTGTACATGAGGACAGTCCTCGAATTTCTAAAATTGTTGAGGGTGTTTTCGGTATTCTAAATGAGAGGACAGTCCTCAAAATTTCCAAAAATATTGAGGGCATTTAAGGAATTATGTATAAAAGGGACAAAGTTAGAATTTCTCAAATTCTGAGGGGCATAACCATCTTTTTCTTAAAAAGATGTCCTAGCCCTCCTTCACCGTGTCTGTCGTGCCCGTGGGTGGTCGCCCCTTGTGGGCTGCTGCCCTTGCGGGCGACCACCCCTACAGGGGGCCTGACTGTGGCCAGCCACCTCTGCATGCAGACAACATGCATATGGCCGCCCCTCTCCCGCAAGCAGCGCCTACTTTTCGCTGCCAATCGCTACAAAAAGTGCATAGAACAGTTCTACGCAATTCAATCTCATGACACACAGTTTAAAACTAATTTTTTACACAAAAACCTTGGCTCTGATACCACTGTTGGGAAACCTCAGCGGGTGCATCACATGCGCAGCGAAAATCAAAACAAAAATCAGTTTCCCACGCAGATCAAATCGTCGTGCAAAAGATTGGGGTCACGATAAAAATCGTAAAAACTGAAAAATCACGATGTGTGAGAGATTAATTTTACCTAGGGAGATCATATATCCCTGTATTCCAGATCCAGATGGAGAAGATGAAGGAGGTCAAGCGTCCTCCTCTCTAGAGGTATCCACATGTTGGATCTCTACAGCGAAACTCCTCAAATCTGATCTTACAACTCTTCTTAGAGGGAGGGAGGAGAATAGGAGGTGGTAGCTAAAGTTACAGCCGATCAACCATGAGTCTCCTCTCCTATTTATAGAGAGCCACCAAAACCCTAGGACTCCTTCCTTAGTGGGTATTAGATCTCCATCCAATAACCCACTAACCTTGCATTATTGGATATCTATCCAATAATCTCCTTAGGCCTATAATTGGGCCTTAATCAAGGAGCCCATCAACATAGGGTCTCATCTAATGAGAATAGGGGCTAATTGGATCTTCATCGAATCCTCTATTCGCTGAAGCATCCACCATATGTGTGTGACCCTCTAGGCCCGATACCGAGCTAGCCGTGAGTCACTCCCATTAGAAGTTCTTCTGATATAGTGAATTATTATTCCCATAATAATTCACTCGACTTATCGACTATGGACGTACTAGGCCACTACGCCATTTGTCTGAGCAAGCACATATAGGATATTCCTCTCGTGATACCGAGAGTGGATGATCCTCTATTGACACGAAATTACCTTCGTAAGGTTGGCTACCAATCCCGATAACCAATTGTAGCAGATCTAAAACTTTTTAAACCTGTAAGTCTGATGTTAAAGAAAGGGGTACTCATACAAAACATCCTTGGTGTCTCAAGTCTAAGGACCAGATACACAACTAAGACTATGGAATCACTGTCTGACATTAGGTATCATTAACCATACAATATTTCATAAGCGGATCAGTCAGTGAACTCATTCTCTAATGAGCACTTGTACTATATCCTTATTGTCTCTACACAAGTGGCTTTGAGACCAGCCGCCTCCATCATATGGACGGGTATATAGTACACCGATCTATTCGATTATCTCAATGTCCCTCTTGAGTAACCTATGACTGAGATTATTTAGGATCTGTGTTTAAAGGTGAATCGATCTCATTATCGTGATCTCATCACGATCCGATTCTCATTGCACAGAACCAAGGACATCACAATATATATGTAACAAATAATATAATGTGAGAATATGTCAATATATATGTAACAAATAATATAATGTGAGAATATGTCAATATTAATCATATGCAAAAATATCATACAGCGTGTCACACGTGCCATCACTCACGTGGTTGGCTTACAGGGCACCTGTAACTAGCACCCATGGTTCAGCTTTATCTTTTATCCGTTCATCAGTGGTCATATCTGGATGGTGACGTGTCGTGATCTTGCGATGTCATGCAATCTCCAGTTGGAACTAGGCCTCCTCATCGACTTGGGTGTCAGGTGGATAGACCTGGGTTGAGTCATCCTCTCTAAACTTCCATTTACGGTGAGATTCCTAGAGGTTTAGTTGTAATTTTGAATTAGTGCGCATATCCGATCCACAAGTTATGGTTCCAATATGATCTCCAATTTTGTAGGGTCCAAAGAAACTAGGAGACCACTTCTGTGAGGTTCGTGTCTTCATGGATTCCTACTGGTAGGACTAAAGATGAAGGAAGACTCAATCTTTAATAGCAAACTTCCTTCTACTCTCACATTTGTCGGGTGGCTGTTTCTTTCTTGCATGGGCTGGTGTGTGGTTGTTATTTAATGGTAGCTAGGATTTCCTCTAAGATGGTGGCTGCCCTCTAGCAGAGTCCGTGGTAATGTGTTCCTGATCTGAGTTTGGACGGAGTAGAAGATGTAATTTTTTAGAGCTTATTTTCATCTCCCCTTTGTGTCGTTGTCCTATATCATGCAAGCTACAAATTCAGCAATAGTCAGCATTTCCTCATCGTAGATTGATAGCTTCAGGTGATATAGAGAGAAGGTTTTACTGATGGAGGCTAGAGGTCAGCCATCTTGCATAATGACAACACAACTTATGACTCCCAATGTGTCAATCATAAACACTTTGTCAGAGCCGGGTAAAGCTAGCATCGACAAAGAGTAGTGGCTACAACTTACCCGAATGACCCCTATTTCAAGCATCTCTATTTTATCTTTCTAGAGGTGAGGATAATGATATGGTCGAGTGTCTGTTGGTGGTTTACCCGGAAGAATCAGAATTCGATAATGATGCCATCAGGTAGGAGGTAGGCTGCAAGGTTAGACGAAGACATCTAAAAATTCAGCAAGCAATTGGAGAAGATTTTGGTCTTCAATTTTTGTTGGCTCCCCTATAGGTTGCTATTGGAGTTACATCAGGAAGCCGTTGTTCACTTTGTGTAAGACTTTCTCCATTGCTGCATTGAAACCATTGTCACGGTGCTCCCGCGTTTCCCGCATTGGATCACTTGTTTCCCATTGTTGAAAAATTTCATGATAAATTTAAAAAAATTTCATGATAAATTTAAAAAATTTTCAAGAAACATCACCTAGAGTGGACAGCCATTCAAAGTCAAGCATGACATCATAATCATCGAGCGAGAGGAGGAAAAAATCAGCAATGATCCTTTGGTCCTGTAGAAATAATTTCACCCATGAGCACTTCAAAATTCAACTGTCGATGATCTAAAGATCAAACCTACTACAATTCTCAATATGAAGTGTCATCCAAGCAGCAACCTTGCTATTCGTGAAGTTATTGGTGCTCCTAGTATCGATGAGGATGGTGATTGGTTGTTGTTTAAGTAGTCCTCTCACTTTCATCATTTGTGGGTTCATGTATCCGGCAAGAGCATGCATCTTACAATCAATCAGCTGTTGTTCTTCCTCCGTGATCTCCTCCTCATGCTTATGGACCTCCTCATCTGAATCTTCAATGGGTTCAATCAAAAGAAGGCATCCCTTTTTGCAGTGATGGTCGTGGCTCCACGGTTCATCGCAATGCCAACAAAGGCCCTTCGCCGATCTATCATGAAGTTCTTCTCTTATTAATTTCTTTGGCAGAAAGGGACGGCTAAGAGTATAGGGTGCTGAAGGTTTAAATGTTGCTAGTCTAGGGGTGGTCCTCATCCTTCAAGCGTCTTGGTTGAGTCACTCCTCTTGGATACCGGCGAAGGAGATGGCAGCCTTCAATGTATACAGTTCTCCAATCTAATCTTCGGCTTTAATCCTTCGATGAACATCCCTAGCAACTATTTTGCAGACTAATCTTGAGTTTGATTTGAAAGATGCTCAAACCTGATTTGATATTCTTGCACGGTTGAGGTTTGATGAATCTTTATGAGTTGGTCGTTCGTGTTCTTATACTCCATCGGTCTAAAGCGGAGTAGCAGCCCATTCTGGAATTGCTTCTATGTTGGGACTCCATGGGTGTGCTCAAAATAATTATACCACTGTATGGCATCTCCTTCAAGGTAGATAGCAATGATGTCCACCATGGAAGCCTCCGATGTCCAGTGATAAGTAAAGTAGCGTTTCGACCGCAAAAGCCATCCTGTCGGGTCTCCATCTTCCCATCGAGGGAAGACCACCCTCATGCCTGTAGGTGCTAGATCCATCATACATTCTTCCGTATCTTGAGGATTCTCTTTATGATCTGGACTTTCCTCACGTTGAGATCTTTTTGGGCTCCCTGATTGGCCCAATCCAAATTCTTCGAAGAGCGCATACAACCTGTCCTCCATGTGGGTCTCAATGGCTTCCAACTTGGCATCGATCATATCTATTGATGCTATGACATAAGACTCTAGATCTATAATTTCAAAGTCCTCTTGCTGTTAGGTCAATGGCAAGAACCGGTTGGGTAGATTGGTGGCCGAAAGAGGTGGTGGATCAAGGTTAGATGGCTGCAGTTTGGGCTGATAGGTTGCTATTTTTTGTTGTTATTAGGGTTGTGATTTGGAGCTACTATAGGGGTTGTATAGGGGGTATGATAGGGTTAAGGTTAGAGGGATGGCTTAGGGTTGCTGTTGATGACAACAATGAATTTAGTGGGGATTGGTGGCCAAAAGGGTGATAGATCAAGGTTGTGGTATAGGGTTGATAGCTTGCAGTTTAGGTTACTATTGGTGCTACGGTTTCAGGGTGTGGTGGATGCTACAAAGGATTTCAGTGGCAGTGGTTTGAGGTTGGGAAGGAAGGTTTAGGGTTGTTGTTGGGGGTAGCAAACGGTTTAGCAAGGTTCAATGGCTGCGGAAGATAATGATCGGTGGAAGGTTCAGTGGCTGTGGAAGACCGTTGTTTGGGCTACAGTTTTGGGGGCTGTTAGGGTTATGGAAATAGGCTATGATGGATGCGTCTTCAGGCTAGAGGGGTGCCCCAAAAATGACATGGTTGGTGGCAGCAAGATTGGTAGGGTTTTGTGTATGACTCTAGCTAATAAGGTCCTAATTTAAATTCATTGAGAGAGCACACATGTAAATCCAATCTAGTCGACCCCTATTAATAGATGAAGAGGTTGGCTAGGTTAGGATATTTGGATGAGGCATTGGGCACATGAAACCCTAGTTAGTTGTCCCTTACTTTGGTTAAAGGGGATTGGTTAAGGTAGGGTTGAGTTAGAGTTAGATTGGGAGTCCTACCACTGGGCACCCCTAGTTGGGCCGGCTAGTAGTTGCTTCTTAGAGTTGGAGTAGGAGTTGCTTCTTAGAGTTGGAATAGTAGTTGTTAAAAGTAGGAGTCTAGGAGTAGGAGTCTTATTAGGAGTTAGGGTTTAGAAGACCTATAAATAGCCTTGTAATCAACCACTTTTCTTCATGAATAGATAAATCCTTTCAGCAACCTTTGAGCGACAACTTGGAAGGTGGAACCCCTATAGAGTTCCAAGGAGGCTGATCCCCTATAGAGATCACCACAAGCTTAGAATCCATAAGGGTTGTAATACTTGGTATTAGAGCAGCATTCTTGGCATCTCGTTGCCCTTCCACAGCCATCCATCATCCTTCCACAGCCACCCAAGGCAATTCCCATAATTGCTTAAAGATCATCGCCGAATTCTGTCGTCATCTCCATTATCGCAGATCATCCTTTGATGTCCCCATGAATTGCAACAGGTTCTGGTTTCCTACCTTACTGCTGCTACAATTTAGTTATCCTTATTCAGAAAATCCAAAAAAAATTCATTCCTATTTTGCTGCATAAACTTTCCATCGTAAAGTTTCCATCTCTACGATGAAAGTTGCACTACAGAATTCCAACCGCATAGCACTACTTGTTTGATCTTGCTGCCATATTTTTTCTGTCTAAATCTCTACAAAATTTTTATGACAGCTTTGGCACTTCCTAACAGCATATTTTCTTTTAGTTTTGTTGAAAAATTCTTAATATTAACCACTGATCTTTTACATCTAATCTGCTGCATATTAGACGTAAAAATCTGCTGCAGTACCTTTCCGTGATCATCGATTTTGCTGAACCTCTTGCTATCATTTCCTTCCACAAAAATTTTGACAACATTACCTCTCCCTTACCAGTAGATTCTCTTTGAGTTTTACTCAATTCTTTGTAGAAAATCACTAGAAAAAATTATCTTTACTGTTGGAATTTTTTTGACGAAAAATCTGCTATTGCATCTTTGTCTTTCTTCTTCTCCTTAACCTATCAAAACCTAACCATCTTGCTGCCACCAACCAAGATATCTTTAGGGCATCCCTCTAGCCTAACGACACAATCATCATAACCTATTTTCATAACCCTAACAACATCCAAAATCGTAGCCTAAAATAGTAAACCCTTACAGCAACAATCTTCTACTACCAATCTTTCATCTGAACCTTCCACCACCCCATGCCATTGACCCATCAATAGAAAAAAGACAAAGACATCACTGATCTACATGTATATGCCATAGCTTCTCAAGATCCAATTGATGCCAAATTCAGGCATTGGAATGACTCAAATCATGGCTTGAATCACGCTTGGAGGACAAACTGCGCGCTTTGTTCGTGAAGTTCAAGATTGGATAGCCACCAAGTCCAACCAAATTTCAGCAAGGAGAGAGTTTAGCTACACCTCCAGAGAAGGAGGGACAGCCCTCAAACATGCTTCAGCCATGAGGGTGGACTTCCCACGATGGGAAGAAGGAGACTCGACGGGGTGGATTTCGCGTGCCAAACGTTACTTTCGCTACTACCGAACGTCGGATGATGCTATGGTGGAAATCACTATCATCCACCTTGAAGGAGATGTTATATAGTGGTTATTGTTGCTTCATCTGACCATAGGAAGGCATCCTTTTTTAGCAACACCATGAGGGGAGCATTGATCTTGTTGTAGTCCCTCACGAACTTGCGGTAGTAGCCGGTCAGTCCTAGAAATCCTTGTAGCACATTAATTATTTTCGGTAGTGGCTAGCTTTGCATTGCTTCAATCTTCGAAAGGTCTACCACTACTCCTTCCTTTGAGACGATGTGGCCGAGGTATTCAACCTCGCTTTGCAAGAAGCTGCACTTTGAGTGTTTGACAAAAAGGGATTGTTCTCGAAGAATCGTCAAAATAAGTCGCAAATGAGAGAGGTGAATTTTGAAGGAGGAGCTATAAACCAAGATGTTGTCAAAGAAGACCAAAATGAACTTACGAAGGTAAACCCAAAAGATGTCATTCATAAGGCTTTGAAAAGTGGAAGGGCATTAGTTAGGCCGAAAGGCATTACCAGGAACTCATAGTGCCCATTGTGCGTCCGAAAAGTGATCTTTGATATATCTTCCTTGTGCATCTAGATTTAATGGTATCCGGAATGCAAATCTAGCTTGGTGAAAAATTGTGATCCCTTTAATTCATCAAGCAATTCGTCCACCATAGGGATTGGGTACTTGTCTTTCATGATGATGTTGTTGAGGGCTCAATAATCTACACATATCCATCATTATCTGTCCTTCTTTCATGCGAGGAGTACTGGTGAAGAATAGGGGCTGATGCTCAACCTTATGATCCATGTTTCCAACATCACTTAAACGATCCTCATAATCTCAACCTTCCTGACAAGATGGGTATTCGGTGGTCATGTAGTCGAGTAGGGGGCAGTCCTTTCAGTTCACCAAAGATGTCCATGAATTTAGCAAGCAAGGAGGAGCGATTAGGGTCAAATCTTCAATTTATAGCCCTTGCAATTGGATTAAGAAACTGACGTATGTCTTGTGCAGCACCCTCTCTATCCATTAAGTCATAACGATGGAAACTTCGCCCCTGCGTTTGCCTCGTAGGATCACTTGTTTCCCGTCGATGAAAATTTTCATAAAGATTTAGAGAAGTTCTATGAAACATCACCTAGAGTCGTAAGCCACTCGATGATGAGCACCACTTCGTAGTCATCCAACGATAATAAAAAGAAGTTTGTAGTGATCTCTTGGCCTTGCATAATTAGTTTCACCCGCAAGCACTTGTGGCTGCAAGATAGGGTTCAGCCATCTGTGACATTCACATCAAACTTGCTGCAATCTTAGATCCAGAGGGTCAATCAGACAACAACCTTGTTGTCCATGAAGTAATTGGTGTTTCTAGTGTCGATGAGTATTATGATCGACTGTTGTTTCAAGAATCCATTGATTTTCATCATTTGTGGGTTGGCATAGCAAGTTAGGGCATGAACAGTGCTGATGGCCAGCTATAGTTCTTCCTTTACTCTGCATCTTCCTTCTTAGGTTCGGGATCTATGTCCTCGGGTATCAGATTCTCAATTGGTTCAAACATCAAAAGCCTTCCTTTTTTACAGTGATGATCTCTACTCCACGGTTCGTCATAGTGCCAACACTGCCCTTTAGCTGATGTCTCTCAGCATTCTTCTCGGGTAAGTCTCTTGGGCTGAGAATTATAGTTGGCAACAGGGGAGGCCGAAGGCTTGATGGTTGCTGGTCTACTCACAATCTTGGTCCTTCAAGCACCGATGTTCTCCTTTTCTTCTTGGATGCGAGCGAAGGAGATGGCAACATCAAGGTGTACGGTTGACGAGCCTTGACTTCACCTTGGATCTCCAGCTTAAGTCCTTCGATGAATGTTCCTAGCAATTGTTTCTCTGACCAATCACGAGTTAGATTCGAGAGACATTCAAACCTGGTTTGATATTCTTGCACAGTCAAGGTTTGATGAATCTTCACGAGTTGGCCATCCACATTCTCGTACTCCAACGGTCCAAAGCGAATCAATAGTATACTTTTGAATTACCTCTACATAGGCGCTCAAACCAGTCATACCACTGGATCGCATCTCCCTCGAGGTGTATGATGGCGATGTCGACCATTGATTCTTTAGGTGTTTTATGGAAGCGAAAGTACCTTTCAGTGCATGAGATCCATCCGGTTGGGTCTCTGTCTTCCCATTTCGAGAAGTCAACACTCATGCATAGGTATGTGGAGTCCTACGCTCAATCACCCTTCTCGGATTGGTTGTCCTTACGATTTGAACTTTCTCCATGCTGAGATCTTTTTCGACTCTCCAATCAGCCTAATCTGAATTCTTGGAAGAGTGCTCGTAACTTGTCTTCCATGTGAATCTCGAAAGCTTTAAGCTTCACGTCAAGTGCATCGTCTTCTTTTGACGAGTCAGGGGCATGAGGTGTTAGCGGCAAAAGTAGGAAGGAAGGAGGTGACAGTATCAACAATCTAAGGTTAGATGGCTGCTGATGGTGGTGGCAGCAAGGGTGAAGATGGTGAAGACGGTGGTGATCTAGGGCTAGATAGTTGCAATAAATATTGCTAGTGGTGGCAGCAACAAGCGATGGAGGTGGCAGCACCAGATCAAGATGACAGTACCGGATGAAGATGTCGTGGCAGATGAAGATGGTAGCAAGGCAGCGGTAGCAACAAGGTCCGACTGTAGTAGATAAAGATGGCAACGGTAGCAATAGGGGGGTCGGCTACAGTAGATGAAGATGGCAGCGACAACAATAGGGGTCGGCTGCAACAGATGAAGATGGCTATGGCAGGAGGTAGATGAACAATGAGACATCAAGAATGCTGCTTTGATACCAGATAGTAGGAACATGAAGGTTTCTATCGTTGATAGATTAATCGCTATAGGGGATCGGCCCTCCTCGATCTTTATAGGGGATCAACCCTCCTAGGTTTTGGGTACAAGAGCTGAAAATAAATCTGAATTTTTCATTCATGAAAGGAAAAGTTTACATGCTTATTTATAGGGTTTCAAGTCCAAACCCTAATAGAACTCCTTCTCCTACTCAAACTCCTATTCTAGCCGAGTCCTAGTCCAACTAGCACTTGGACCCTCTTATTTAAATTGACTCCTAGCTGAATCACATCAGGTCTAGGCTGGCCAATCAGGGTTTAAATCAGAAACATGACTCAGTAGATTAAGACCCAACCCTACTAGGATCCTATTATGAGACCGCATGGGTTGCCTAGTCGAAAGCCATTCTGTCAATGAGGATCTCGGGAAGGTTGGGTAAACGAACTGGGATTGGTCGTCTATAAGTTTTTGGGCTATCAGCGATCTCACATGACAAACCGATTTCGGGGGTTGCTTGGCGTGGCCCCACCGATGCTCAAGTTAGTGAAGGAAAGAAAACAACAATATAAGCTTTATGATAGAGTCAGAGTCTTGAGAGCCTCCTTCTTTAACATGAGCTAATGGGTCCCTTTTATACCTAATCCCTGGGCTTTCTTGATGGCTGGCCCGGGATAAGATCAAGTTAATCACTTGATTATTCTAGTCTCTGATATTGATAAGATAGGATAGTTATCTCCAATCATCGAGATGTACTATGGTGTTATTTTGGGGCTGGTGACTTGGAGCTCTGTTTAGGTGTCAACCTTTGTGACACATGAGCTGGCATGGGATAAAATCGTCCCTATCAGTTTGTAAATTAAAAAAATTCATTTGTGACCTTAAATAATTATATATATTTTTTTATATTATTACTTTCTTTAGATTTAAGAAAAATATAGATATTATTTTGCTTGCTAGTAGTAATCTTGATATATTGTACTGAATCAAGAAACTTCTCACCATAAACTTTAAGATGATTTATATGAATGATGTATTTTATGTTATTAGCATCGAGATATTTAGTGATAGATCTCAAGGATTGCTAGGACTATCCCAGAAAAAATATATCGATTGAGTCTTAGAGAAATTTAGTATACAGCTTCACAAATGATAAAAGTAAAATTTTTTAATCAAAATAAGTATTTTTTAAATAACTTAAAAAAATCAGATAAAGAAAAATATTCTTTATGTATGCATGGTTGAAAGTCTATTATATGTTTAAAGCCTATACCAAATCAGATATTAGTTTTGTAGTTGAAATGCTGGGTAGATATTAGAATTACCCAAGAATGAAAAATACTAAGAGACTATTAAAAACGTAATAAATATATGAAATGGATGAAGGATTATATGCTCACATATAAAAAATTAAATCAGCTTGAAATTATGATATTTTCAAGTGTTGATTATGTAAATTGTCTCAATTACAAGATGTCCACTTTATAGTATATATCTTTATAAGTTGGAGGGATAATTTATAAGAAAAAATATAAAGTAATATATCATTATATTATTAATAATAGAAGTTGATTTTATGATATATTTTGAGCCACTAATCAAGCTTTTATGACTATGAAATTTTATCTCGGGATTTGGTGTAGCCAAACTCAATTATCAAGTCACTAAAAATAATTTATGATATCACAGTAGTTTTATTCTCTAAGAATAATATGTACTATTTCAGCTCTATGCATTATGATATAAAGTATTTGATGGTAAAAGTTAAAAGTCCAAAAACAACTAACGTCAATTAATAACTTAAGTTTTACTATATTGATTATTGACCCATTTACTTGGACTTACAACCTAAATTATTTGAAATAACATGTTTTATGATTAGGTTTGTAAGCAATCAATAGAAGATATGGTGATGCATATTTGAGTCGATATAATAATTGATATTTTTGCTTACTTAAAGTTATTTATTTTTGTTATCCTATTCACATTTATATATATACATATTATTATTGAATGCGATGACATAATTATCTTAACAAGACATATCATGTAATATATATATTATTACATGAGTCATTTTGAACTGTATTAGCAAGAGCTAGCAATGTTGCGGTACATAGAAGAAAGTATGGTATTGATGATATACAATCGTTATAACTTATATTACTAATTAAACTTAATGTAGTATTATTATATTTATTGGACTTACTAGTCTTTTTTATATCACGTGTATAAATGATTTCTAAATTCTAAATTCAATTGGGTAATTTTTAAATAAATTTTATTTGTATGTATTTATTTTTTATTTTAAACCCTTTCATATCTTACTAATTAATGGGCCAAGAAAGAAAATGTTGGAGCATATGGCCCTGTCTAATTAGGTAAAATATATTATAGATATGATTAAATTCTGATTATGGTTAGTAGCTAATATAAACAAAGTCCAATTATGATAGAATTCCTTAGAAGATGATCTTGATGGGAATGACTCTTCTAATTACTTATCCTTAATCTTTTACTCTCATCTATAAATAAATAGGACCTCCTAGAGATACTACCTACATAAGAGAAGATGTATAGATATGTGATATGATTGAGAGATTACAAATCTTTCATCTCCCTATAGTTATGTGAACTAGTCAATGAGAGACAATAGATATTCTCTCATCTTTCATTTATTCTTAAATCCATCGATCATAATTGTCATGTAAAGAATAGGAAGATGCGAGAAGACGAGTCTAGTTCTCCTTATAGATTGACATCACTATAGATCTCGAATCCGATGATAATGTGTTTATAGATCAAATAAAGATTTTTTGATAAGCATAAAAAAGGTACGTATTGTAATATTTAAAAATATATATTTATTTCATCTAAGATTTTAACGTTAGAATTTTTTGTTAAATAATAACATATTATAATTTTTATGCTTATAAGAACATCATTAACAACGATTGAGCATGCAATGTTTATCTACATGAATATTGGTTAGATAAGAATTGTTTCCCATGTTTCTTCGTATAAGCATTTTTGGTTCATCATCAGGGCATTGGTTGCATTTTTGGTTCATCGTCAGGGCATTGGTTCGCGTGTTTAATCTTACGACAAAGGCAAACACTGTCGCACCGTGATGATGTTCTCCAAATTGCTACAAAGATTTTGAATCATTTTATTACCAGATCACAAGATTATGTACAATCAAATTAATCTAGGATTCACGTATTCGTTGATGACCAGAACCAAACATTACAAGACTGACAAAACTCCTATTTATCAAAACTTGCAAATTCCACAAAAGTTTCAGTTCAAAAAGCAGAAAACACAATATAACAACTGAATATAATCCTCAAAAGAACAAGTTTTGTTCAAATTGAATGAAACTGCACATGAACTCAGCATCCTCAATTTGGTGGGAGATTTATTCCTATTTTTTCCATGCTAATTATTGGCAGTTCCTTCTAGCTCAAACAGTTGCTTTATTACTTCTTCCTTTTTAGCTTTCAAGGCGTCAATCTTAGCGTCTAACTTCTCTAGCTTCATCCTAAGCTTGGCTGTGTCTGTCGTCATCTCCTCGGAATCACCATTTTTATCCTTAATCTTCTTCTGTTTCTCCTTTTCTGGTTCCTTAGCATGTCTTTTCTCGTCCATGTCATCTGCCATCTGAAGAAAGTTCTCAAGTGCCTTAGCAAAATCCAGGGCTAGCCTGAGACCAAGTGAAAGAAATATCAATGAATGAACTAAATAACAACCCTTTTTTATTTTCTCCTCAGGAAGACAAACAGCTTCTCTGAAACGAGACCAACCTTCGGATCTTACACGATTTATAGACAACATATCTATGACGACGGACTTCAATTCCTGCGTTGTAATATGGATGAAGCCTTTGCTACGTGAAACAAGCTCGCCCACGAGAGATTAGCTTTAGACCCGGAGTTAGCAACGCTGTCCACAAACTTGAGCTTGTTTTGCTCTCTGCTACATGCTTTGCAGCGTTCCTGAAACCCAATCCATGGCTGTGTGTTAATCGATGTAGCAGGAGTTTGATTGGTACGCTCACTTGCGATCTTCATAGAGAGATCAAGCACATCCAAGAGCAGGATTCTACCTGGGTTGTGATACATCATTAACAACGATGGAGGATGAACTGGCCAAGTCCGGGTTGTGGCACGGTGGTCTTTTGCTATTGAGCATCAGAATAATTACCAATTAAATCTCTAGCTTTCAATCTATAGTAAAATCAACTATTGTAGCACCCAGTTGCAACCTAAACAGATCATACTTTTCAAAGAAAAATAAAAGGATCATACTTTACCTCTAAATAGATCGATTGAGGAGAGAGAAGAAAAGAACTGATGATATTGGTATCTTTCTGTATCCAGCCTACAATACATATAAAACCCTACTAGAATATCAATTAGCTTGCATGGTCATGTTTAAGTATAATTAGTAGGGAGACTATCGATACAATATTTAAAACATTTATCTGATATTTAAATATAAATGATATTGTATTAGCAAAACTACATCTAAAGGTTAAATATTATATCGTTATTAGTCAAACGAATGGCCAAATGAAATTCCACCTTTAACATGATTAAGGAGTATTCTTAAACAAAACCATTTACCTTCAGCAGGATTTGCAGTAATATTTCTACCTACAACATTCTTTTTCCTGCGGCTTTCAAATTTTCCAATGTCTGATTTGCATGTCATGGTTCAGATGTTCCTGCTCCGGTGATACTATATGTTGATAAAAGTAAAAAGTGAATTAATTTCATTGATTTATTTATGTGTACATCAGTTCTATTTATAGGTTGCGAAAATTATTGAGGAAAAGGATTTCCCTCAACTGGACAGCGTGAGTTCCTTGTGTAGTTGAGGATGTGGTTGAGGAAAATCTTATTTTCTATCATGCCCCCGTAATATTGAGCTAATGTCAAGGATACCAATCTTGGACCGATGTAGTAAAAAGAGTTTACTGGCAAGAGGCTTTGTAAGAGAGTCTGCTAGTTACTCAGTTGTACGGATATGAGAGACACGTAGTTGATGTCAAACAACTTGGTGTCGCATAAAGTAAAAGTAAATGACAATGTGCTTCATGCAGGAATGTAATATCGGATTAGCACAGAGGTAAGTGGCTCCAATATTATCACAATATATTATGGGAGTAAGAGTAGAAATGAGATTAAGTTCTTTGAGTAGATTCATGATCCAATTGAGTTCAGTAGCAGCAATAGTGATGGCATGATATTCACTTCGGTTGTAGATCGTGCGACTGACTTCTACTTCTTAGAACTCCAACTAATTGGATTAGCTCCAAGGAAAATAAAATATCCGGATGTGTACGTTCTATCATTAGAGTTCCCGGCCCAATCAGCATCAACAAATGCATGCAGATAAAACGGGGAGTGTTTGTTGAGAAAGATACCATGATTGGGAGTCCCCTTAAAAAAATCATAGAATTCGCTTGACTGCATACCAATGTGTAGTTGATGGTTGATGCATGAATTGTGATAGTTTATTGACTACAAATGAGATGTCTGGACGAATGAGACCTAAATACTGTAAGGAGCCAACTACTTGACGGTATTGAGTAGGGTATGTAGTAGGACTTCTATCACATAATTTGAGGGATGCATTAGTAGAGAGGAGAGTGGTAACCCTTTTGGATCCTACATATCCATCTTTGATAATAGATCTTGAATATATTTTCTTTGGGAGAGAAAGAGTCCTAAAGATGTATATGTGGCCTATACTCTCAAAAAGTAACTCAAGGCTCCCAGATCTTTGAGAAAAAATTGATCTGCCAATTGTATGATAAATGATTGAACCTCTGAAGAATTATTACCTGTGATAATAATATCATCCACATATACCAAGAGATATATTGTGCCTCTAGATTGTTGTAGTAGAAATAGTGATGTTTTAGACTTCGAGTGAACAAAGCTAATAGAAGTCAAGAACAAGCCAAGTTCAGCATACCAGGCTCTTGGAGCTTGACGAAGTCCATAAATAGCCTTATGCAACTTACAAACATGTTTTCGATACTGAGGATGGACAAAGCTAGGAGGTTGCTGCATAAAGACATCTTCTGTAAGAGTCCCTTGTAAAAAGGCATTATTGACATCCAATTTTCTTAAGCACCAGCCTTTTGAGATAGCCAAACTTAGGATAACTCAATTTATG
The DNA here is from genome assembly GCA_029747655.1 of Ensete ventricosum. Taxonomy (NCBI): domain Eukaryota; kingdom Viridiplantae; phylum Streptophyta; class Magnoliopsida; order Zingiberales; family Musaceae; genus Ensete; species Ensete ventricosum. Next base: position 33,776,292 of record JAQQAF010000003.1, on the reverse strand, counting down.
GTGGGTCTGACAATGGGATTGAATATATCTGTGAAGTTAACACCAGGTCGTTGATGAAATCCTTTGACCACTAGACGTGCTTTATATCTGGCAATTGAGCCGTCGGGGTTTCGGTTAATTCAAAAACTCATTTACACCCGATGATATTTTGGTGTGTGATGACAAGGAATAAGGGTCCATGTAGAGTTACGGAGAAGAGCATCATATTCCTCATACATGGCTTTACGCTAGTGTGGAGATTTTTGGGCTTGAGTAAATGAAGTTGGTTCAACAGCCTCAGGGGAAGATTCGATGAGATCAAGAACACGACATAGTTTAAAAATACTACTTTCGGAACGAGTTGTCATAGGATGCCTAGGGACTACAATATTATTAGAAGAGTCATGAATATGGTTTGAGTCAGATTGAGGAGCTGTAGTGATACTAGGTGAAGGTGGTGGTGTTGAATCTCATATTTTGATGATAAACTAAATTGATGAGTATTTAATCTAATTTGTGTGTTAGAGGAAGTAATGTAAGTCTAACTACAACGAAGGAATTATAATTACAATCAGATGATGGGCCAAAATCAAGTTTGGGCATCGGGCCAAGGTTCGGACGATGCTGTGGGAGCTCGCCGGGAGTTCGTCGAAGGAATCGAAAAGCTTGCTGGGAACACACTGGGAGATCGCCAAAGGAAGACCATAAGACTCACCGTAAGAATGTCTGAGACTGTCGGATTGACGGGAGTTAGGTCATTGTTTAGCTTGATGGTCCTTATGGTTGAAATCAGTGAGTTGTAGTTAGAGATTGAGTCCTAATTGAGTCTGATTTGAAAGAAATCCAAATCAACTCAATGTAAGGCAACCGGGTCTACAAAGGGATTAGATTAAGCTCAGGTCGAGCTCAATTAGTTGACCTGAGAATTAGTCAACATGAGGTACAAGTCGGGATTGAAAAAGTGAAAGGAATCACTTTTTCAAAAATCCTGACGATTGTACCGGCAGTGAGCCACGGTTGTACCACTGCCACCCAGGAATCCGAGCAGCAAGCAATGGTTGGACCACCCAGACCGACGGTTGTACCCCCCCCCCCCCCCGTACCCTGTTTTTAGGATGGATTTCGGCGGCGGCACCGACGATTTTTTTTGGGTGTGTTTGAATTTTGGCTCTATTCTTCTAAAGCCAAATGAGGTCTATAAATATCCCAAGTTTTCTTACATTTAGCACAAGTATTCACACAAGTCATTGAGCAAAAATCTGTGAAAACAAATATGTGCTAAAAGTGTATAAGAAAAAGAAAATGGGGAAGGGAGTGAGCTAAGTGTTGTATTCTTGTAAAGAGTCTCCCTTGTAAGTTAAAAGGTTGGAAGTGTTTGGTCTTGACCCAAAGAAGATCAGTAGTGGACATCGATAGACCTCAACGAAGAGGACTCAGAAGTGGACGTAGGCCAGGTTGAGGCTGAACCACTATAAATCTGTGAGTATTTCTTATTTTGAATTTTATTTGGATTTGCATGTTCATACTTGAACTTTCATTAACCAAGAATCTTAGTATTGTTCTATAAGTTAAATTGTTCACTTACTTTACTTAAATGAAACGCTTCTGATATCGATTTTATTTTGAACAAAGTTATCTTTAAACCGAGTTTTCATCGATTTTATTATAATGAGCTTAATGAACCCCTTCCAAAGAACATGAAGGATGTAGCACTAAGAACTGCAAATAACTCCTCGAGTGAAACATCTAGTGATGAAGACCATGATATTACACTATTCTTAAGAAAGTTTAAAAATTTTATGAAAAAGAATGAAACTATAAAAATAAAAATGAATAAAAAAAGAATGATATCATATGTTTTTAATGTAAAAAATCAAGACATTTCACAGATAAATATTCGTAATTATAGAAGAAGATATCGCAAAAGAAGAAAGCTCTTTTGGCAACTTGGGATGATTTAAGCTCCTCAGATGAAGAAGACCACTCCAAAGAAGAAGTTGATAACTATGCTCTAATGTCCATCTAAGATGAGATTAGTGATTCTTTAAGTATTTCCTTTACCGAGTTATTAAATATGTTTAATGAATTATTTGATAAATTTAGAAAAATTAGTAAATATTTTAAGTTGCTTAAGAATGAACATGATTTGTTAGTTAATAGATTTGATGAAATGCATGATTCATTAGTATCACACAATCCTTGTTCTAAATATAAAATATTAGATAATGTTAAAAAAGAAAACATAACGCTAAAGAAAACCTTAGAAAAATTTGAAATATAAAATAAATCCCTTAATATGATTCATGCTAATAAGGGTCATATTAATAGAAGAAATGGAGGCTTTGTTGGTAACATTCAACAAAAGCCAACCATTTTGTTAAAGGACCTATCTTAAATTTGTTACCAAAAATTAAATATAATTTTTGTTGTAGATTAGGACATAAAGCCAACAAATGTCTATTTAGAAAATATAGTCCATACCAATTAGTTTGGATTCCCAAGAGAACAATAAACAACAAAAAAACCATTAAAAAGGAAAGATAAAGTTTTACATGAAGGACCAAATGTAAAATGGGTACCTAAATTAAAATCATTTTTCTTGTAGGTTTGTCACCAAACTAAAGCTAGGAGCACCTAATTGTACCTTGATAGTGGATGCTCAAGGTATATGATTAGAGATCCAACTTACTTTTCTAAGCTTACTAGCTTAAACGAAGGAGTTGTCACCTTCAGAGACAACAACAAAAGAAAAATCATTGGGAAAGGGACTATAAGTAACACATCAAACCTTTTGATTGAAGATGTGTTGTTAGTTGATGGCTTGAAATACAATTTGCTTAGCACTAGCCAATTATGTGATAAAGGTTATGTAGTTAAATTTCAACCTAATGCATGCATAATGGAATTACCATGCAAAAATAAATCTTTGATTGCTTTAAGAAACAACAATATGTATACCATAGATATTGAAAAGTTTTATGATGAAACTTGCTTTTCGGCTTTGAATGATGATGCTTGGATTTGGCATAGAAGACTAGGTCATACTAGCATGAAGCTTCTAAACCAATTTCAACTAAAGATTTAGTAAGATGATTATCTAGCCTAAAATTTATCAAAGATAAAGTATATGATACTTGTCAATTAGAAAAATAAATAAAGAGTAGCTTCAAGTAAAAAAAATCAAATAAACACCTCTAGGCCACTTCAATTAATCCATATGGATTTATTTGGACCAATTAACATTACAAGTTTAGGTGAAATCAAATATGCATTCGTTATAATATATGATTATAGTAGATGTACTTGGACTTATTTCTTGGCACACAAAAGTGATATATTTAAATATTTTATAAAATTTTATAAAATTATTCAAAATAAAAAAAGAGTTATGATTTCATCAATATGTAGTGATCATAGTGGTGAATTTCAAAACAATGACTTTCAAAATTTTTGTGAATCAAATGGGTACATCCATAATTTCTCTACTCCAAGAAATCCACAACAAAATGGAGTAGTAGAAAGAAAAAAATAAGAGTTTACAAGAAATAACTAGAACCATGTTAAATGAACATAGCCTACCCAAATATTTTTGGACTGAAGCCGTTAATATGGCATGATATATTTTAAATAGGATTCTTGTAAGACTATTACTTACTAAAACTCATGAATTATGGAATGATAAAAAACCCAATATTTTTTATTTTAAAATATTTGGTTACAGATGTTTTATTTTGAATGAAAATGATGCCTTAGGTAAAATTTGATGCAAAATCCGATGAAAGCATTTTTCTAAGCTATTATTCTATTTAAAAAGCTTATCGTGTATTCAATAAAAGAATTTTAGTAATTGAAGAATCTAGTCATGTTATTTTCAATGAGATTCCTAAGAAAATTGATTTTGATGATGAATTTGATTTTGACACTTTGAATTTAAATGATAACTCTCTTCAAAGCCACTTGGATGAATCTACTTCCAAATCCTTATCTAAGGAACGAAAGTATTTAAATGATCATTCTAATGAGCTTATAATAGGAGATACATCAAAAGGAGTTCAAACTCGATCTTCTCTTAAGAATTTTTGTGCAAATGTCATATTTCTCTCTCAAATCGAACTAATGTGCATTGATGAGGACCTAAGAGATGATTCTTAGATTAATGTAATATATTAAAAGCTTAATCAATTTGAGGGAAATGAGGTATGGGAGCTTGTTCCTAGACCTAATGAATATTTAGTGATTGGTACTAAATAGATCATTAAAAACTGTTGAAAACCTCAGCGGGAGCATCACATACGCAGTGAAGATCAAAACAAAATAGGTTTTCCACATAGATAAAATCGTTAAGCGAAAGATTAGATCACCAGAAAGCAACAAAAATTAAAAAATTATGCGTGATATGTAAGATATTGATTACCTAGGGAGATCGTATATCATTGTTTTTCCAAATCCAAATGGAGAGGATGATGAAGGTCAAATATCCTCCTCTCTAGCGGTATCCACACGATGGATCTCTGCAGTGATACTCATCTAATCGCAATCTCAGGTCTCGTGACTCTTGCGTAGAGGGAGGGAGGAGAATAGGAGGGGGCGGCTAAAGCTGTAGCCTATCAACCATGAGCCTCCCCTCCTATTTATAGAGAACCACAAAAAGAAACCCTAGGGGTCCTGCCTTAGTGGGTATTGGATCTCCATCCAATTACCCACTAACCTTGTATTATTGGATCTCTATCCAATAACCTCCTTTGGTCTCTAATTGGACCTCATGCAAGGAACCCATCAGTATAGGATCTTATATAATAAGTAGGGGCTAATTGAATCTCTATCCAATCCTCTATTTGCTGAAGTATCCACTATATATATGTGACACTCTAGGCCCGATACCGAGCTAGTCGTGAGTCGCTCCAATCAGAACTCCTTCTGATATAGTAAATTATTATCCCCATAATAATTCACTCGACTCATCGACTATGGACGTACTAGGCCACTGCGCTATAGTCCCTAGATGGTACAAGGGGATCGAATCCATCAGACCTATCTATCCACAGTTACCATGTATTTATAGTCCCTCATCCAACTAATATCTCAGAAATCGTATATTGGACATGGTACTGTCAGGTCATATATGGAATCTGTCTAAGACTCACTCTAATCGGATTCTCCCGAAGAACTCATTCTCTCTCAATCCGAATGACCCTAGCCAGGGATTTGTCTGAGCAAGCACATACGGGATATTCCTCTCATGATACCGAGAGTGGATAATCTTTTATTGATACTCAATTGCCTTAGTAAGGTTGGCTACCAATCCCGATAATCAATTGTATTAGATTTAAAACTTTTCAAACCTGTAAGTCCGGGGTCAAAGAAAGGAGTATTCAAATAAGGCATCTTTGGTGTCTCAAGTCTAAGGACCAGATGCACAATTGGAACTATGGAATCATTATCTGACATTATATATCATTAATCATATAGCATTCCATAAGCGGATCAATCAATAAACTCATTCTCCAATGAGCACTTGTATTGTATCCTTAGTGTCTTCACAAAAGTAGCTCTGAGACCAGCCGCCTCCATCATATAGACGGGTATATAGTACACCAGCCTGTCTGGTTATCTCGATATCTCTCTCGAGTAACCTATGACTGATATTATTTAGGATTTATGTTTAAGGTGAATTAATTTCATTATCATGATCTCATCACGATCTGATTTCTATTTCACAGAACCAAGGACATTACAATATATATATATGCAACAGATAATATAATGTAAGAATATACCAATAATAATCATAAATAAAAAGATCATGCATCTTGTTACACATGTCATCACTCACGTGATTAACCTACAGGGCACCTGTAACCAGTAATCTCTCACTTGACCTAAAGTCAATCACTTATGTGTCTGATCCCCATCAGATCCTTATATCGCTCAAATACAATTGGAGTCAGCGGCTTCATCAATGGATCTATAATGTTATCTTCCGATGAAACTCTTTTCATTGCTATATCTTTATGGGTCTATGATCTCTCTAATTAAGTGAAACCTCCTCAGAATAATTCTGATGAGACATGGGTTCCCTGGCTAGAGCTATCACCCTATCGCTATCGCAGTATATGGGAATTGGCTCCATGTTGCTTGGTACGATTTCCAAATCCTTGATGAACTTCTTCATCCACACCCCTTCTTTTGCTGATTCTGCTACAACAATATATTTCACCTCTGTGGTCAAGTCAACAGTAGCATATTGCTTGAAACTCTTCCAGCTTACTACTCCTCCATTCAGAGTGAAAATATACCTTGAGTTCGACTTGTTATCATCAATGTTAGATTGGAAACTTGAGTCCATGTAGCCCTTAACCTAGAGGCTACCTCCTCCATATACTAGTAAAAGATCCTTAGTCCTTCTCAAGTACATAAGGATACACTTTACTGTCTTTCAATGTTCTAAACCTAGATCCGCTTGATACCTGTTCATGACACTCAAAGCATGCGCTATATCAGGCTTGGTACATAACATACATGATAGACTATATCACTGAGGCATAAGGTATCTTATCCATGTCTGCACTTTCTTCAGGAGTCTTTGGGGACATATTCCTATAAAGTGATATTCCATGTCCCGGTATGAGTCATCTCTTTAAATTCTTCATGCCAAACATTTTGACAATGGAGTCTATGTACCTGAATCGGGACAAGCCAAGCATCCTCTTAGATTTATCTCTATAGATCCGGTTCCTCAAAATATAGGTCTTTCATGGAGAAGTTTCTAGATAGCCAAGTCTTTACTTTATAGAGCATTCCTACATTATTTTCAATGATTATGATGTCATCCACATACAACACAAAGAATGTGATAATGCTCTCACTTACCTTCCTATACACACAAGGCTCATCTTCATTCTTAACGAAGTCATAAGATATGATCGCCTCATCAAATATTATGTTTCAACTTTGAAAAGCTTGCTTTAGCCCATAAATGGACCTGAGCAACCTACACACTTTATCTGGACTCTCTCTGGATACAAATCTCTCTGGTTGTATCATATACACCTCCTCCAAGAGGTTGCCATTGAGGAATGTCGTTTCTATATCCATCTATTAGATCTTAAAGTCATAGTGTGCTGCAATGATCAAAGGAATTCTAATGGATTTAAGCGTGGCTACAGGTGAAAAGTTTCGTCATAGTCAACTCCTTGCCTTTAACGATATCATTTAGATACCAGCCTTGCCTTATAGGTCTTCACATTTTCATCCATTTCGATATTCTTCTTAAAGATCCATTTGCAGCCAATGGGTACGATACCCTTAGGTGCATCTACAAGGTTCCAAACCTTATTAGAGTACATAGAATCCTTCTCAGAATTCATGGCTTCTTACCACTTTCCAGAGTCTATACTCATAATAGCCTCCTCGTAGGTCTGAGGATCAACATTCTGAGAGTTCTCTCCATTGATATGTCCCACATATCTTTCAGGAGGGTGAGATACTCTGCTAGACGTGCGTAAAGTTAGAACTTGTGTGTTAGGTACCTGAACAGACTCTGACTCTAGAACGGTGCTTGAGCTAGGTTCTTCAACCTCACTCAACTCTATCTCACTCCTACTATTTCCACCAAAAATGTGTTCCTTCTCAAGAAACACAGCTCTTTTGACAATAAAGATATTTTGGTCCTCGGGATGATAGAAATAATACCCTAAAGTCTCCTTAGGGTATCCCATGAATGTGCATCGTTTCATCCTTGATTCTAACTTGTCGAGGTTGTGTCTTCTAACGTAGGCAGGACAACCCCAAGTCTTAACCACCTTAAGATCGGACTTCTTTTCTTTCTATATCTCATATAGTGTAGACACTACCAACTTTGATATAATTCTATTCAAAAGGTAAGCTACGGTCTCTATAGCGTATCCATAAAATGAGATGGGTAGGTCAGCGAAACTCATCATGGACCGCACCATGTCTAACAGTGTGTGATTCCTCCTCTCTGAATCACCGTTGAGCTAAGGTGTATATAAAGATATCCACTGGGATAGAATCCTATGATCCTTGAAGAAATGAGTAAACTTTGTACTCAAGTAGTCTCCTCCTCGATCTGATCGAAGAGTCTTAATATTTTTTTTCAATCTATTTCTCTACCTCATTCTTATATTCCCTGAATTTCTCGAAGACCTCAAACTTGTACTTCATCAAGTACATGTGTCCATACATAAAGAAATCATTAGTAAATGTAATGAAGTATGAGTAATCGCCTATAGCCTGAGTCGACATGGGACCACGTACATCAATATGTATAAGTTCCAATAACTCAGTGGCTCTCTCTAGTTCCACTAAAATGAGAGTTGGTCATCTTCCCACGAAGGCAAGGTTCGCAAGTTGCATACGACTCATAGTCAGATGAATCTAAGTATTCATATTTTAACAATTTTTTAATCCTTCCCTCATGTATATGACCTAGCCTAAAATGTCATAGGTATGTATTGTTCACCTTATCTCTTTTCCTCTTAGACATATTTATATTCATAATGTGTTGAGAAGTGTCTAACACATATAAGTCATTTATCAGTGTCCCTCTAGTGATGATCTCATCATGTATAATTATTAAACAACTATTATTCTCAAAAACTAATTTATATCCACTAATTATCAAGCAAGAGATGGGTATAATATTTTTTGATAATAGAGGGAACAAAATAGCATACATCCAATACAATGATAGCTTCACCAGGCAGATGTAGGGTGACTCCCAATGGCAAATGCAGCAACCCTTGCTCCATTATCTATCTTGAGGTTCATCTCGCCTTTGGCCAATCTCCTAGGTCTTATTAGAAATTGGAATGAATTACATATATGATAAGCACTCCCGATATCGTATACCCATGTGTTATCATGAAAATTTGACAAGTGGAGACTGATTATGAATATACCTGAAGCTTTACCAAGCTTTTATTTTGCCGTATCTGCAAGGTAGTCCTTATAGTTCCTCTTCCGGTACTCGTCTTGGCCGTAGTGAAAGCACTATCCTTTGTCCTTTGTCGGGTCTTTCTTAGCAATCTGTCTTATCCGATCTTTCTTTACCCTTGTCCTTTTTAAGGGTCTTATTGGCCTTTCTTTTCTTCGTGGTCTCACTATAGAGAACTAACTTCTCTTTCTTAATGGTGCTCTCAGCTTCTCTCAACATATTGAGGAGCTCAGGTTGAGTTACCTCAAACTTGTTCATATTAAAGTTAATAATGAACTGTAAAAGAAATATGGTAGAGATTGAAGTATAAGATCAACACACAGGCTATCCTCTAGGGCTATCTAAATACTTCACAAAGCGAGCGATCTCATCCTCGCTTGTCCTTTCCTCTAACGTAGGCACAATCGTGTTAAGGACATACGATCTTCTCCATCGTGAGAATAATTCTCAAATTGTGGAGTCAATCTATGTAGTTTGGACCAGTGAGGTAGTTGGCATCAAGTATGCCACAAAGGGGATTTGTAAGCAACAAACAAGATATAGCGTAAATTAATAACATGCAAATATTACAAAAAGACTAATTAAGATATGGACTTTTATCTTAATGTACTCCCACTATTTTCCTAGCGAATCATGTGACACCCTCGACACGTGAGACTCCTAGTGGGGATTGGGATCCAATCGACGTCTTAGTGCAACCCCGAGGGTCTTGACAAATTACACTAAGCCCAAAAGGCAGACAACTCTTGTCAATCACAACTCTTTGTGATTTCCATCATGTTCGACCTCCGAACCATCATGGACTCAAGGGACTCGACCAATTATGATGTTCAATTAAGTTATCACAATTGTTACAAGATAAGTCTGATTTGATGATATGCCCTCGAGGGACTCGACCAAGCAAACTATGTCCTCAGGTCACCATTGACATCTCTATATCGTAGGCAAGATCTCGATCACGTAGATAGGTGAGCCTCAAGGGACTCGACCAACTCAACCGATGTCGTGATTCAATTTCTTCCTATAACGATGGAAGGCCACGTGGGTCAATTTTATTGTCTCATGCTTACCGACTTAATATTATCGTAGGAGGGGTCTTTATTTTGTATCGGTCTCCTAATATGTCGAGTCACATACATACATATTTAATATACATCTACATCGCGTGTATATATATATATATATATATATATATATATAATAGGTGTATAACACATCACATATGTAAGCCACATCAGATAATCATGAGCCATTACCTAATATGATTAAGCCTGAGCTAATGGGCCTAATCACTCACAATAGGATCTATGTGTGTATAAGCACATCTTCATGCCCTGTAATCATTGATCTTGTCATCATTGGTTCCGTCGGATCCTAGTCGCATCATCATGCATCGTGACTCCCGCCACGACATCGTGGGTCTCGTTGTTACCTCCACGCTCTAGCCATGCCTCTCCATATAATTACAAAATAATCATAGGCATGCAGGCCCGACAATAAATGAGAAAAACGAAGGCTCGTAGGCCCTAATAATGATAATAATAATCATAATTATACATATTACAAAACATAGCTCATGATCATCCATCTATATCATACATCACATGTACACATCACGTGTAGGATTACTAGATATATAATAATTAATTAAAGTATTTAATTAATAATTTTTTTGGAAATCAAGACATGTTAGGAATTTTTAGAATTATCAAGTGTATTTTTAGAATTCTGGATAAGAGGAAAGTCATAAAAATAAAAAAACTACGATATGTGAGAGATTGATTACCTAGGAAGATCATATATCCTTGTTTTTCTAGATCTAGATGGAGATGATGAAGAAGGTCAAGCGTCCTCCTCTCTAGCAGTATCCAAACGATGGACCTCTACAACGATACTCCTCCAATTGTAATCACAGGTATCTCAACTCTTGTGTAGAGAGAGGGAGGAGAATAGGAGGGGGTGGCTAAAGCTGCAGCCTATCAACCATGAACCTCCCATCCTATTTATAGAGAGCTACAAAAAAACCCTAGGGGTCTTGCTTTAGTGGGTATTGGATCTCTATCCAATTACCCACTAATCTTATATTATTATATCTCTATTCAATAATCTCTTTTAGCCTCTAATTAGGCCTCATACAATGAGCCCATTAGTGTAGGGTCTCATTTAATGAGAATATGAGCTAATTGGATCTTTATATAATCCACTATTCGCTGAAGCATCCACCATATGTGTGTAATACTCTAGGCCCAATACCGAGTTGGCTGTGAGTTGCATCCATCAGAACTCCTTTTGATATAGTGAATTATTATCCCCATAATAATTCACTCAACTCATAGACTATGGACATACCAGGCCATTGCGCCATAGTCCTCAGACAGTACAGGGGGATCGAATCCATCGTACCTATTTATCTATAGTTACCGTGTATCTATAGTCCCTCATCCAACTAATATCTCAAAGATCATATATTGGACATGGTACTATCAGGTCACATACAGAATCTGTCTAAGACTCACTCTAATCGGATTCTCCCAGATAACTTATCTCTCAATCTGAATGACCCTAGCCAAGGATTTATCTGAGTAAGCATATATGGGATATTTCGATACCAAGAGCGGATGATTCTTTATTGACACTAAATTACCTTCGTAAGGTTGGCTACCAATCCTGATAACCGGATGTACCAGGTCTAGAACATTCCAAATCTGTAAGTCTAGTGTCAAAGAAAGGAGTACTCAAACAAGGCATCCTTGGTGTCTCAAGTCTAAGAACCAGATGCACAACTGGGACTATAGAATCGATGTATGACATTAAGTATCATTAACCATATAATATTTCATAAGTGGATCAATTAGAGAACTCATTCTCTAATGAGCACCTGTACTATATGCTTAGTGTCTTCACACAAGTGGCTATAAGACCAGATGCCTCTATCATACGGACCGGTATATAGTGCTGGTTACAAGCACCCTGCAAGCCAATCACGTGAGTGATGGCACATGTGACACGCTGTGCAATCTTTCTACTTATGATTAATATTGGCATATTCTCATATTATATTATCTGTAGCATATATATTGTGATGTCCTTGGTTCTATGCAATGGGAATCAGATCGTGATGAGATCACGATAATGAGATCGATTCACCTTTAAACACAGATCCTAAATAATCCCGGTCATAGGTTACTCGAGAGGGACATCGAGATAACCAGACAGATTAGTGTACTATATACCCATCCATATGATGGAGGCAGTTGGTCTCATAGCCACTTTTGTGGAGACACTAACGATATAGTACACGTGCTTATCGGAGAATGAGTTCACTGATTGATCTGCTTATGGAATGTTGTCTGGGTGATGATACCTAATGTCAGACAGTGATTTCATAGTCTCAAATGTGTATCTGGTCCTTTGACTTGAGACACCAAGGATGTCTTGTATGAGTACTCCTTTCTTTGACGCCAGACTTACATGTTTGAGAAGTTTCAGATCTGGTATAGCTGGTTATCAGGATTGGTAGCCAATCTTACAAAGACAATTGAGTATTAATAAAGGATCATCCACTCTCAATATCATGAGAGGAATATCCCGTATGTGCTTGCTCAAATAAATCTCTGGCTAGGGTCATTCGGATTGAGAGAGAAAGAGTTCTCTGGTAGAATCAGATTAGAGCAAGACAAACTGATTTCATATATGACCTGACAGTACCATGTCCAATATACGGTCTATGGGATCTTAGTTGGATGAGGGATTATAGGTACATGATAATTATGGACAGATAGGTCTGATAGATTTGATCCCCTTGTACCATCTGGGGACTATGGCGTAGTGGCCTGATACATCCATAGTCGATAAGTCATGTGAATTATTATGAAAATAATAATTCACTATATCAGAAGGAGTTCTGATGGGAGTGACTCACGGCCAGCTCGGTATCGAGCCTAGAGGGTCACACATATATGGTGGATGTTTCAGCGAATAGAGGATTGGATGGAGATCCAATTAGCCCCTATTCTCATTAGATGTGATCCTATACAGATTGGCTCCTTAGTTGAGGCTCAATTAGAGGCTTAAGAAGATTATTGGATAGAGATCCAATAATACAAGGTTAGTTGGTAATTGGATAGAGATCCAATACCCACTAAGGCATGAGCCCTAGGGTTTTGGTGGCTCTCTATAAATAGGAGGGGAGACTCATGGTTGATAGACTATAGCTCTGGCCTCCCCCTCCTATTCTCCTCCCTCCCTCTACATAAGAGTTGTGAGATCATATTGAAGGAGTTTCGCTGCAAAGATCCATCGTGTGGATAACGCTAGAAAGGAGGACGCTTAACGTCCTTCATCCTCTCCATCCAGATCTAGAAATACAGGGATATACGATCTCCCTAAGTAATCAATCTATCACATGACACGGTTTTATCAATTTTTGCGGCTTTCTCACGACCCCAATCATTTGCACGATAATTTGATTTGCGTGAGAAATTGGTTTTTATTTTAATTTTCGCTGCACCTACAAGGGGCTTTAGTCGTGGCTAGCCGCCCCTGCAGGGGGCCTGGCCGTGGCCAACCATACCTTTCCTCGCTGCCTTCGCTGCAAAAATGCAGCAAGAACGCATAGAACAGTTCTACTTGATTCAATCTCATCATACGCAGTCTAAAACTAATCTTTCGCATGAAAAACTTGGCTCTGATATCACTGTTGGGAAACCTCAGCGGGAGCATCACATGTGCAGCAGAAATCAAAATAAAAAAAATTGGTTCCTCATGCAGATCAAATCGTCGTGCAAAAGATTGGGGTCGCGAGAAAAAATGTAAAAACTAAAAAATTGTAATGCGTGAGAGATTTATTTTACCTAGGGAGATCATATATCCCTGTATTTCTAGATCCAGATGGAGAGGATGAAGGATGTCAAGCGTCCTCCTCTCTAGCGGTATCCACACGATAGATCTATATAGCGAAACTCCTCTAATTTGATCTCGTAACTCTTGCGCAAAGGGAGGGAGGAGAATAGTAGGCGGTGGCTAAAGCTGCAGCCTATCAACCATGTCTCCCTTCCTATTTATAGAGAGCCACCAAAACCCTAGGGCTCCTACCTTAGTGGGTATTGGATCTTTATCCAATTACCCACAAACCTTTCATTATTAGATCTCTATCCAATAATCTCCTTTTGGCCTCTAATTAGGCCTCAACCAAGAAGCTCATCTGTAGAGGGTCTCATCTAATGAGAATAGAGGCTAATTGGTTCTCCATCCAATCCTTCATTCGCTGAGCATCCACCAAATGTGTATGACCCTCTAGGCCTGATACCGAGCTGGCCACAAGTCGCTCCTATCATAACTCCTTCTGATATAGTGAATTATTATCCCCATAATAATTCACTCGACTCATCGACTATGGACGTACTAGGCCATTGCGCCATAGTCCTCAAACGGTATAGGGGGATCGAATCGATCAGACCTATCTATCCATAGTTACCGTATATCTATAGTCTCTTATCCAACTAATATCTCAGAGACCGTATATTGGACATGGTACTATCAGGTCATAAACGAAATCTGTCTAAGACTCTCTCTAATCAGATTCCCATGGAGAACTTCTCTCTCAATCCGAATGACCCTAGCCATGGACTTGTCTGAGCAAGCACATACAGGATATTCCTCTTGTGAAATCGAGAGTGGATGATCCTTTATTGACACTCAATTGCCTTCGTAAGATTGGCTACCAATCCTGATAACCAGTTGTACCAGATCAAGAACTTTCCAAACCTGTAAGTCTGACATCAAAGAAATGAGTACTCATACAAGACATCATTGGTGTCTCAAGTCTAAGGACCAAATATATAACTGGGACTATGGAATCGCTGTCTGACATTAGGTATCATCAACCATACAATATTTAAGCAGATCAATCAGTGAACTCATTCTCCAATGAGCACCTGTATTATATCCTTAGTGTCTCCACACAAGTTGCTTTAAGACCAGCCACCTCCATCATATGGATGTTATATAGTACACCAATCTGTCTAGTTATCTCGATGTCCCTCTCGAGTAACATATGACCGGGATTATTTAGGATATGTGTTTAAAAGTGAATCGATCTCATTATCATGATCTCATCACGATCTAATTCATATTGCATAGAACCAAGGACATCACAATATATATATGTTATAAATAATATAATATAAGAATGTGCCAATATTAATCATAAGCAGAAAGATCACGTAGTGTGTCACACGTGCCATCACTCACGTGATTGGCTTGCAGGGCACCTATAACTAGCAAAGATTCTATGGGGTATCCCATAAATTTGCATAATTTTATCCTTGATTCCAACTTGTCAGAATTATGTCATTTAACGTAGGCAGAATAGCTCCAAATCTTAACTACCTTAAGATCGGCTTCTTTCATTTTTATGTCTCATATGGTGTAGATACTACCAACTTTCATGGAACTCTGTTTAAAGGGTAAGCTATGGTCTCTAAGGCATATCCCCAGAATAAGACAGGTAGGTCAATGAAACTTATCATGGATCGTATCATGTATAACAGTGTGCGATTCCTCCTTTGAGCTGATGTGTATAAGGATGTGTCCAATAGGATAGAATCTCATTGTCCCTAAGGAAATGGGTGAACTCCGTACTCAAGTACTCTCCTCCTCGGTCTGATCGAAGAGTCTTAATACTCTTTCCAATCTAGTTCTCTACTTCATTCTTATATTCCCTTAATTTCTCAAAGGCCTCAGACTTGTACTTTATCAAGTACACGTGTTTATACCTGGAGAAATCATTCATGAATGTAATGAAGTATGAGTAACCACCTATAGCCTGAGTCGATATGGGACCACATACATCACTATGTACGAGTTCCAATAACACAATGGCTCTCTCTCCAGTTCTACTAAAAGGAGAGTTGGTCATTTTCCCAAGAAGGCAAGGTTCACAAGTTGCATATGACTCATAGTCGAATGGATCTAAGTATCAATCTTTCAACAACTTTTGAATCATTCCCTCATGTATATGACCTAGCCTACTATACCATAGGTATGCATTGTTCACCTTATCTCTTTTCTTCTTAGACGTATTTATATTCTTGATATGTAGAGAAGTGTCTAGTACATATAAATCATTTATCAATGTCCCTCTAGTGATGATCTCATCATCTAAAATTATTGAACAACTATTATTCTCAAAAACTAATTTATATCTACTAATTATCAAAAAAGAGATGGATATAATATTTTTGATAATAGAGGGAACAAAAAAGCATGCATCCAATGCAATGATAGCTCCACCAGGCAGATGTAGGGTGACCTCCCTAATGGCAAGTGCAGCAACTCTTGTTCCTTTCCCCATCTTGAGGTCCATCTCACCTCTAGCCAATTTTCTAGGTCTTGCCAGAACTTGCAACGAATTACAGATATGATAAGCACTCCTAGTGTCCAATACTCATGTGTTATCATAAAAATATGATAAGTGGAGACTGATCATGAATATACCTGAAGCTTCTCTAAGCTTCTGTTTCAAACTTATCTGTAAGGTAGTCCTTATAGTTCTTCTTCCAATACCCATCTTGACCGTAGTGGAAGCATAATCCTTTATCCTTTATTGGGTCTTTCTTGGCAACCTTTATCTTACCCGATCTTTCTTTGCCTTTGCCCTTATTAAGGGTCTTAATGACATTTCTTTTTTTATTAGTCTCACTAATATAGAGAACTGGTTTCTCTTTCTTAATGGTGCTCTTAGCTTCCCTCAGTATATTGAGGAGCTCAAGTAGAGTCACCTTAAACTTGTTAATATTAAAGTTAATAATGAATTATGAAAAGAAATCTGGTAGGGATTGAATTATAAGATCAACACACAGGTTATCCTCTAGGACTATCTTTATACTTCACAAAGCAAGCGATCTCATTCTCGCTTGTCCTTTCCTCCGGCGTGGGCACAATCATGTTAAGAACATATATGATTTTCTCCTTCGTGGGAACAATTATCAAATTGTAGAGCCTTTAGACTAGTGAGGAGGTTGGCATTAAGTATGCCATGTAGGGGGCTTGCACACGACAAACAAGATATAGCACAAACAAATAACATGCAGATTTTATAGAAAATACTAATTAAGATATGGACTTCTATCTTAATGTACTCCTACTATTTTCCTAGCGAATTACGCGACACCCTTGACACATGAGACGGAAGTCTCCTAGTGGGGATTGGGATCCAATCGACATCTTAATGCAACCTCGAGGGACTCGACCAATTACACTAAGCTCGAAAGGTAGACAACTCTTGTCAATCACAACTCTTTGTGATTCCCGTCATGTTCGATCTCCGAATCATCATAGTTTGGACTGCTCGACCAACTATAAAGTTCAGTTAAGTCATCACCATCATTACAAGATGAGTCTGATTCGATGGATATGCCTCGATTGCTCGACCAAGTTGTACCATGTCCTTAGGTCATCGGTGACATCTTTGTGTCGTAGGCAAGAACTCGATCACGTAGATAGATGAGCCTCAAGGGACTCATCCAACTCAACCTATGCCATGATTCAATTTTTTCCTATAACGATGGAAGGTCACGTGGGTCAATCTTATTGCCTTATGCTTACCGACTTAATATTATCGTAGGAGGGGTTTTTTTTTCGTATCGATCCCCTAATATGTCATGTCACACATATACATATTTAATATATATCTATATCACATGTATATATATAGTAGGTGTATTACACATCACATACGCAAGCCACATCGGATGATCATGATCCATCACCTAATATGATTAAACCTGAGCCAATGGGCATAATCACTCACAATAGGATCTATGTGTGCATCGGCGCATCTCCATGCTTTGTGATCATTTATCTCGTCATCATCGATTCCGTAAGATACTCACCGCATCACTATGCGTCGTAATCTCCTACCACGACATCGTGGGTCCCGCTGTCACCTCCACGCTCCTATCGCGCCTCTCCATGTAATTATAAAATAATCACAAGCACGTAGGTCCAATAATAAACAAGAAAAATGATAGCTCATAGGCCCCAATAATAATAATAATTACATTTACACACATCCCAACACATAGCTCATGATCATCCATCCGCATCATACATCACATGTACATCACAACACATCACATGTAGGATTGCTAGATATATAATAATTAATTAAACTATTTAATTAATTAATTTTTTTAGAAATCAAGATATGTTAAGAATTTTTAGAATTATCAATGGTTTTTTGGGAATTTTAGATAATAGGATAGTCCTTGAAAATTTTAAAATTATTGAGGGCATTTTTGGTATTCTAGGCACAAGACAAACCTTGAAATTTCTCAAATTTTGAGGGCTAGAAAAGTCTATTTATTGAAGAGAAACCCTAACCCTGCCCTCACTACGCCGTGCCACCACCCCTGTGCAGGCTCTAGCACTGTGCACCGTTGGCGGCCGCCCCTACGACAGGCGCCGGTGCCCCATTGGGCAGACGGGCACCACTGCTCTCAGGCAGCAGCTCCTGTAGGCTCAATGCCCATAGGCGCCTCCCTTGCAGGCAAGCACCGCCCCTGCAAGCACTGCCTATGCCCGCAGGCGGAGTCTCTATGGGCACCAACTCCTTGCGGGCTGGTCGTAGGCGCTGCCCCTGTAGCCTGGCCGCGGGCAAGCCCCACCCCTTGCGGGATGGCGATGGACGGTTGCCCCTGCGGCTGCCCCTGCAGAGGCCTTAGCCGCAGCCAATTGCTCCTGTAAGGGCCTGGTCATGGCTAGCCGCCCCTGTAGAGGACCTGGCCGTGGCCGATCGCCCCCTTTACTCGCTATGAAAACGTAACAAGAATGCATAGAATAGTTCTACGCGATTCACTCTCATCACACGCATTCTAAAATCAATCTTTCACACGAACAACCTTAGCTCTGATACCACTGTTGGGAAACCTCGGTTGAAGCATCACATTCGCAGCCGAAGATCAAAACAAAATAGGTTAACCACACAGATCAAATTATCGTGCAAAAGATTGGGTCACGAGAAAACTGTAAAAATCAAAAAACTGCATCATGTGAGAGATTGTTTTACCTAGGGAGATCGCATATCCCTGTATTTCCAGATCCATATGAAGAGGATGAAGAAGGTCAAGCATCCTCCTCTCTAGCAGTATCCACATGAAAGATTTCTACAGTGAAACTCCTCCTATCAGATCTCGTAACTCTTGTGCAGAGGGAGGGATGAGAATAGGAGGGGTGGCAAAAGCGGCAGCCTATCAACCATGTGTCTCTCCTCCTATTTATAGAGAGCCATAAAAAAACCTTAGGGGTCCTGCCTTAGTGGGTATTGGATCTTCATCCAATTACCTACTAACCTTACATTATTCGATCTCTATCCAATAATCTCCTCTGACCTCTAATTGGGCCTCATGCAAGGAGCCCATAAGTGTAGGGTCTCATCTAATGAGAATATGGGCTAATAGGATTTTTATCCAATCCTCTAGTTGCTGAAGCATCCACCATATGTGTGTGACCCTCTAGGCCTGATACCGAGCTGGCCATGAGTCGCTTCCATCATAACTCCGTTTGATATAGTGAATTATTATCCCCATAATAATTCACTCAACTCATAGACTATGGACGTGCTAGGGGGATCAAATCTATCGAACCTGTCTGTCCATAATTACCGTGTATCTATAGTTCATCATCCAACTAATATCTCAAAGATCATATATTGGACATGGTACTGTCAGGTCACATACAGAATCCGTCTGAGACTCGCTCTAATCGGATTCTCCCATAGAACGCCTCTATCAATCCGAATGACCCTGGCCAGGGATTTGTCTGAGCAAGCATATACGGGATATTCCTCTCGCTATACCAAGAGTGGATGTGTTAGGATCAATTGGCTCTAAGAGGGGGGGGGGGGAGAGAGAGGGGTGGGGGTGAATTAGTACAACTATAAATTTTTAATTTAGATGAAAACTTTTCGATTAAAACAAGATAGGAAATCTGAAGCTTTTCGTTATTAATGAAACAAGTGAGTGGTTAAAAGAAAGTTGTTAAATTAATAGGAAAACCGGAAAGATAAACAACGTTTGAAGGAAAGAACTTATCGTGAAAACTTTGCTTTCAAAGAGTTGAGTTAAATCGAAAGCGTCAATATAAAAATATGTAATCAATGAAAGTAAGGAAACACTCACAATTTTTATAGTGGTTCAGTGCCAACGGCCTACGTCCACTCCCAAGTCCTCCTTCTTGAGGCACACTGACGTCCACTACCGATCTTCTTTGAGTGAAGATCAAACCCTTACACTTTGCATATAAGGGAGATAAGATTACACTCTTTGATTACTCCCTTACCCTTTTTCTTTTTCTTTCAATTCTTACACATTATTTTCTCAAAATATAATCCCCAAAATTATTATATATAATGTAAGAAAACTTAGGATATTTATAGGCCCCAAGTGGCTTCAGATTTTTTAGAGCCAAAAATCAAATATAATTGGAAAAATTGGGTACTAGCGATTTACCCGCCGACCTGGGCAGCTCAACCGCCCGAATACCAAGGTACAGGCGGTTTACCCACTGGTCCTAGGCGGGTCAACCATCGAAAGTACCCAGATTCCTTGGTACTAGCGGTTCAATCGCCCAGCCTGGGCGGGTTAGTCACCGTCAGCCACCCGAAAGCCTAGGCGGCGGTGGTACACCCGTCGCTCAACGATAGTTTACTCGTCGAAATTTCTGTAAAAGTGGTTCCCTCCATTTTTCATATTCCGACTTGAATTTGATGTTGACTAATCCTCTGGTCAACCAATTGAGCTCAACATTAGCTCAATCAAACCCCAATAGTGGACCTGGTTGCCTTATTGAGTTGATTTGGATTTCATCCAAATTCAACTCAATTAGGACTCACTTCTAACTATGACTCAACGATTACAATGCTTAAAGACCATAGGCTTAAACTAAGACCCAACTTCCGCTAATCCGGTAACCTCCGACATTCTTGCGACAAGTCATCCGGTCTTCTTCCAGTGATCTCCCGGCATGATCCCAACAAACTTCTCGATCCCTTCGATAAATCTCCTAGCGAATTCCCGATGATGTCCCACTGCATCATCCAAACCCGGCCCGATACTTAAGCTTGATCTTGGCCCATTATCTGGTTGTAACTTCATTGCTCATGTCATAGTTAGGCCTGCAAATCTTCCTCTAACACACATGTTAGATAAACACTCATCAATTGATCTCATCATCAAAATTCAAGATTCAACAATCTCTCTTTTTTTATGATGATAATCAATTGATTACGAGAGTTAATCCTAACTCCTCCTAAATTCATGCCATAATAAAAATGACTTAAATTCAAGAGAATCACTCACTCTTGAATTTAAGTGAATTAAGACGATCAATACTTCAAGCAAATCATATTTCAAGGATAGCAATAAGACTTGTATATATCAATAATAATTTACTTTTAAATTATCAAGTCATCAATGCATCAAGGATTTTCATGAATTTTAAATATTTAAAAATTTTCCATGAAGTCATCAATGCATCAAGGATTTTCATAAATTTTAAACATTCAAAAATTTTCCATCAAGTCATCAATACATCAAGGATTTTCATGAATTTTAAATATTTAAAAGTTTTCTCTTAAATTATTACATAAATCATCAACATCCATTTGATTACATAAGTCATCAACATCTATTTCTCCCCCTTTGTCATCAACAAAAAGGTGAAATATGAGGCTAAAATAAAATTTTGCTCCCCTTTTTTAAAATACAATATGATTCATAAAGAACTTTATTCCTCTTGTGAAAAACAAGGGAGGAGTTGCAAAACATCATTAAGAAGAGCTTTCAATTTTGTAGAGATAAAATTTCAAAAATAAGTTCAAAAATCTAAAATATTCAAGGAGATTCAAATGTTTAAGAGCTACTCATGCATTTAAAAATTATTTCATATAATTTCAAGCAAACGTAGCTAATAAATTCATAAAATAATAAAATCATTATCATGTAATTTTTTTCCTCCTTTTTGTCAATAATAAGACACGGGAACAATAAAACATTATCACAAAAATAGCTTATTCTCATGAAATCAAGCAATTCATATATTTTCATGATTTGCCATTTCAAGTTCTCTTCTAGAAAAATCAAATTATTATTTATTTAAGGGTTTTGTAAAAATATTCGCTAATTGATGCTTAGTGTCAATAAATTCCAAAGAGATATCTTGACAATTTACATGATCTCTTATAAAATGATATCTAATATCAATATGTTTGTTTCTTGAATGTTGAATAGGATTTTTGGTTAGACATATAGCACTTATATTATCACACTTTATAGGAAAAATTTTTAATTTTATTCCATACTCTTCTAGTGTGTTTTTCATCCAAATGACTTGGGCACAACCTACACTAGCTGCAATGTATTCTACTTCCATAGTAGATAAAGCTACTGAATTTTGTTTCTTAAAAGTCCAAGAAACAAGTGCATGCCCCAAAAATTGACATGTTCCGGTAGTGCTTTTTCAATTTATTCTACATCCACCAAAATCAACATCAGAATAGGCAATCAAGTCAAAGTTCTTTGATTTAGGATACCATAATCCTAGTTTAGATGTTCCTTTTAAGTATCTAAAAATTCATTTAACTACTTTCAAATGAGAGAGTTTTGAGTTAGATTGATACCTTGCATACAATCCAACACTAAACATGATATCCGGTCTTGTAGCAGTTAAGTATAATAAACTTCCTATCATACCTCTATAAGTTTTTTTTATCAAAGTTTTCTCCTTAACTGTCTAAGTCCAACTTTGTAGATGTTCTCATGGGAGTGTTTAATGTTTTAGCATTTTCCTTCCCAAATCATTTTATCAAGTTCAATGTGTACTTATTTTGACTAATAAAAATATCATCATCAAGTTGTTTTATTTGTAATCCTAAGAAGAATGTTAACTCACCCATTATACTCATTTCAAATTCTTGACTCATTTATTTAGCAAAAGACTCACATAAAGATATCATCAACATAAATTTGAATAATAAGTAAATTATTTTCAAAATACTTAAAAAATTAACCTTATCTTTTAAAAATTTATTTAAAATGAGAAAAGAACTATGTCTTTCAAACCAAGCCCAAGGGGCTTGTTTTAATCCATAGAGAGCTTTTGTAAGTTTGAAAACATGTGTAGAAAAAAGATTATTTTCAAAGCTGGGGGGTTGTTCAATGTTCTTCGGAAATAAAACCATTTTGAAAAGCACTTTTAACATCCATTTAAAATAACTTAAAATTTTTAAAAGAAAGGCAAGGAGCATCCTTATGGCTTCAAGTCTAGCCAAGGGAGCGAAGGTTTCATCATACTCGATTCCTTCTGCTTGGTTGAAACCTTTGGCCACTAATCTACCCTTATTTCTAACTACAATACCATTTTCATCTTACTTGTTTCTAAATACCCATTTAGTACCAATCACTAAATGGTCATTAGGTCTAAAAACAAGCTCTCATACCTCATTTCTCTCAAATTGATTAAGCTCTTCATGTATTACATTAACCCAAAAATCATCTCTTAGGGCCTCATCAATACACTTTGGCTCGATTTGAGAAAGAAATGCAGCATTTGCACAAAAATTTCTAAAGGAAGATAGAGTTTGAATTCCTTTTGATGTTTCTCCCATTATAAGCTCCTTAGGATGATCATTCACATACTTTCATTCCTTGGATAAAGTATTGGAAGTAGATACATCCAAGTTACTTTTAGGAGTGTTATCTTTTAAATTCAAAGTATCTAAATCAATTTCATCATCAAAATTAATCTTCTTAAATTCGGAAAGCTCATTAAAAATAATATGAATGGATTCTTCTATTACTAATGTTCTTTTATTAAAAACACGATATGCTTTTGAAATAAAAGAATAACCTAGAAAAATACCTTTATCGGATTTTGCATCAAATTTACCTAAAACATCCTTGTCATTCAAAATGAAACATTTGTAACCAAATATTTCAAAATAAGAAATATTGGACTTTTTATCATTCCATAACTCATAAGGAGTTTTAGTGAGTAATGATCTTACTAAAATCCTATTTAAGACATAGCATGCCGTATTAATGGCTTCGGCCCAAAAATATTTGGGAAGACTATGTTAATTAAACATTGTTCTAGCCATTTCTTGTAAGCTCCTATTTTTTCTTTCTACTACTTCATTTTGTTTTCAATTTCATGGAGTAAAGAAGTTATGAATCTATCCATTTGAATCATAAATATTTCAAAAATCATTCTTTTGAAATTCTCCACCAACACTTTGTATTGAAGAAATCATGCATCCTTTTTTCATTTTGAACAACTTTACAAAATTTTGTAAACCATTTAAATGTATCACTTTTATGTACTAATAAATAAGTCCAAGTATATCTACTAAAGTCATCCACTAAAACAAATGTATATTTGCTACCACCTAAACTTGTAATGTCAATTGGTCCAAATAGATCCATATAGGTCAATTGAAGTGGTCTAGAGGTGTTAATTTGATTTTTCAACTTAAAACTGCTCTTTATTTGTTTTCCTAATTGACAAGTGTCACATACTTTGTCTTTGATAAACTTAAGATTAGATAAACCTCTTACTAGTTCCTTGGTAGAGATTTGGTTTAAAAGTTTTATGCTCGCATGACCTAATCTTTTATGCCAAATCCAAGCATCATCATTTAAAGCCGAAAAATAAGTTTCATCATAAAAAAATTTAATATCTATGGTGTCTACATTGTTGTTTCTGAAGGCAACCAAGGATTTGTTTTTGTGTGGCAATTCAATTATGCAAGCATTAGGTTGAAATTTAATCACATATCCTTTGTCACATAATTGACTAATGCTAAGCAAGTTATGTTTCAAGCCATCAACTAACAACACATCTTCAATCAAGAGGTTTAATGTGTTATCTATTGTTCATTTTCCAATGATTACCCTTGTTGTTATTTCCAAATGTAACAACTCCTTCACTTAAGCTAGTGAGCTTAGAAAAATAAGGTGGATCTCCGGTCATATGCCTTGAGCATCCACTATCAAGATATCATTTGATGCTCCTAGCTTTAGTATGGAGACAAACCTACAAAAAGGATATATTTGATTTATGCACTCATTTTACATTGGATCCTCCGTAAAGAACTCTTTCTTTCTTTGGATCCTCCATAAAGAACTCTTTCTTTCTTTTCTAATTGATTTTTATTATATAAGATTTTCTTTGGAACTCATACTAGTTGATGTGAACTATATTTTCTATATAGGCATTTGTTTACCTTATGTCCTAATTTACCATAAAAATTACATATGATTCTTGGTGGTATGTTTAATGTAGGTCCTCTTGTAAACATGGTTGGCTTTCGTTGGACATTACCAACAAAGCCTATGTCATTTTTTCTATTAATATGACCCTTATTTGCAAGGATCATATTTAAGGATTTGTTCCCTATTTCAAATTTTTCTAGTGTGGTTTTAAGCATGAGATATTATCTTCTTTAACATTATCTAGCAAATCATATTTAGAACATGGTTTATGTGAAACTAATGAACCATGCATTTCGTTAAGTCTTTTAACTAACAAATCATGATTAACTTTAAGCAATTTAAAAGACTTGCTAATTTTTCTAAACTCATTGAATAAATCAAGAAATATATTTAATAATTTTAAAAAAGAAATATTTAAAGGCTCACTAACCTCATCTTCGATCGCCATTAAGGCATAGTTAGCCACTTCTTCTTTGGAGTTGTCTTCCTCATCCGAAGAGCTCGATTTATCCCAAGTAGCCGAAAGTGATTTCGTTTTTAGTGTTGGCTTCTTCTTCAAATGAGGACATTCATTCTTGAAATGTCTTGATTTTTTACATTTATGGCAAATGACATTGTCCTTCTTAAGTTCTTTTTTATTTTTATAGTTCTTGTTCATTTTTATAAATTTTTTAAATTTTCTTGATAACAAAGTAATATCATGGTTCTCATCACTCGAGGTTTCACTCGAGGAGTCATTTGTTGTCCGAAGTACTACATCCTTCCTGTTCTTTGGAAGGGGTTCATCAAGCTCATCATGAGCTTTACAATTTAGTTCATATGTCCTAAGAGAGCCAATCAGTTCTTCAAGAAGCAAGTTATTTAAGTATTTGGCCTCTTGAATATCAGTTACTTTAGGATCCCAATTCTTAGGTAAAGATTTCAAAATTTTACTAACTAATTCAAAATTCAAAAAATATTTTCCAAGTGCATTTAGGCCATTGACGACATCCGTGAAACGGGTGTACATGTCTCCAATGGATTCTTGGTTTCATTTAAAATAACTTATAGTTATGAACCAAAATATTTATCTTTGATTCTTTCACTCTACTGGTCCTCTCGCGTGTAATTTCTAGTGTGTGCCAAATATCGAAAGCCAATTCACAAACGAAAACTCGATGAAACTCATTTTTGTCAAGAGTGCAAAATAAGGCATTCATAGCTTTTGCATTTAAAGAAAAATATTTCCTTTCCAAATCATTCCACTGATTCATTAGATTGGAAGATTTTTCAAATCTATTTTCTACTATGTTTCATAAATCAAGGTCCAAAGAGATAAGAAAAATTCGCATTCGAGTCTTCCAATATGTGTAATCCATCCCATTGAACATGGGATGACGTGAGATGAAATGTCCCTCATTCATGTCAAAACAAGTCATTTACTCAAGTGGGTGTTAATCAAATAAATAACTATCTTGCTCTGATACCAATTGTTAGGATCAATTGGCACTAAGAGGGGGGGGGGGGGGTGAATTAGTGCAAGTGTAAATTTTCAGTTTAGATAAAAAAAATTTGATTAAACCAAGATAGGAAATCTGAAGCTTTTCATTCTTAGTGAAACAAGTGAGTGATTAAAAGAAAGTTGCTAAGTTAATAAGCAAACCGGAAAGATAAGTAATATTTGAAGGAAATAACTTATCATAAAAACTTTGTCTTCAAAGAGTTGAGTTTAATCGAAAGCGTCAATACAAAAATGTATAAGTAATGAAAGCAACGAAACATTCACAATTTTTATAGTGGTTCAGCGCCAACGACCTATGTCCACTCCCGAGTCCTCCTTCTTGAGGCACACCGACGTCCACTTACACTCTTCTTTAGGTGAAGACCAAACCGTTACACTTTGCTCACAAGAGAAACAAGATTACACTCTTTGATCACTCCCTTACCCCTTTTCTTTTTCTTACAATTCTCACACAATATTTTCTCAAAATATAATCGAAAAAGATTGTTGTATATAATGCAAGAAAACTTAGGGTATTTATAGGCCCCAAGTGGCTTCATATTTTTGAAGCCAAAAATCAAACGTACCCAAAAAACCAGGTACGAGCGGTTTACCCGTCAAACATGGCAGCTCAGCCGCTTGAACACCAGGGTACGGGCAGTTTACCCGTTGATCCTAGGCGGGTCAACCGTCAAAAGTACCCAGATTTCTGGGTACGGGCGGTTCAACCACCCAGCCTGGGTGGGTCAACCGCCCAAAAGCCTGGGCGATGGTGGTACACCCGCCGCTCACCGACGATTTACCCGTCAGAATTTTTGCAAAAGTGGTTCCGTCCACTTTTCAAATTCTGGCTTAAACTTGATGTTGACCAACTCTTTGGTCAACCAATTGAGCACAACCTGAGCTCAATCAAACCCCAATAGTAGACCCGATTGCCTTATTGAGTTGATTTGGATTTCATCTAAATCCAACTCAATTAGGACTCACTTCTAACTACAACTCAATGATTACAACGCTTAAAGACCATAAGCTTAAACTAAGACCCAACTTTTGCCAATCCCATAACCTCCGACATTCTTACGATAAGTCATCTGGTCTTCTTCCGGTGATCTCCCGACGTGCTCCCAGCAAGCTTCCCGATCCCTTCGACGAATCTCCTATCGAACTCCAGACGAGGTCCCACTGCATCGTCCAAACTTGGCCCAATGCCTAAGCTTGATCTTGGCCCATTATCTAGTTGTAACTTAATTGCTCCTGTCATAATTAGACCTGCAAATCTTCCTCTAACACACATATTAGATAAACACTCATCAATTGATCTCATCATCAAAATCTTAGATTCAACATCAACCGCTTGACGCAGCCTGGGAGACTGTGTTCTGGTCGGTTCAGTTGCCTGACAGTCTAGGAGATTGTGTCTGGTCGGTTCAGCTGACTGACAGTTTGGGAGATTGTGTCTGGGTGGTTCAATCGTCTAGTCTAGGCGGTTCAACTGTCTGACACACCTTCGAAGATTGTGTCATCTTAGAGACCGTGTCTTCGAAGACTATGCCTTATCTGACCTTGGTTATTGAAATAACTTTTATAATGAGTCTAAATCAATCTCAATTAAGGCCTAATGGCCTCTTAATTGAGTTA
This sequence comes from Ensete ventricosum, assembly GCA_029747655.1. Classification (NCBI taxonomy): domain Eukaryota; kingdom Viridiplantae; phylum Streptophyta; class Magnoliopsida; order Zingiberales; family Musaceae; genus Ensete; species Ensete ventricosum. Next base: position 33,747,968 of record JAQQAF010000003.1, on the reverse strand, counting down.
GTAAAACTAACTCTCATTACGATGCTAACTACGACACTCAACATATAATGTTCGTTGTCCGGTCATCTCTTTGGCGAACTCCTGGCATCTTTCCGATGAACTCCCAGCGAGCTTCATCTAATCCTCTATTCACTAAAGCATCTTTATTTAATCATCTATTCTCTAAAGTATCCACCATATGTGTGTGACCCTCTAGGCCCGATACCGAGCTGGCCGTGAGTCACTCCCATCAGAACTCCTTATGATATAGTGAATTATTATCCCCATAATAATTCACTCGACTCATCGACTATGAACGTACTAGGCCACTATGCCAGTCTCCAAACGGTACAGGGGGATCGAATCCATCGGACCTGTCTATCCACAGTTACCGTGTATCTATAATCCATCATCCAACTAATATCCTAGAGACCATATTGGACACAGTTACTGTCAGGTCATATACGAAATCCGTCATAATCTCACTCTAATCGGATTCTCCCGGAGAACTCTTTTTCTCTCAATCTGAATGACCCTGGCCAGGGATTTGTCTGAGCAAGCACATATGGGATATTCGTCTCATGATACCGAGAGTGGATGATCCTCTATTGATACTCTTCGTAAGGTTGACTATCAATCCCGATAACCAGCTATACCAGGTCTGAAACTTTCCAAACCTATAAGTCTAGCGTCAAAGAAATGAGTACTCAAACAAGACATCTTTGATGTCTCAATTCAAAGGACCAGATGCATAACTGGGACCATGGAATCACTGTCTGACATTAGGTATCATTAACCATACAGCATTCTATAAGCGGATCAATCAGTGAACTCATTCTTCAATGAGCACTTGTATTATATATCCTTAGTATCTTCACACAAGTGGCTATGAGACAACTGTCTCCATCATATGGACGGATATATAGTACACCAGTCTTTCTGGTTATCTTGTGTCCCTCTCGAGCAACCTATGACCGAAATTATTTAGGATGTATATTTAAAGGTGAATCGATCTCATTATTGTGATCTCATCATGATCTATTTCCCATTGCACAGAACCAAGGACATCATAATATATATATGCAACAGATAATATAATGTGAGAATATGCTAATAATAATCATAAGTAAAAAGATAACGCAACGTATCACATGTGTCATCACTCACGTGATTGGCTTGTAGGGCACTTGTAACCAGTAATCTCCCACTTAACATAAAGCTAATCAATCACCTATGTGTCTGATCCCCATTAGACCCCTGTGACGCTTAAATACAATCTGAGCCAATGACTTCGTCAGTGGATCTGCAATGTTATCTTCCAATGGAACTCTTTCTATTGCTATATCTTTACGGGCTATGATCTCTCTAATTAAGTGGAACCCCTTCAAAATAATTCTGATGAAACTTGGGTTCCCTTGCTAGAGTTATCGCCCTATCACTGTCGCTATATATGGGAATCTGCTCCACACTGCTTGGTACAACTCCCAAATCCCTGATAAACTTCTTCATCCACACCCCTTCTTTTGCTGCTTATGCTGCGACAATGTATTCTGCCTCTATGGTCGAGTCAGTAATAGTATCTTGCTTGGAACTCTTCCAACTTACTACTCCATTCAGGGTGATAACATACCCTGAGTTTGACTTGCTATCATCAATGTCAGACTAGAAAATTGAGTCTGTGTAGCCCTTAACCTAGAGGCTACCTCCTCCAAATACCAGTAAAAGATCCTTAGTCCTTCTTAAGTACTTAAGGATACACTTTACTGACTTTCAGTGTTATAAACCTGGATCCGCCTGATACCTAAACGTGACACTCAAAGCATGCACTATATCAGGCCTGGTACATAGCATAGCATACATAATAGACCCTATCATTGAGGCATAGGATATCATATTCATGTCTGTCCTTTTTTCAGGAGTCTTTGGGGATATACTCTTAGAAAGTGATATTCGATGTCTCATCAGTTTGAGACATCTCTTAGAATTCTTCATGCAAAATCTTTTGACAATAGAGTCTATGTACCAGAACTGAGACAAGTCAAGCATCCTCTTGGATCTATCTCTATAAATCCAAATCTCCAAATTATAGGATAATTCCCCTAAGTCTTTCATGGAGAAGTTTTTTGATAGCCAAGTCTTTACTATGGAGAGCATTCCTACATCATTTCCAATGATTAGGATGTCATCCACATATAGCACCAAGAAGGTGATAGCACTCTCACTTACCTTCTTGTACATTTTCATTCTTAACAAAGTCATAAGATTTGATCGCCTTATCAAATCTCATGTTCTAACTTCGGGAAGCTTGCTTCAATCCATAAATGGATCTAAGCAACTTGCACACTTTATATGGACTCTCTATGGATACGAATCCCTCTGGCTATATCATATACACCTCCTCCTCGAGATTACCATTGAGGAATGTCATTTTCACATCCATCTGTCAGATCCCATAGTCATAGTGTGCTGCAATGGCCAAAAGAATTCTGATGAATTTAAGCATGGCTACAGGTGAAAAGGTTTCATCATAGTCAACTCTTTGCCTTTGATGATATCCTTAGCTACCAGTCTTGTCTTATAGGTCTTTACCTTTCCATTCACTCCAATCTTCTTCTTGAAAATCCATTTGTAGTCGATGGGTACGATACCCTTAGGTGCATCCACTAAGCCACTTTGATTAATCTACCTCCAAATTCTTATCCAAGGAATGGAAGTATGTAAATGATCATCCTAAGGAGCTTATAATAGGATATACATAAAAAAGGAGTTAAAACTTAATCTTCTTTTATGAATTTTTGTACAAATGCTGCATTTCTCTCTCAAATCGAACCAAAGTGCATTGATGAGGTCCTAAGAGATTATTCTTTGTTTAATGTAATACATGAAGAGCTTAATCAATTTGGAAGAAATGAGATATGAGAGCTTGTTTCTAGACCTAATGACCATTTAGTGATTGGTACACAATGAGTTTTTAGAAACAAGCAAGATGAAACTAGTATCGTGATTAGAAACAAGGTTATATTAGTAGCCAAAGGTTTTAATCAAGAAGAAGGAATCGATTATGAAGTAACATTCACTCTTATGGCTAGACTTGAAGCAATAACGATGCTCCTTGCCTTTGCATCTTTTAAAAATATTAAGTTATTTCAAATGGATGTTAAAAGTGATTTTCCTAATGGCTATATTTTTGAAGAAGTATATGTTGAACAACCCCTTAGTTTTAAAAATAATCTTCTTCCTAATCATGTTTTCAAACTTTCTAAAGCCCTTCATGGATTAAAACAAGCCCCTTGGGCTTGGTATGAAAGACTTAGTTTTTCTCTTATTTTAAATAATTTTTTGAAAGGCAAGGTTGATACCATATTATTTTTTAAATATTTTAAAAATAATTTTTTTGTTATTTAAATATATGTTGATGATATCATTTTTGGTTCTACAAATGAATCCATGTGTAAATCTTTTGCCAAGTGTATGAGCCAAGAATTTGAAACGAGTTTAATGGGTGAGTTAACATTTTTTTAGGATTACGAATAAAATAACTAGATGATAATATCTTTATTAGTCAAACTAAATACACCTTGGACTTACTAAAATATTTTGGTATGGAAAATGTTAAGGCCATAAATACGCCCATGAGCACATCTACAAAGTTAGACTTAGATAATGAAGAAGAAAATTTTGACCAAAAATCTTATAGAGGAACGATAGGTAGTTTGTTATACTTAACTACTACTAGACCAGATATCATATTTAGTGATGGATTGTGTGTAAGATTTTAATCTAAACCATAAGCCTTCTCACCTTTAAGCAGTTAAAAGAATATTTAGATATTTAAAAGGAACTTCTAACTTAGGATTATGGTATCCAAAATACAAAAACTTTGATGTACTTGCTTATGCTGATGCCAATTTTCATGGTTGTAGAATAGATAGAAAAAGTACTACCGGGACATATCAATTTTTAAGGCATGTACTTGTTTCTTGGTCTTCGAAGAAATAAAATTCAGTTGCTTTATCTACTACTGAAGCTGAATATATTGCAGCTAGTGCTTGTTGTGCTCAAGTCATTTGAATGAAAAACACATTAGAAGATTATGAAATTTATCTAAAAAATATCCCTATAAAATGTGACAATACAAGTGCAATATGCTTAACCAAAAATCTCATTCAATACTCAAGAACTAAGCATATTGATATTAGACATCACTTCATTAAGGATCATGTAAATAATCGAGACATATCTTTAGAATTTATTGACACTAAGCATCAATTTGGCGATATTTTTATAAAACCATTAAATGAAGAGCAATTTGATTTTATTAGAAGAGAGCTAGAAATGCTAAAGTATGAGAATGCTAGGAATGTTTGATTTACTATTTCAAATCAAATTGCATAAATGATTGATTTATACATTTGTTTGAAATGTATGAATAATTCCTAACTTTGGATTTCAAAATTTACTAGATTAAGATCTATTTTTGTGATTATGCTTTTCAAATCTCTTTCCTTATTTCCACCTTCTTATTTACAAAAAGGGAAGAAAAATTACATTAAGATGATGATTTGCTATTTTTTGGATTTATTTACTACGTCTGCTTGAAAATGTATGATTTGCTTGATTTTCTACCTTGCTTAAAATTACATGAGATGATTTTAAATGTATGATTAGCTCTTAAATTTTTTAATATTCTCATATTTCTTAGATTGTTGAGCTTATCTTCGAATTCTTTTTGAAATTCACTTATATAAAATTGCGAGCTCTTCTTAATGATGTTTTACAATTCCTCCCTTGTTTTATTTTCCTCTTTTTTACAAGAGGAAGAAATTTTTTATGGCTCATAACATATTTTACAAAGGGGGAGCAAAGACTCATGTGGCTTCAAATTATTAGTTCTATTCACCTTTTTGTTGATAACAAAGGGGGAGAAATAGATATTGATGACTTATGTAAATGGATATTGATGACAAAGGGGGCATTTCTCCTTATTTGTTGATAAATAAAGGGAAGAAATGATTAATGACTTAAGAGGAGATTTCAAATGTATGATTGATGCATAATTTTTTAAATTCATAAAAATCTTTGATGACTTGTTAATTTAAAGCAAATTTTTTATGTATGAGTGTCTCGTTGCATCCTTGAAATATTATTTACTGGAAATATTAATTGCTTCATGATACTTGAATTCAAGAGTGTGTGATTCTCTTGAATTTAAGTTTTCCTATTATGGCATGAATTTAGAGGGAGTAAGGTTTAACTCTCGTCATCAATTGATTGTCATCATCAAAAAGGAGGAGATTGTTGAATCTCATATTTTGATGATGAAATCAATTGATGAGTGTTTAATCTAACTTGTGTGTTAGAGAAAGTAATGCATGTCTAACTACGACGAAGGAATTGAGTTATAACTAGATGATGGGCCAGAATCAAGTTTGGGCATCGGGCCAAGGTTCAGAAGATGCTGTGGGAGCGCACCGGGAGTTCGTTAGGAGTTCGCTGAAGGAATTGGGAAGCTCACTGGGAACACGTCGAGAGATCACCGGAGGAAGACCATAAGACTCACCACAAGAATATCGAAGGCTGCCGGATTTGAGAGAGTTAAGTCATTATTTAGCTTGATGGTCCTTATGGTTATAATCAGTGAGTCAAAGTTAGGGATTGAGTCCTAATTGAGTCTGATTTGGAAGGAATGTAAATCAACTCAATATAAGGCAACCGGGTCCATAAAGGGATTAGATTGAGCTCAGGTCGAGCTCAATTAGTTGACCTGAGAATTGGTCAACAGGAGGTACAAGTCGGGATTGGAAAAGTGAAGGGAATCACTTTTTCAAAAATCCTGGCAATTGTACTACCGATGAGCGGCGGTTGTACCATCACTGCACAGGAATCCGGGTAGCAAGCAATGGTTGGACTGCCCAGGCCGGTGGTTGTACCGCCCATACCATGTTTTCAGGGTGGCTTTCGACGGTGGCACCGTTGGCGCTGGCAGTTGTACCACCCGTACCCAAATTTTTTTAGTGCGTTTGAATTTTACTCTTTTCTTCTTGGGGTCTATAAATACCCTAAGTTTTCTTGCATTTAGCACAACTATTCACACAAGTTATTGGGCGAAAATATGTGAAAATAAGTGTGTGTGCTAAAAGTGTATAAGAAAAAGAAAATGGGAAAGGGAGTGAGCTAAGTATTATATTCTTGTAAAGAGTCTCCCTTGTAAGTTGAAAGGTTGTAAGGGTTTGGTCTTCACTCAAAGAAGATTGGTAGTGGACACCAGTGGGCTCGATGAAGAGGACTTAAAAATGGACGTAGGCTAGGTTGAGACCGAACCACTATAAATCTGTGGGTGTTTCCTATCTTGAATTTTATTTGGATTTGCAAGTTCATACTTGAGCTTTCATTAAGCAAGAATCTTAGTATTGTTCTATAAGTTAAATTACTTACTTACTCTACTTAAATGAAATGCTTCTGATATTGGTTTTATTTTGAACGAAATACTTCCAATTGATCCTAACAGGTGGTACCTCTAAGGGTAATGGTTTAGCAACAAGACAAACTTGTGGTAAGGTAGAGGAGGGAGTGTGGACTTGCAGAACTGGAATAACAAAAGAGTGCGGATCTGGAAGGCAATGACTAGATGGTGTGGATGGAGGCTTGGTTGATGGATTCGAAGGTGTAACCCATTAATGCATATTTTGTAGAGTTGGATATTGTTGAATCTCAAATTTTGATGATGAAATCAATTGATGAGTGCTTGATCTAACAAGGTTGTTAGAGTTGATTGATGTAGGATTAACTATGATAGAGAGATTATTACAATCAGAGGTTTGGCTAGAGTCAAGTCCAAGCATCGGGCCGGGGTTCGAACAATGCGGTTGGGAACTAGCCTGGAGTGCGTCGGGAGCTTACTAGGATGGCACAAGAGAGTTCGTCGAAAGAAGATCGAGACTGACCAGAAGATTGTCGGGGGTAGCCGAAAAGTTTGCAAGGAGTTAGAAAGGTCTTGAAGTGGATGTGTTGGTCATTATGATTGTAATTAATTAAGTCATAGTTAGCATCATGCAAGCTAACCATGATGGTGAAAAGGAATTACAAATCAGACATGGACCCAGGATCAAGCTTAGGCATCGGGCCAAGGATTGAACGATGTCATAGGAGCTCATCGGGAATTTGCTAGGACTTCGCCGAAGGTATCGGGAAGATCGCTAGGAACACTCCGGGAGATCACCGGAGGAAGACCATGAGACTCACCACAAGGAATCCGGAGGTTGCCGGATTGTGAGAGTGAGGTCGTAAGCTTGGTGGTCATGTTTGATTGTAATCTTTAAGTCGTAGGTTAAGATTAAGTCCTAAATATGTGTGATTTGGAAGGAATCTAAATCAACTCAAAGAGGCAATCGGGTCCACGAAAGGGGAGTGATTGAGCTTAGGTTGAGCTCAATTAGTTGACCAAAGAATTGGTCAACATCAGGTTCAAGTCAAAATTCGAAAAGTGGAGAGAACCACTTTTCTAGGATTCCCGACAGATGAACCGTCAGTGAGCCACGATTGTACCACTGTCGCCCTGGATTTCGAACAGCTATCAGCGACTGAACCATCCAAGTCGATGGTTCAACCGCCCATACCCTGGATTCTGGGTACTTTCGACGGTTGACACGCCCAAGTCGGCAGCTGAACCACCCGCACCCGAATTTTTCGAGTGAGTTTAAATTTTGACTCCACATTCTAAAGTCATTTGGGGCCTATAAATACCCCAAGTTTTTTTACATTCTATACAATATTTTTTGAGGATAAATTATGTGAAAAACTTGTGTAAATTGTAAGAAAACAAAAAATAGGTGAGGGAGTGATCAAAGAGTTATAATCTTATCTCCCTTGTAAGATTGTAAGGGTTTGATCTTCACCAAAAGAAGATCGGTAGTGGAGGTCGATGTGCCTCAAGAAGGAGGACTCGAGAGTATACGTAGGTCGGTTAGTGTCGAACCACTATAAACTTGTGAGTTCTCTTTGCTTATCTTACTCACTACTTTTCTATTGACACTTCCAATTTTATTTACGTTTTGAAAGCAAGGTTTCAAAATCAAGCACTTCACTTATGACATTGTTTGGCTCGTTATTCGAATTTGCTTGTTCTTTCTTGAGTCGTCTTTAAGCAAGAAGCTTAGCATTTCTCTATAAGATTGAATTACTTTACTTGAACGAAAAGCTTCGAATTTTTCTATCTTGCTTCAAGCAAAAAGTTTTTCGTTAAAACGAGAAGCCACATTTGCACTAATTCACCCCCCCCCCCCTCTTAGTGTCAATTGATCCTAATAATTGGTATATGAGCAAGGTCTTACTTACTCTTTGGACTAAACACTCACTATAGTAAATGGCTTTGTTTGTCATGAATGAGGGTTAATGCATCACAAGTCCTCCTATATTCAATGAGATAGACTACACATCTTGAAAATTTTGAATGCGTATCTTTTTTATTTCGATAGATTTTGATTTATGGTGTATTGTTGAAAAATATTTTCAAAAGTCATCCAATCTAATAAATGATTAGAATGATTATGAAAAATAAATATTTTCTTTAAATACCAAGGCTATGAATATCTTGTATTGTGCTCCAAAATAAAAATGAATTTGATCATATTTTCTCTTGTGATTCGGCTTTCGATATTTAGCATACATTAAAAGTCACACATGAAATCACAATTAATCTAAAAGAATCATTAAGTAAAATATCTTACAAAAATGAACAAGAAGAATACATTCCTAAGAATTTAACATTGAGAACCCAAGAACACCTTTCAAAGAACCAGAAGGAAGTGGAACTAAAGAGAACATATGACTCCTCGAGTGAAATCTCGAGTGATGTGAACTTTGAACTTTTGACATATGAACCAGATTAATTAATCAATGTAAACTATAAAAAAATCTAAAGATAGACAAAACCTCTTGCTATGAATGCAAGAAGCCGAGGAGCTCCAAAGATGAAGGGCATAACCAAGAAGTGGAGAATCTCACGCTTATGTCGATCCAAGACAATGTTAGTGATTCATTAAGCATTTCTTTTTAGAATTATTAAATATATTTTATGAATTGTTTGATGAATTTAGAAAAATTAGCAAATCTTATAAGTTGCTCAAAAATGAACATGATTTTTTAGCTGGTAGATTTGATGAAATGCATGATTTATTAGCATCACATAACCATTGTTCTAAATGTGAGATACTAGATAGTGTTAAAGAAGAAATATCATGCTTAAGACAACATTAGAATAATTTGAAATTGGAAACAAATCCTTAAATATGATCCTTGCGAATAAGGGTCATATTAATAGAAGAAATAACATAGGTTTTATTGGTAATATTCAACAAAAACCAACTATTTTTGTTAAAGGACCTACTTTAAATTTGTCATCGAAAATCAAATATAAATTTTATGAAAAATTAGGACATAAAGCCAATAAGTGTTTATTTAAAAATTATAGTTCAAATAAATTAATTTGGGTTCCTAAAGGAACCATAAACAAACTTAAGCCATTAGAGAAAATAGGGAAAACATATTATGAAGGACCCAAAACTCAAATGCGTATCTAAATCAAAACCTCTCATAATATAAAGTTGCCTCCTAATAAGGTTAGGAGCACTAAGTAATATTTTGAAAGTAGATGCTCAAGGCACATGACTTGTGATCTAATACTCTTTCAAAGCACACTAGCCTAAGTACTAATAAAAATTATTGAAATAAAATCATTAGTAATGAATCTTTGGATAACTCATTAATCTTGATTGCTCTAACTTTGGTATGCTAATACAAAAATAAATTAGAGACTTTATCTAAATTTAAATTTATAAAAGAAAGATTTTGATGATGATTATGATTGAATGATAGGTTCAAAATCATTGGCTTGAATATTTATTGATTTAAATGCAAAGGCTATTGTTGAATGATTTAAATATTATGGTGTTTTTAGCTAAGTTAAATATCATTGTTGAATGATTGATTTAAATGGTTGAAAATTTGTATGTTGAGATTGAATGTGTATTATTAAATGATAGATTACTTTTGAATTTGAATATGAAACAAATATAAATTTGAAAATGAGTTTGTCAACTCGTGGAACTATGTGTAAAGAGTTAGACTCATTTAAAAGTTGAAATTGAGATAGGTTCAATTTTGATTGAAGATGTTTTATGTTCAATGAAATCATGCTTGATGATTTAATGATGCATAGTGATGAGTTTATATTTTGAAATTATGTACGATGATCTTTGTGATTTATGGCTTATTGATATTTACCGTAATAAAAATTCTTTTTCAGTTTTAAATAAAAATACATATTTTTATTTAGCTTAAAAGACAAAGACATGCTTGTCTGAAATAAAAAGGAAATACATATTTTTAAAAATTTATCTATCTTATAATGTTTTCAAAAAGAGATTAATAAATCGATTATGTTATTTTTAATGAATTTCTTGAACTTTGAAAGTGATTTTGATGAGTTGATGATTTGAACATGAATAAGTTATTATCATGATTTTGGTAAAGTTTAGAAAATAAAACTTGAAATCTTTACATAAATCAAGTTCATTTGGATAAGTTTATAAATGAAACATAAGTTTATCTATTTGGAACTACAACATGAATCTAAATAATGATCTTGATGATTTGAAATCACATATGGAACTTGAGATCCTATATTTTCATATCTCATTTTGCAAAGTTATGATGTTAAAATTTGGTACTATTGTATTTTAATTGTTACTTTAATAATGACTAAGGGAGAGACAAAAATGATATTTTTGTAATAATAAAATTAAATACTTTGATTATGAAAGACCTTCATTGGATGAGAAGCGATTTGCTAAAAGGTTAGGAATTTTAAATACATGAGATTTACATGATTGGATTTCTATTTTACTTGGAATTTTGAATACATAAGATTTCTTGATTACTTATGTTGAAATTCACAAACTATAAGAAGGGGCAAATTTATTAACTTAAATCATGTCTTTTGGTGTTTAAAGATATAATTTTATGACATGACCTCCTTGTACTTTTGGGCATAATTTGAATATGGATGTTAAGAAGAAATTATACAATCATTTTTTTTTTACAATGACAAAAAAGAAAGGGAGATAAAATTATCAATATTATTAGAAGCAAATTGGATATGATAACATTCAATGAGAAATAATTTGGTTAGAAGAAAATTTAGAATTTTAAATTTTCTAAATACATGTAAAATGCATAACTCAAAATTTGAGCTTGATTTACTATTTTCCTTTGGATTTCTTTGACTTTATAAATTGCACTTCTTATCAAAATTTGCATGCAAAATGCATGATTTACTACCTTGCTTGAAATTTACATAAGATAAATTAAATTGTTTGGGTAGCACTTGATTTTTTTATTTCAAAATTTACATCTATAATTTATATCTATAAAATTAAGTATTTTGGTGATGTTTTTCACTTCTCTACCTTGATTCTATCTTATTGTTTACAAAAAGGAGAGAAAATCTACAAAAAGATAATGATTTGTTATTGTTCAGATTTATTTGCTACACTTGAAATTTACATGAGAAAGATTTGTTGAGCTCATATTAAAAAAAAAAATTAAATCTTATATCTACAAGATTGAGGTTGAGAGTTAAGAATACTAAATCATGAAAATATATGAATTGCTAATCTAAATTTCATGAGATTAAGTTATTTTTTTAATGATAATATCTTGAAAACTCTCTCCATGTTTTTTGTCTTATTGTTCAAAAAAAGGGGAAAAATTTACATGATGTTTTGCTACTTTACGGATTTATTTGCTACGATTGCTTGAAATTACACGAAATGATTTTAAATGCATGAGTAGCTCCTAAATTTTTTAATCTTTTTAATATATTGGATCTTTGAGCTTATCTTCCAAATTCACCTCTAAAAAATTGAAAGCTATATTTAACGATATTTTATAACTCCTCCCTTATTTTCTTTTCTTCTTTTTCACAAGAGGAAGAAAATTCTTTATGACTCATGTCGTATTTTACAAAGGGGAAGCAAAAACTCATGTGTCATAAAATCCTTAGCCCTATATTTCACCTTTTTGTTGATGATAAAGGAGGAGAAATATACATTGATGACACATGATAATGATGATATACATTGATGACATATGATATTGATGATATACATTGATGACACATGATATTAATGATATACATTGATGACACAAGATATTGATGATATACTTGGATATTTTGGATATGGATGCATAATTATTTTTGAAATTCATGATTCGATAACTTGATGTAAATTCTTGTTGAAATTTACTTAGAATATGATTTAGGTGTGGCTCTCTTGAATTTAAGATTTCTTTATTGAGGCATGGATTTAGGAGAGTTAGGATTAACTCTTGTTATCAATTGATTGTCATCATCAAAAAGGGGAAGATTGTTGAATCTCAGATTTTGATAATGAAACCAATTGATTAGTGCTTGATCTAATAAGGTTGTTAGAGTTGATTGATATATGATTAACTATGACAGAGAGATTATTACAATCAGAGGTTTGGCTAGAGTCAAGTCCAAGCATCGAGTCGGGTTCAGACGATGCAGTTGGGAACTCGCCTGGAGTGCATCGGGAGCTCACCGAGGATATCGGGAGCTTGCCAGGATGGCACAAGGGAGTTCGTCAGAAGAAGATCGAGACTCACCGGAAGATTGTCGGGGGTAACCGAAAAGCTTGCCAAGAGTTGGGAAGGTCTTGAAGTGGATGTGTTGGTCATTATGATTATAATTAATTAAGTCATAGTTAGTATCATACAGGTTAACCACGACGGTGAAAATGAATTTCAAATCGGACATGGACCTAGGATCAAGCTTAACATCGGGCCAAGGATTGGACGATGTGGTGGGGGCTCGCCGGGTGTTCGCTAGCACTTCACCGAAGGTATCGAGAAGATTGCTAGGAACACACCGGGAGATCACTGGAGGAAGACCATGAGACTCGTCGCAAGGAATGCTGGAGGTTGCTGGATTACGGGAGTGAGGTCATAAGCTTGGTGGTCATGTTTGATTGTAATCTTTAAGTCGTAGGTTAAAATTGAGTCCTAAATGAGTGTGATTTGGAAGGAATCCAAATCAACTCAAAGAGGCAACCGGGTCCACTAAGGGGGAGTGATTAAGCTCAGGTTGAGCTCAATTAGTTGACCAAAGAATTGGTCAACATCAGGTTCAAGTCAGAATTCGAAAAATGGAGGGAACCACTTTTTCACGATTCCCAACGGATGAACCGCTGGTGAGCGACGGTTATACCACTGTCGCCTAGGATTTCGAGCGGCTGTCAGTGGCTGAACCATCCAGGTCGGTAGTTCAACCACCCGTATCCTTGATTCTGGGTACTTTTGGTGATTGACCCGCCCAGGTCGATAGCTGAACCGCCCATACTTGGATTTTTTGGATGAGTTTGAATTTTGGCTCCAAACTCTAAAGCCATTTGGGGCCTTTAAATATCCAAAATTTTCTTACATTCCATATAACGCTTTTGAGAGGTAAATTCTGTGAAAAACTTGTGTAAATTATAAAAAATGGAAAAGGGGTAAGGGAGTGATCAAAAAGTTGTAATCTTGTCTCCCTTGTAAGATTGTAAGGGTTTAGTCTTCACCCAAAGAAGATCGGTAGTGGACGCCGGTGTGCCTCAAGGAGGAGGACTCGGGAGTGGATGTAAGCCAGTTGGTGTCAAACCACTATAAAACTGTGAGTTGTCGTTGCTTATCTTGCTCACTACTTTTATATTCAAGCGAAAAGTTTTTTATTAAAATGAGAATTCACACTTGTACTAATTCACGCGCACCACCCCCCCCCCCCCCTCTCCACTCAACAAAGGTAACATGACGTGAAATAAATACTTTGTGAGAATGAGGGTCATAGCATCGGAAGGCATTATGGTTAAGAGAGTATCTAATGAAAACACAAGGTTGAGATCTAGGTGTTAACTTGTGTGAGGCATAGGGACGTAGCCATGGATAACACAAGCAGCCAAACACTTTAAACTTCTGAAGATTTGGACATTTGTGAAACAGTTTTTCAAATGGTGATTGATATTATAGAACGAGAGTAAGCATATGATTAATGAGGTAGACTACAGTTTGAAAGGCTACTGACTAAAAAATCGGAGGCATGGAGGCTTGATATAGAAGTGTCAAACCAGTCTCAACTATGTGACGGTATTTGCATTCAGCGGAGCCAACTAGTTAAGGAGTATATAGAAGCGATTTTAATGTTGAATACCACAAGCTGACAAGCATGAGGTGAGAGCTTAAAATTCACCTCCACCATCAGAATTGACTATTTTAATTATAGTCTCAAAGAAATTCTCTACCAACTTTCAGAAATTGGTAAAGACTGTTGAAACCTCATATTTATGATGAAGAGGATAAAATCATATGTACTTAGTGAAATAATCTATGAAAATAATATAAAATCAAAAATTATTAAAAAGAATTTAGTGGAGCAAGATCCCAAACATCTGTATAAATAATTTCAAAATATTGAGAACTGGAGATAGAGGAGTTTCCAAAAGGTAGATAATGACTTTTAGAACTAAGACAAATATCACAGTGAGTTATGCTACTACAGAAATTAAAACTAGGAAGAGAATAATGAGAGAATATTTTTTGCAGAATAAAGGACAAGGGATGACCCAGACGACGATGTCATACGTCAATTGGAGCTGCAATGGACGAGTTAACAGTAGGCTTGGTTATTTATGGAGCAGACGGCCACTCGTAAATATTGTCTTTATTCTGACCGCGAACCAATGATGCCCCCATGCTCAAATCCTTAACAATAAAGAATTCAATTGAAGTATTATTTTGATTGTAGAATTGAGAAACAAAAATGAGGTTTCGTTTAGTATGTGGTGCACATAGAACATCATCAAGTGTAAAAGTAGTAGTATGTGAATTAAGCATTGCAAAACCAGTATAAGTAATGGAGAGCCTTTATCATCACCAATGATAATGTCCTCATTCTCGCCATACTTGCTGTGGATTGATAGGTTCTGTAAGTCAAAGGTGATATGATGAGAAGCCCCAGAGTCCACGATCTAATTAGATTGACTTGTAGGCGAAGTAATCATGAGATTCGCTTAAGGCCAATTGGATGGAGCTGAAGGTCGGGATCGAGACCGGTAGACTTTTGCTGAGTGTCCAACTTTATCATACAGCTGACAAACTACTCGTTGTTGGTTTGTGTGGGTAGGACGCAATAACTGAAAGATGCCCCCAGGATAGTTGTTGATGTTGGGGTTGAGATGTAGAGGAAGTAAGGGTGGATTGTTGTTCATAGAGGTAGGAGTAGCATATCCAAACCTTTGTTTGCTTTTTTGCTATACTGATTACCTTTTTGTTTGAATTTCTGACTGACCTGAGCGGTGAAGGTTGGTCCTAGCACCTTCTCTTCATGCTTCAAATATGGCTCGTAGTCAGTCAACTTATCATGAAGTTCTTCGAACGACATTAGTGATTAATGTGCTCAAATTGTGGCTCACAATTTCTTGAACTCACCTCTCAGGCCATTGAGAGTGTGGATGAAGACTTCCTCATCACTGAGAGAATGACCTATCAAAGCCAGGTCATCAATGATAACTTTGATATTCTGTAAATAATCAGTGATAATACTTCCCTCTTGTTTTATGTTCATTAGACTAGAGAGGAGGCTGAGAATGCGAGTACGTGAGTAATTTGCCAAAGTAGTTTGCAACTTATATCGTGCCTCTACAACAGTAGCACAGGAAGATATGAGTGGGATGACGGACCCAGCAACGAAGGCTTGAATTGCCTGAAGAATGAGACGATCTTAGCGTAACCACAATTTGTGCTTTGGATTTTGTACTGGACTTACTGCCCCTAGGATGTTGATCATTGCTGATGGACAACTGAAAGATCCATCAACATAACCTAATAGATCATATCCAAAGAGGATATTAGAAAATTGAGCACGCCAGGATACATAGTTGACTCCTTTGGATAATCTAAAAGGGATGAGAGTTGCAGTATTAATGGAGACAAGCCCTGTATTCTGAGAAGTATTAATGGTCCATGCGGGGATAGTGACGGAAACGTGGGAGGTAGATGATGACGACATTGAGAGGAAAAGTACCAATCACTGTGTCAGCTAGATCTGGAAGATGAGGGCTACGGTATAGCGAAAGAGGCTGTAGCGTAGGGAAGAAATGTCTTCCTCGCTCTGCAAAGATGGGGAGCCCTCGATAGAATAAATGGATACAATTATGGGGGTGAGGTAATGACGATGATCAATCTCGATGGCCTCCTGGAGCAGGCAAAATCGTAGCCACAGAAGCAGCAATAGACCTCAGCAGTTCTGAGTAGAGATCGATTGGCAAGGAGCACTTCATCGTTGAGGGAAAGTCGTGAGTTGCTTAGTGCAAATCAGGTGTTGGCAGAGGAAAAGGAGGACAGTGGTTGGGAGCTCTCGGCAGAGAGCTGAGGATAGGGCACCGAGGGCTTTTCGGAATGGTGTTGGGCAGGTAGATGCCGGGGGCTAGGACACGGTTGGAAGTAGGCAGCGGCGAGGATCGTGGGCAGCAAAGTATATGTCATAGCCGAGGAGAAAGAAGGGGGGTTGAGGATGCGACTGCTACGACTATTGCGACTACGCAGACTACAACAAGCAGATAAGAGCGACAACAATAGTGAGATGTGGAGATTAGATATAGGAGCAATAGCCGGTGGTGGCTGTCGAAGTAGAAGACTTCAGCATCATGCAGGAGGCCAGAACGGAGCTGGAGCCCAAGAGCGTCGGGGTCCCAGGGGAGTGCCAGCTTGGAGGACTCCGTGGGATCAACGGCGATGCGGAGGAGAAGGTGAACACTGCTAGCGAAAGGAGTGGGGGCGCGCTAGCGGAGAAGTGATGCTGGCGACTAGAAGGGAGGGAGAGTAGCCCTCGGCAGAGTAGGCAGACTATGAAAGCACGAGGAAGAAGCGATCTATGGCAAAAACAAGGGCTACGATCGGTAGCAGAAGGCAACTAAGAAGGCGATAGTGATGGTGGAGATAGGGAAAGCAGCGCCAGGAGCCATCGAAGGAGTGGAGGAGCGACTGTAAGAGGATTGGAGGGTGTCGGTGAGAGACGCAATGGACACCTGCCTCCAGGCGCCTGAGATGGATATGATAGGAGGGTGGACAATGGCGACACCATGAGAAGAGGGGCTTAATATAGAATCAGTGCTTGCAGCAGCAATGCTCAGTAGAAAGAGAAGGATCGACATATATATGCTACAGTTGCAGATTGTTAGGACCCTAGCTGAGTCGGGTCCTAGTCGATTGAGTCGAGTCTTTAAATTGGGTCTTGTTGGCCAACCTAGACCTGACATTAGGTCAGCTTGGAGGATATTTGATTTCATTGTAATAAATCAGCCCAAATCTTAGTAGGATTAGGATTCAGCAGAACTGGAGTCTGGTTAGGAGTCGAAGTTGGATACAGGTTGGAGTTAACTAAGTTAAGCTTGTAACCAACCTAATTGGCTACCCACTTTGATAAAGGGAAGAGCTTCATTCAGTTAGGACTCTCTAAGGGTTGATTAGGAGTTTGAGTCTTAGTTTACTTGGAGTAGCAGTTGCTTCTTAGAGTTGGAGTTAGAGTTGTTAGGAGTAGGAATCTTGAGTAGGAATCCTATTAGAAGTTGGGGTTTAGAAGCCCTATAAATAGCCTTATATTCTCCTCTCTTTCATCATCAATAGATCAATTATTTTTCAGCCTATGTGCAGAAAACCAAGGAGGGAGGAACCCCTATAGAGTTCCAAGGATGTGATCCCCTATAGAGATCACCCCAAGCTTAGAATCCGCAAGGGTTCTAACACTTGGTACTAGAGCAGTGTTCTTGGCATCTCGCTGCCCTTCAACAGCCACCCATCATCCTTCCACAGTTGCCCAAAGTAATTCCCATAATTGATTAAAGATCGTCACTGAATTTTGTCGTCATCTCCACCATTGCAGATCATCCTTTGATCTCCCCATGAATTGCAACAGGTTCTGGTTTCCTACCTTACTGCTGCTTCAATTTAGTTATTCTTATTCAAAAAACATAAAAAAATCATTCCTATCTTGCTGCACAAACTTTTCGTATAAAGTTTTCATCTCTACAATGAAAGTTGCATTGTAGAATTTCAGCCACATAGCACTGCTTATTTGATCTTGCTGTTGCGTTTTTCCTATCCAAATCTCTACAAAAATTTTATGACTGCTTCGGCACTTCCTAACAGCATATTTCCTTTTGATTTCATCAAAAACTTATCAATATAAATTGCTAATCTTTTACATCCAAACTACTGCACTTTGGACACAAAATTTTGTTGCAGTTCATACCTGTGATCTTTGATTTTGCCAAACCTTTTGCTGCCATTTTCTTCCACGAATTTTTTGTCGGCATTACCTTTCTCTTATCAGCAAATTTTCTTTGAGTTTTACAAAAATACTTATTTTGAACTACTGGAAAAAAATCTCGTCTATACTGCTAAAATATTTCGACGAAAAAATTCTACCGCAGCACCTTCTCGTAATCTTTGATCTTGCTGAATCTTTTACTGTCATAATTTTCCACAAATTTTTTGATGACATTACCTCTCCCTTAATAGTGGATTCCCCTTGAGTTTTACTCAAATCATTATTTTGAATTGCTGGGAAAAATTACATCTATACTATTGAAATTTTTCCGATGAAAAAATCTGCTGTTGTGCCTTTGTCTTTCTTCTTCTCTAAACCCACCAAACCCTAACCATCTTGCTACCACCAATCATGATGTCTTTAGGGAACCCTGCTAGCCTTATGATGTTACTATCATAACTTATTTCTAGAACTCAAACAGCACCCAAAACCGTAGCCCAAAATAGTGACCTATCACAACCTATCGACGTAGAATTCTATAGCACTACCATTTGGTGTTTTTTGCTGCACCCATATCTGATCCTTACCAAAATTATTACTAACCACCCACATCATCTTTAGGACACCCATCAAGCCTTAAGATGCAGCCATTGTAGCCTATTTCCATAATCCACAGCCAACCTTAACAACTCCCAATAAAATTGTAGCCCAAGTAGCACCCTAAAACCGCAACCTTGATCCATCACCCTTTTGGTCACCAATCCCTACCAAACCAGTTGTTGCCATCAATAGCAACCCTAAGCCACCCCTCTATCCTTAAGATGCAACCATCATATAACCTATTTCCAGAATCCACAACCATCTCAAACAGCAATATCAACTGCAACAAACAACAGCCTACCGCAGCCTTTCGCCTTGAGCCATCTACCCTTTTCGGATACCAATCCACCCAACCAATCCATACCAGTGAACCAACAGCAAGAGAAGGACCTTATCACAATAAATTTAGAGTTTTACATCATGTCATCAGGAGATATATCCGGAGCCAAGTTGGAGGCACTTGAATCATGGCTTGAATCACGCATGGAGGACAGATTACGCACCTTATTTATCGAATTCGGATTGGACCGATCTTCGAGCCCAAAATAATTCCAGCAAGGAGAAAGTAGATAGGCCTCATAGAAGGAGGGACAACCCTCAGACATGATACAGCCATACATGAGGGTGGACTTCCCTCAATGGGAAGAAGGAGCTTCGACGGGATGGATTTTGTGCACCGAACATTACTTCCGCTATTACCGAACACCAGAGGATTCCATGGTGGACACCGCTGTCATCCACCTCGAAGGAGATGCAATTCAATGGTACAATCAGCTTGAATACACCCATGGAGCTCTGACATTGATACAATTCCAAGAACGCGTTGTTGAACCGCTTTGGGCCGACCAAGTATGAGAATATCAACGGACAACTTGCCAAGATCTGACAAACCTCCATAATCCAAGAATACCATACCAGGTTTGAGAAATTATCTTACTTTGCTCGTGATTGGTCTAACAAACAATTATTATGGGAGTTCATCAAAGGATTCAAGCCGGATACTAAAGGAGAGGTTAAAGCATGGTAGCCCCCCATCATGAAGGCCGCAATCTCTTTTGCCTGAATCCAAGAAGAATAGCTGAACCGAGATGCTTGAAGGATGAGAACCACTCCTAGACCAGCAGCATATAAACCTCCCTCTGCTCCCAACCATTCTTCGCTGCCAAAAAAATTGATGAGAGAAGAGTTACGTGACAAATAGACGAAGGGCTTTTGTTGGGATTGTAACGAACTTTAGAGCCACAACCATCGCTACAAAAAAGGGGAGCTTTCCATAATAAAATCTATTGAAGAATCTGAAAAAGAGGTCCAGGAACCTGAGGAGAAGCACACGAAGGAGGACCCGTAGTCGACCGATTACACGACTCACGCTTTAGCCGGCCATGCGAACCCACAAGCAGCAAAAGTTGAAGAATCCTTTAAGCAGCAACCAGTCACCGTCCTCACCAACAATCTTATGAATGGCAAGGGAGAACATAAATGACCTTATGCGAGAAACACGGGAGCGAAGTAATGACGATCTCGACACAGTGCTTGCAGAAGCTTGTTGAAATTTCAAGCACCTTCGCCGAACCAAGCCAACTACTTCCTACCAGGCTATACGATCTTCATATGCTGATCTTGCAGGAGGAACCACTAGCACATATTTGGCCATATTGCTATCCACATCCTTAAAGGGCCAAAGCTACAAGGATCGTCTAGGAGACGCAAGAGACACAGATCATTCGACCATGACCTTCCCTTGCAATGACACTTTATCTCCAAAAGTTTTGCCTCTTTGTTTGCAAGTATAAACTCTTCCTGAAGTACCACATCCAGCCGAACCAGCTATGGCTTCTGAAGTAGCGCTCCTAGATCTCGGGCTACTTCCATGACTTCTCCAAGGAGCGAACCATAATGCTCAAAGTCTTCCCTGATAATGACCACTGATCCATAGCCCATGATCGCAAGAAGATTGAGTCCCTCCAACGACAGTACCAGCATAGAATATGTGACACCAAACCTTATTAGATGGAGATCAAAATTGTAAAGGAACAAGTGGAAGGCATCCACACGTCCACCATCTACAGGATCCTCACAGTCACAATGTCATCTACATCAGTGCTAGCATTACCCGATCGTGGCAATGTGTTCACAATTGGAGCAGACATATCAGGAATTGGGATCAGTACCACCCTCATGTAAGATGGTCGACTCCTAGTATGCACCGAGGCTCTCACTACATTTCATACAATGCTTTTAATCTGTAAAGGAATACTAATTGCTACTAAATTTGAAGTTTGGCATTATATAGGTCAACAGCACAAAGGAAAAAATGAAAATAGGCTTGGTTACTATTAAATAACAACCAAGTAGCGGCCCATGCAAGAAAGAAACAGTCCTCCGATAAATTCCGGAGTAAAAGAAAGTTTGCTATTGAATATCGAGTTTCCCTTCATCTCCAGCCTTACCAGCAGAAAATTCGAGCCTCAAGGAAGTGGTCCTCCTGCTACTTTGGCCCTTGCAAAATTTAGGATCACAATGGAGCCCTGACTTATGGATCAGATTAGTACATCAATTTAAAAATACAATTGATCCTCCAAGTATCTCATCGCAAATGGAAGTTTAGAAAGGACGACTCAGCCCAGATCCATCCACCTGACATCTCAACTGATGTGGAGGTTCAAGTTTAGCTGATGATCGCATGGGATCGCAGGATCGTGATGCATCATCGTCTAGATACTACTACCCCTGATGGAGAGATACAAAACAATGTTGGACCGTCGGACCACAGTGTGCCTACCATAGATACCACAAGGAAGCTTTAAGGAGAATTACAGATCAAGACTCAAAGTTCATGGAGCCTTAGTTCATGGAGTCTATTAGGACCCTAGTTGAGTCGGGTCCTAGTCGATTAAGTCGAGTCCTTAGAATGGGCCTTGTTGGCCAACCTAGACCTAACACTAGGTCGGCTAGGAGGATATTTGAGTCCATTATAATAAATCAGCTCAAATCCTAGTATGATTAGGATTCAGTGAACTGGAGTCTAGTTATGAGTCGGAGTTGGATACGAGTTGAGTTAACTAAGTCAAGCTTGTAACCAACCCAATTGACTACCCACTTTGATGAGGGGAAGAGCTTCATTGAATTAGGACTCTCTCAAGGGTTGATTAGGAGTTAAATTAGGAGTTTGAGTCATAGTTTACTTGGAGTAACAATTGCTTCTTAGAGTCGGAGTTGTTAGGAGTAGGAGTCTTTTGTAGGAATCCTATTAGAAGTTGGGGTTTAGAAGCTCTATAAATAACCTTATATTCTCCTCTCTTTCATTATCAATAGATCAATTATTTTTCAGCCTATGTGTAGAAAACCAAGAAGGGAGGAACCCCTATAGAGTTCCAAGGAAGCTGATCCCCTATAGAGATCACCCAAGAATCTGCAAGGGTTCTAACACAGATCTGATGAAGGAAGAACAATCGATACCCTCAATGGAAGGCTTTGACAAATTTGAGCAGTGACAAATGTTGATTGATGGCAAAGATCAGAGTAGCAGTGAGGCACAATAACACTGGCATAGAGCGACACCATGAGAGAGATAGAGGGAGGGGTTGCAAATCTCGATGGTATAGGTGGGAGAGCGAGAGAAGGGGTCAACTGCCCGATGGAGAAACCAACGTTGGTTGCGAAAGGAAGGAAGAAGCCACCAATGAAAGATCACTATCGCTAGACAAATCGAGGGGGTAACTTCATTTAGAGGCTGAAAAAATTGTTGAGAAAGAAGATTTATCTCAATAATTCCTCATGCAGTTGAGAATGCGAGAAAAAAAATCATATCTTCTATCACTTGTCATCCTAATCGTTGATAGTTTTCCTTCCATGTTCCAAATTCCTGTTGCATTTTTTAAGGAAAACTTTCAATTTCTCAAACACATTGCAGAATTGCGAAACAAAATTTGAACTGTGGCTATCATTGGCAGAAACATCCCATGAAACAACCTCCTCCTGTTGGGCAGATGGCCCAGATTCAGCCCATAATGGGCTTTAGTGAAGCCCACAGCCCAGAACCTCACTTATATTAACCTAAAACCTAGATTAGGTGGCTAGGGTTGAGATTAAGAGAGCAGCGACGGCTGGAAACGTGGAAGAGAAAAAGAAGACTGCAGATTGACAGTAGAGGCCAAAAAACAAGAGATCCAGGAAAGGGAAGAAAACAATGACAGGAAAAAACTATTCTCAATCATTCAAATCTCATGTTAAATCAGTTTGTAGTGGATTCTTACTGTAATCTCTTGGGAAGGTTTTGGATATTGTGCTTAGGATTATAGTCCTTGTATCCCTGAGATTCTCTTATGACTATTGCTTTGGGCTTGGGCAAGAAGTCTGAGATCTGTATATTCATTATTTTGATAGTGAATTTTCTCTGGCTTGTCCCGTAATTTTTACCCTTCGAGTTGAAAGGGTTTTCTACGTAAATCTTGGTGTTCATCTGATTATGATTTCTGTTTCATTCCGCTATGCATGACGGTCTACTAGTATTTGTTCATATACAAAGTTAATTCTTATTTTATTCACATCACCTCCCTCTCCCTATTGCGGCCAAGATTGGCCAGCTTATGTAGAAGAAACTAAGTTAATGATGTCATCAACTACATATCTACATCACTGGTCCTCCGCCTTTCCAAATTCCTGTTGTTAGTATCTGTTTAAGAGACTGTTTCTTGTGTTGTGATGTCCAGAGCAATGGGCCGAAGTATTAGACATAAAAAAGATATATGGATAATACAAATCAATCAAATTAATGACCAAAGAGCTCAAGAGGATATAATTAGCAAGAACTAAGCGCACAGCAGAACTTAAGTTAGATACACGTTTCTACAATGCATAAACTGCACGCTGAGAGCACGCCAACCATCTCAGACCCACTGCCTTCACGTTGTATTACCCTCATGCAAATCCTGGTCCACAAACAAAACCAGGAGAGGAATGCTTGATATGTATCATGAGAGGACACCTTTCTCTCTTCAGTCATAAAAAGAACATTCTTCTCAGTTTTATATCTGGCCGGCTAACTCTGATTTTATGGATCAATTTTTCAATCAGCCACTTTATGAAGGTGGTGGGATTCCCCAATTCTGTGGCAAGGGCCCGATATCGTGTATAATCTCTCTGTGGCAAGACCAAACAAGTTTGATTGCTTCTGGGGTGCCAATTCCTGCACCTCTGGGATCACCAGCTGGGCCAAACCTACAATGTCAACCATTGGCATTATGATACTGTGAGTTTCATAGCCTATATTAAAGTATATTTTATGCTAATAATTTCCAATCACCAGTGGTTCTGTGGAGCTCCAGTGGTCCTTGCCCTGATTCCAGCATATGTCGTCCCATTCACCGACTTCCCAAGCACTTCCTGCATGGATGCAAAAGGGAATACACAAATACAATAAGTTACAACACATTACTTTGGTATTATGACGTAAAAAGGTTAAGAACCTTTGTCCACTCAATTAGATCTCTTATCAAATTTTCTGATTATGTGATGATCAACAATTCCAACTTACACAACATCCAAAACATAGCATTGTGGGAAAAAATAATAATAATTAAAGACTACAGTTACGAACTACCATATAAGTTGCATTTTCAGTTTTCATAGTAAATAAATGAACAGGGATTGATGTGGTTCAGCCTACCAAGCAAATGCAGTGATGGACAGCAGCTCAAGTGCTCCAGGTATGGGAAGCTCTGTCAATGAAACATAAAGGGAAAGAAAATCCAAAGGCATTGCTGAAGTGATAGAATCTGGCTTCTTCTAAGGATTGGGACAACTAACAGCCATAATTATTAAAAGGTTGAAAACATTTACTTCAACTTAGCAAATTTGCTTTGCAGCGATAGCCTTCCTCAACAAAATGTGAGACCTATAGGGACCTAGTGGTCTAGGTGGATCATAATAATGCTTATCGAATCCTGTGCCCTAAGATTGTATAGCTTATTCTCCAAACGAAAATGGCATCATGTACAAGCTCCTTTAATCATGCTACAATCTGTCAAAGCTTTACTCAGAAGTCAATCAGAAGACATGAATAAAATCCAAATCAAATTGATCGCACACATATATTCCATAAAAAGTGACTAGGTTTGTGGGTATTTATATCAGTACTTGAACATATAAGAAAATATAGCCCACAACAATTTTAGACAGTTGCAAACTTACCTGCAGGAACAATGGATCATTTGAGACCACAGCAGCTGTTAAATGTGCATGCATCCTCTCACAAGCATTCAACACCTCAGAGAGCTGATCATGCTTGTAGTAAGTGACAATCTGGGTGAGCAGAGTCGTCAGTGAGTTTTAATTGTAGCTGTGGTTCCAAAACACATGACTCCAAATAAAATATTTACAGATACGAAATGAATTTCTCTTATTTAAAATGGAAGTACAGGAGAAAATATATAAAGCATACTTCCCTGAATCCAGATTTCAGCTGTTCAATCAGTAAGTGAAAGAACAATAATGAGCTCCAAATTGAGCATGCTTTAGACTCATCAAACCATTCCCTTTCTCCCTTGATTTATCTATATTGGTGGTATCCCAGATAGCAGAATAGCGACTGACATGAGGGAGCAGTTGACATTAAATTATAAGACTTTGTAGAATTTCTTGATTGAAAGCCAAAAAGAAAAGGATTTTCAATATGTACTGAGTTCGTGCCCACAAAAGTCATACTCTGCACATGCCTAATGGTGGGAATGGCCATCTCAAAACTATATTGTAGTGAGATCTTTTGTGGATGCATGAAAAAAATAACTACAGTGGACTCATCACCATGGCCATCATTATTATCTAGACCAATTTACCTCAAATGCATGATCAGTTTTAGACCACTAGTAAAAAATTTCATGAACAAACTGAGAAATTTCCTAAGCCCGTTGCAACTAGACAAGATGGTGCCCATTGTCTAGCCATAAAAATTTCAGCTCAGAGAGGAACTTATCTGAAAGCATAACCTAATGCAGATATAAAGCTTTAAAAGGCTTGAGTTATGGAATAAGGTGGAAACAGAAAACTTCACCACTAGTAATAATGCTCATGACAAAAATAAAACAATGAAGCACAACCATGCTTTAATATCCAATACTCTAAATCACAATTGAGAAATTTTACCCTGGAGTAAAATTAAAGGTACACTCTTTTAACTTTAACATTTACCTGGAAGGGGCCAAAAATTTCTTTTGTAACAAGCTCGAAGTTATCAGGTTTAAGTATTTCTGCTAAAGGAACAAAAACAGCTGTTGGTTTCAGTGCACCATAAATTTTTGGAATAGAATGATTCTCCAACTCTTCACCACCAAAAAGTAGTTCAGATCCTGGAATCTTAAGCAACTTCTGGATATGTTCCAGCATGCTTTCTGTTGTGACCTGTGTGCAGTTCCTTAGAATTTAATATCTCATGATAAAGCAAATAAAAGATAGAAGATATTATGACCCAACAGACTCAGTATATACATATCAAAATCATATGCACCCGACAAATTTTAAAAAATTCAATTTAATTGTTTTGAAATATATTCAATTAGGTTGTTTTGGAACAAGAAAAAGCTTGTCTTGCTTGAATCAAAGCTTGCTTGAATGAAAGCGCATCTTCTTGTACTCTAGGACACTTGTCTTGCTGAAACTTCATGATTTTTTGCAGATAGCGAAGGCATTGGTGATCATGATAATATATGTACCTAGGGACAGCACTAAAGAGGAGAGTTGAGCTATCCACCTCATATATATAGTAGAATGTGTAGTAAAAAGACTACTTTGCTTCTTATACTGCAGATTGAGCAGATGCTATCTTAGAACATAATCAATTATAGAACAAGCAATGGCTTTTGCCAGGTATGAGAGCTTCGAGTACACAACTTATCAAGTGGCATAACTGGACAACTCCTGACTCACTTAACTAACTCGCTAGTGCATGTAAACATCGATTCATAGTTGTTACTAACGCCCTTGCTTACAAGCTTCTTGGTTGTTGTTCTCCTAGCATCCTCTGATAGCTTCCGTATTAAATTGATTACACTAATTTTCGCAGAGACATGACATTCAATTGTTATATCTTCATCGTCTCTAATCCACCTTAGCCTAAAATATCCAGAATATTTTTATGCCACATAACCTTAACCTTAACGGAGTGCTCCTGCCTGCACCGAATATCTTAATCCACTTACTGCAAGTACCATTTGTCTCTTACCTAGAATAGCAACCTATATTCAAGCAAAGATAACTGAAAACTTATAGTAGATCTTACACAAATATAAACACAAAGTACTACAAAAGGTATGAGTTATTTTCTTTAGGTTTGTATTGAAGAAAGAGCTAGTAGAGTCAATAACTAATTATCATAAACCATAAGACACAAAATTAATTCCAATTCAGAAACAAAATTTTGACATTTTAGAAGGCATATGAATTAAAATAGCTTGACTTAATATTCTCGCTAAAAAAAATTATACACCGTGTAAAGAAACTGAAAATCCCAAAAAAGTCTAATTAAGGAAGAAACTTATTACGATGAACTTGAATATTGTTGATAAAGGTCTATTCCATATTGAACCTTGTGCTGCATTAGCTAATTAATGTAAAGTTGAAAGGCAATTTATCTGTTGTGAATATCAAACTAGCACACTTACAGTAAGAACAGGGCCAATAGTTAAATCCTGCAGCTTTCGTCGCCCAGCAAGAAGTTGCATTTTAGACAGTAGCTCACTGGAAGCCCAATTCTGCAAACAAAAATGGAAAATTTTCCAACTGGCGAGGGATAAATTAACAATAAGCAGACTGAAGAAAGCCAGCAAGCTGTTTTTACCCATACAAACAGCCAAAAATACACTTCACAATGTATTCAATGAAGCATTTACCCATATTCCACTAATTTTCTTTTTATCACCAATTCTCCACCAAAAGTTCTCAATAACATTATTTGAATCCAACACCAACAGTGTTAGTTATCTTTGCTGAAGAAAAAGGTAAGGGTTGAGTTATTGAACATATATAGATAGTACTACTTTGATGTCTAGAAAGAATATTTTTGTGTTGCATTGACTTGATTTAAACCATGGATTGCTGTCTCCAACCAACCATGCATATTGCTCCCGGCTGGATTGGTAAATACCAAATGGCATCGGTGGATTGGTATGTAACAACACACATACACTGATACATCAGAAGACTCGAAGAGGAAGAAGAAGATGAAGAGGAATGAATAAATGGCAGTGAAGGAAGAGGAGGAAGGAGGATGCAGTGGAGGAAGAGAAAGGAGGAAGTGGAAGAAAGAAAAGAAGACAATGGAGGAAGTAGGAAGAAGGAAGAGGAGATGGTGGAGGAAGAGTTGGAGGAAGGAGGAGGAGAAAGCGTACCCTTGATGACAAGCAGTGGGCAATGACGGGCGACAACAGGCAGCTTAGCTTGTGTTGTGTTCAAGAAGGAAATAGATTTTTGTTTTATTCAATTTTTGATAGGTCGGAATGCACCATCCAAAATGGGAGCAATCCATTTATTGGTTTATGCCTGGACCATTACATACCATTGCATACTGATCTAGGCAAAACAAGAGTCTTTGATTTAAACTATAGCATGTTATTCTAAAAATTTTTATGCAAGCAAGCTATGGTATATCATAAATTTCACAAAGTTAAGAAGTATAGACTATAGAGAAAAATTGCAATTTACTAAAGCTGCATATTAGTTTTTATTTAATAATATAATGAAGTGATTTGTTAATGTCTTGATTAACCTTCTTGTCATTAAGAAAGAAAGTGCTACAGTTACATGGCACAAGAATCTTGATGCCTTTTTAGCATGGCACAAAATTGTGTCATGACCATGTATATGCCTTATGCAGGCAATCATAGCTTTCTAGCAGTTGTATCAAGTTTCAACATATTCCCATACATGACAATCATAAGAGCAATCCTTGCATTAAAGTTACGATGACAAATGGCACCTCATGAATGAATAGAATTGACTGAGCAGAGCACTTTTGGCCACTACAAGCATAAGCATCTTGATCGCATACCCATGCAACATAATCAACCTGCCAAATGATAAACAGCCCATAAGTGCCTTTATATATGTAAGTGACATGTATATGAAAGGTGGCTTTAGCTATAAACTAACAAACCTCTTGAACATCTGGACCAAGGATTTTCCAATCATAACCTGCATCTTCCAATTTAATGCGGCCTTTCAAGTCCACAGCTAATTTTTCAGCTACTCGTGAACTCCCAGTAAAAAGAGTCATTTGTGGCTTTGCCTGGTTGTACAAAGCACAAAGATACAACACATTCCAATTAGAACAGGAGAAATACCAACAAGCTTGTAAATTAAAAATGTTTTAACAATCAGCAAGCAGACTCCCCATTCATTATATTTCTGGTAGTATTCAACTACAATTTAGATCAAATATCTGAAAGCTAATTCAACAATTTGACAAAATGGGAACTCAGACAACAGTAAAAGTTCAGGTGTGTTTAGCATTACAATGAACTATAAAAATTCCTCTAGGAAAACACAAACCTCTAGCAAAAGTTTGTTCATTGTTTTACCATCAGAGTTGATGAAGTCAACATCCTCTTTAGGTAACCCACAATCATGAAGCAATCGAAGCATTTGCTCCATCACAATGCTCACCTGTAGCAACCAAAACTTCCCATCAGTTGTGCAAAATACAAGTGGCCAGAACAGTCAAGTTAAAAACCAAGGAAAACATTGGCATCAGCAAAACGATAAAACAGGCAATAATGGCATCTTGATGCTGGAGGTAACAGATCTCAAATGTGTACAAGCTACACTATAAACTGTGACTGCAACTTACCAACAAGGAAACCAACCATTGGAAAAAATTAAGAAGAAAGATGGAATCATGGACCCATTCAGCCTGTCAAGCCAATGACATTCTATTGAAAAGAAAAGAACAAAATTTAATTTTAGCAAGGTTTGAAATTTCGTACCATACCAACATATTGAGCAAAAGCTCGGTACATTGGTATGGTACGGTGTACAGCTCAGCAAGGTTCGATGTTTTGAATCCTATTGCTCGGTACGGGCAGTACATACCGGTCCCCACTGACCGGAACGCGGACCACCCGCTACCGAGCA
The DNA here is from genome assembly GCA_029747655.1 of Ensete ventricosum. Taxonomy (NCBI): domain Eukaryota; kingdom Viridiplantae; phylum Streptophyta; class Magnoliopsida; order Zingiberales; family Musaceae; genus Ensete; species Ensete ventricosum. The sequence continues at coordinate 33,717,886 of JAQQAF010000003.1, read as the reverse complement.
ATACCGCTGATTAGGGTTGTTTCCGCCCCGTTACCACACAAAATTGGCCGGTAACAGTCGAGTTTGGCCGTCGTCGGCCACTATCGGGTGGTAATGGTCGATTTCGATCGTCGGCGACCGATTTTGAGCGATATCAGCCGAGGGAGAAAGAAGAAAAGGGAGAAGAAGAAGAGGGAGAAGAAAAGGGAGAACCTAAAGTCCGGTGTTGCTCTTCCGATCCCAATCCGTCGCCTGCGAGCGATTTCTTCGCCCGCTCGATCTGTCGCCTGCGAGCGATTTCTTCTCCCCGTGCAGGGAGAAGAAACATCTCCCCCGTGCCAGGAGAAGAAACATCTCCCCGCTTGCGAAGAAGGAACGAGGCGACGTTGCTAAGGTGACGTTTTTTTATTTTTTAACTTTATTTTATATTATATATATATATATATATATATATATATATATACCACTCGGTACCAACGTACCATACCATACTAAACTGAGCTCGATATGCCGGTACGATTTGGCAAACCTTGCCACGTGGCATGCTCTTATATATATATATATATATATATATATATATATATATATATATATATATATATATATATATATATATATATATATATAATAAAATATATTTTTTATATAAAAATTAAATATATAAAAATATAAAAAAGAGGCATACGCACCTCGACATTGTCGCCTCCTCTCCTCTTCTCTTCCACTGCTCTCGCCGCCGCCCCCCCTATCCCTACGCCTCCAGCTCCTCTCCTGGATTGAGATCGTCAAGGGAGAGCGACACCGGATTGGAATCAAGAAAGGGCGTGGAAGAGTCGCCTTCTTCGCCAAATGTCGCAGGCCTCTTCCACTGGTCTCACTTCGCCTCCCCTATTCCCGTTCCTCCAGCTCCTCTCCTGGATCAGGATCGTCGAGGGAGGGCGACACCAGATCGAGATCGAGAAAGAGCGTGGAAGATTTCGCGTCAAGGTTCATTCTCCCTCTTCTTCTCTCAATTCTCCTTCCTTCTTCAATGCTTCTCCCTCGGCCTTGCCGCAGATAGGCTAATACCGCCAGGTAGCAAACGGTCCGTATGTCAGCTAGCGGACTGATACGTATCGCCCGATACGGATGGTACCATTCGGTGTTGCAAACCCTTCCAAGAATAAAGCAACATGGCTTTGGCTAAGACATGGCATACTGTGCTAAATATAGTTCAGTTTAATGATACTCCAAATAAAATTTGAAATATGTCATACATCAGTTGAATGATCATTCTTATGGATCTTACTGCCTCAACTAAATTGTGTGCTAATCTAAATCCACATGCAATCCATTTCCCAAATTGGAGCAAAAGGAAAGTGAGCTTGACACCAAAGGCAAGATTTTTTCAAGAAAGAACTTACTGAGCTGATATGACAACCCAATCTCCCACATCACCAGGTGATGTTGAATTGTTAGTATCTACAGAATATAAATAGGCTGAATATTGATAAATCAGCAAATCACATGGATAAGATCAGTTTTAGTATAATTTACTACATCAGTTGATACATTGAATTCTGACACTTGGAACAGAGCCGAACTTAGAACCGCATGTGTACACTAACGAGCCAGGTGAAGCACAACATAAAGTGGAGCAACCACTATCATATTATCCTTCCCACGTCTAACATGGACTACTGGTATAGGCCATGGGGATTGAATGTGTTTCCTTGTGCATGGACCTTGACTAGTATACCAGGCTAAATACTTGGCCACTGAGATATATTATTGGACTGTTACAACCAAGGATTTAAATTTCAATTCGATATTGGTTTTGGTGATCAGTTGGACTAATACGGTACTAGGATACTAGGCAATATGCTGATTTGTAACATACGCTATCACCAGAAAAAATAATCTATATAATCTGGTACTAGTCATTGATTGAATTCGTAAATACTGGTTAGTACATAATGGTCAAACAAGTATTTGAAATTTTCAATACAACTAAGTCCTAGAAATTTCTGAAAACATAAAATAAAACACTTGACAACTACATTACATCAAGTTATATCAGATCACAGAAGGCTGATAAGGTCTCTTACCATTAGCATTCTTTAAACTGAGATCCTATAATAGGGTTATTTTTCTATCAAGCTAGGTGTATCTCTATTCTAAGAACAATTGATGTTGTAGCAGTTAAGAAATTCAAAGAGGCATCTGTTCAAACACAGAAATTTTATTAACATTACCTTGCTATCAACTTTAACAATTGGTTTATTGCCCATGTATAGTGCACCCATTAGTTGCAATACGGGAATCTCCAATGGGAAATTGAAAGGCGTAATGATAGCAACCTGTTGAAATTCAAAAATAAAAATTTCTAGATTTTTTTCTGTAACAATATGTACATTAAACAGAAGAATAAATAATCACAATCTTTAGTGTAAAAATCAAAAAGGTTAATACAGGATTAACCACACAGGCACTAGCTTGTAATTTGCCTTTACAGTAAAAAAGCATGGGACATTCATACCAGTAAAACTATAACCATCTCTATGTATTATAACTTACTGCATGTGGATAGGCATCTAATCTACACTTTTCCTCGATGAACACACATGCATTTACATTATTGCATGAAGAGAATGATATTATTGTACTACACATCTCAGATAACCTCCTAAGCAGAACGTCGATTGTTCATTTCTTTATTAACAGAAATCTCTTTCAATAAATACTTCTTATAAGATGGATGTAGCATGTAAGATTGAAACCATAGAGATTCCAAGGCACTAGAGATTTCCAGTATAGATTTCAATAATTTAAAGAACTAGGTTATTCAATTAAATTAGTTCCAAAGCAAAGAGACAGTCACAATGCATCAGATGTATTATCATTGACCATTATCACCCTCTGATATATTTTTTGCCTTTGAAATACTTCTTCGCAAGAAGAAAATCACATGAATTAAAATGAGCCCTAAAACCAGAAATAAGTTAATATGTACATAGATTTTGGTAAAAAAGAACTGTGACAATAATGCAGTCATACAGCAGATAACAGTATAGACCGACAAAATTTAGAGAAAATTTTCATAGTTTTTCATAGTCAAATACCTTCATAAGCAACACCCTAATTTCATAAGCCACTGGAAGTATGTATTTTCATATGAAGCTGTCCTAAAAGGATGCATTTGTTGATGTTTATAGAACAGGCAACAGTAGGTTATTACTTAAAAGGAGTATTCATTCATGGAAAATTGTGAGGCTCGTGTCATGTGGACCTCCATCTACAGATGCAGCTCTAAATCTGATTACTTAAGTGATAAGGTCATCTTTAGTCTCACATTGGTTGAGAAGTAGAGGAGCTAAGGGCTCATAAGTCCACCAGCCTCCCTTACTCTCAGAGGTGCCTTTTGGAACTCTCAGTCTCCACAAAGGGCAAAATCATGCGGGTACGTCCAAAGCGGACAATTCCTAGCATGCCTACGGGTTGCATCAATGTTCGACCGACCAAAATGGTCCCTTATCATATTGACGCTAGAAGGAGGGCCACAAGTCGTGCACCTCGGTCAACCAGTACTCCCGAGCCATGCACCACGGACACGAGCCCTTAGCTCCCTTTATGGAGAGAGCAATAATAAGGCTATCTTTAGTCCTACATTGGTTGAGAAGTAGGGGAGCTAAGAGCTCATAAGTTCATCAGCCTCCCTTACTCTCAGAGGCGCCTTTTGGAGCTCTCAGTCTCCACAAAGGGCAAAACCGTGCGGGTACGCCCAAAGCGGACAATTCCTCGCGTGCCTACGGGCCGCACCAATATTCGGCCGACCAAAATGTCCCTAATCATTAAGCCACATAGTTTTCCTATCTGAAACAGGGTTTTATAGAAAACAAGAATGTTTGATAACAATAGGCTTTCGGAATTTGACAATAGTGCCATGGACTACAAATACCCTATTACTTAATCAGGAACAACACATGGATATGCAAAATAAATTTCTCACTTTAAGACTTTTAGAAGAAGGCAATATCATAGATGACTGCATATGGAAGAACAAAAATCATAGTGGATGTAAATTAGAGAATCAATAGAGGGATATCAAACTTAAGGCACTACCAAGTTTTAAATTACTGTTGGGATTTCTTAAAACTGACAGGCTTCAATGACAATTAGATGAAACTTGACATGATTTATTTAGTTAACCGATATACTTGGATGATTATAATTACTGTTCTTAAGGTTCCTGGGTTTGACAGGTTGATAAGCTCTTTAAGACTTTCAGCCAAACAAATCACTTAATGTAATCTCTAATGGAAGTTATGTGTTGTTCAATCAAATGAAACAGTCATAATATCCTCTCACTTTATGAAGCCAAATATAAGGCAATGTACGGGCAATCAGGACTAAAATTTTGGGCCTCACTAAGACACCAAAGATAGAACATTTGATAAACATTAGCAAGATGAAAATATTACTCTTGCAATGGGTCCTTAAACTGCAGCTTAAATCACCAATACAAGTTTCACAAAAAATGAGAACTCACAGCATAAGCCATTCTTATTCTCCTTGTCCATAATTTTCCCAAGTTCTAAAATTTCCAACAATTCCGACTCATGCTCCTGTCGCTGACCATCTACAAAGTACAGACACGGACATGACTGGATGTAGCAAATTATTATAGATCTATATCTATTTTTAACATTTGATATATAAAAATAATTATGATCCTCATATGTACCTCTCACAAAGTACCACAAATTTACATTAAAAATATTAAAATATTAATAGTCAGAATAAGCTGAACATCTGAAATTGTTAGAACCCTGCAGGATTCTAAGCTTGGGTTGACCTCTATAGGAGATCAACCCTCCTTGGAACTCTATAGGGGTTCCTCCCTCCTTGGTAGTAGACCACAATGGCTGAAAAAGATTGATCTATTGCTTGATGAAAAAGGGGTGGCAAGAAGTGTTCATATAAGGTTCTCAAACCCTAATTCTAATAGAACTCCTACTTCTAGTAAACTTCTTCTTAATAAGACTCCAACACCTAATCAAACTTCTACTCAAACCCTAGAGAGAGACCCAAGCTAAGTGAAACTCCTTTCTAACCCTAGCCGCCTCCTCTCAGCCCTAGCCGACTTCCCCTCATCAAGGTGGGTGGCCAATTGGGTTGATTACAAGCTTGACTTGGTTGACCCGACACGAATCCAACTTCGACTTCTAACCAGACTCCAGTTCAACCGAATCCTAACCCTACTAGGATTTGGGTTGATTTATTACAAGGGACTCAAATCTCCTCCTAACCAACCTAATGTCAGGTCTAGACCAGCCAACAAGGCCCAATCTAAGGACTCAACTCAATCGACTAGGACCCGACTCAGCTGGGGTCCTAACAGAAGTACATACACATTGTTTAAGATCAACATGTCTAGAAGCCTTATGTGGATCGCATGGTTATAGCATTAACATCATGTAATGGCATAGAGGAATATAGATAATTTATTAGTTCTCATGTGTTTTAAACTTTGAAGTGTCCAATTTAAGAAGAATATGACAAGCATTGATATCTGAGAGGGACACAAGAACACATGGCAAGATTTTGAAATGTCTGAGCTTTATAACTAACAATGCTTTTTTTTCCAAAATTGTAAAGGAATACAGGATAGCCTTCTTATGAGTCCTATACATAGGAGACCTGCTAACTCAAACAGGAGAAAATAGAGAAGCCTTACAGGACCATATGGCCATCGATAACCATGGCTCTGCTGCCCAAGGTGGTTGCCTGGTACTGCAAATGATCGAGCAAGGAACCGCACCTGTCATATCAGAAAGAAATAATTAAAACTGATGGCAGGTAACGATTGCAGACTGCATCCTATTTGAAAGGAAAAAGAACTATGAGCAGATGATCCATTTTAAAAAATTCTAAACCTTCTGTTTGTACCTGGTCTCCAGAAAAATTCTCCAAAAATTTTTGGGTTACATTGACTTCACCAAGAGCTTGGATATAACTCTTCGGTGATACTCTTTGGATAAGCCTTGCAAAAAATTCTGAAACCTAATATTATACACAAGAATCAAGCATATAAATATATGACTAATTATCCAAAGCTTCATCCTGAATGTCCACTGGCCATCACACATATTTTAAAAAAAATACTGAAAACAATTATCATTTATATTCAAAAAGAATGTACCTGAGGTTGAGCGAGCATTTGTGCAGCTTTTGCAGATACATCACCATATAGCAGGTATCTACATGATATTAGAACAAAAATTAGCAGGTAAAAAACGGAAAAAGGAAAGAAAGAAGCGACCATGCTTAAAGCCAACAAGAAAATCAGATGAAACCAGACAAATAGATCTTTATTCTTTTTCTATCTCAATAATTCAAAAGAAGCAGACATGCAACTTTGAAGTAAAGTACTTCCAATGAAAAAAGTTCAAAAAGCAAGCAGGATTCTTGTAAATGTATTTTAAGTACAAAGCACAACATTCAGATTTTTCAACCCAGAAGAGCATGTAAACATTTAATGATAGGCTAAAAAATTGTCAAGTGCACATCATCATATACGGTAGCTATAGAATACAACTCAAAAACAAGAAGGTTGTGACAAATGGTTCCACAAAAGGAATGGATGGTGGATTGTGTTGGTATATAAGGCTAGATGCTGGTAAACTTAAAACCATATTTCCCAAAATGTTTCACCCAATATAATAGTATTAGACCCATTGAACCTCATATACTAACAAAATCCAACATCCATTATAAGAGTAACCTTGCAAACTACTTGATCTGAAGTCTGAACTAATATGGATCAAGATGGGGGCTTTCTTGAACCCCATAGGTCAATTTTAGAACATGCATGGTGCGCCTTGACCAAGGCATCAAGCCATTGAGCGCAGAAGGTTGTGATGCCCAAAGTAGCTTTGTACTGGATACAGATGATTAATGGTCTTCCTATATAGGATCCGATGGTTCTACAACCAGTAAGAATTTTGGACAACTTTGTATAAATTTCATTTTATCCCAATCACTAGGCAAGTAGGCCTATCATATTAAACTATGACAAAGGCACCATGGGATTTTATAAAATTTTATCATCTTCAATCAAATTAACCTGGACAGCTACATAAAAAACATCAAAAAATCTTATGATACTGTGACAAATTTTAGTCCCTCTAGCGAAACAAAGTATTAAAAATGATAAAAAGATCAAACCCTATGGTTTATGGATCAAGATGATCTATGAAACAAACAGACTAAACTTGTTTAAATGTAAAACAACTAACAGATTCCACTGGTAAACAGATATTTTCAGATAGATGGAAGAGAATATCTTTTGAAAGAATAAGTTACTATATTTTTTGGAATTTGCAACGTTGTAGAGGTGACAAAAAATATTGTTACAAACATGTGACTGAATATATGTACTGAACTTCAAGTAGCAAGAAATAACCATGTTATTATGCAGTAGTTATAAAACTTACTACAAATTTCACTAATTTACTTAGAAAACAAACCTCTCTTGAGCTCTAAATGGATTGTGGAGCCCATACTTTGGGCACCTGCATAAGCTGCGCACAAATGGCTGCAAAAAGCAAGTGGAACAATTAGATCTGATACCACAAGAGATTAGTTCCAGGAAGTATGATACCTGGAAGTAGGATGAATACTCAATAATTATTCCAAAATGATTCCCATATATACTAATGAAGGTCAAATGAGAATATATTGCACTAAGCAAAGCTAAATGGCAAGGATCAATGTAACCGAACCCAACATATGGTTTTTTCTCTTTGCATAGCTAGGAAGAACATGTGCTACAGGGCCGTAAATGCAGCATACCTCAATTTCTGCTTCCTGAACATCAGCAACTTTAATGAAAGGACTGCCATTTAAGGGATCAAGAAGCCAATTCCAACCAGAAGATACCTTCCATTCACCTTGAACTAAACAAAATCGTTGAACAATGCCATGTTATTCCTTTATGCAACAGTTTCATTTAAAGAGTGAAACAAATGAGCGCATGCCACAGAAACAGATAATTGTTCTACATCTACAACTGCAACCTACTAAGCGCTAGAACAAAGCCATAATAAACTATTATGGAACCAAAGCTAACTGAAAGTGCTTTTCACAGGGAGCAAATACTTACTGCAGTTAAGAACATTGAGAATTGAAATGTTTAGACTTCACATAATAAATTATTTTAACATACTTTATATTGTAATAACTAAGAATCAAGCTTAACCCTAGCAAGAGTACTCAACATTACTGAAGCATGTCTTTATAAAGAGGTATCCTTTTTTAAGAAACAATTGTCTGAGTATGAGCTAGCATTATTCTCCCATAACTGTGTATAAACATGTTCATAACTTTTTCAGTTAATGTTTAGAGAAAGCAAGTTTCAAAATGTTGAAACTCAGAAGACTTTGTCAAGCATCCCAGTCTGTACTTCTATAAAAACATGCTCCTTAATTAGTATAAAATCATATTCCAACTTTATTGGAAACAAATACAGTAAGCATCTGAATACACCCGAGATGACAGCAACGTACCCAAGTTCTTTACTTCTGCTGGGTGGGAACTTGAAATAGCTTCGACTGTCACTGTAGCAAAAGATGCTGAGTGTAGGGTTCTGCTGATGTTGAAAATTAAATGAATCAGAGACAGGACTTGATAATCAACATCAATAACCATCAAACTAAAAGAGAGTTAGATACACAACAAAATCGCCAAACAACTGAATCAGTAATATTCTAATGAAGAAACCCTACAGAGAAGTATCCATCATAAGTCAATGCTCCAACAAAATCCAGCACCGATGATTCGATGTCTGTGACCAAACTTACTAGGTGGGCAGCACCATAAACAAAATGAGAGCTTCTTTCAAGAAAATAAACAACTCAACAGCAAAAATTAATCTAGAACAGTTGGTTGACCAAAATCAACCCAAAGAAAACCAGCCAAGCTCTCTCATAGCAATGGGATAAAGCCCAGGAGGCTACTCTAAACGATCCAAGATTGCATAAAGGCAAAAATCTTGACCGAATTCCGTGACCAGAGACCTAAACCCTAGGGAACAGAAAACAAACTGACACAAAGAATTGATACCTCAAAGCATTGAGGAACAAGCCGGAGCCCGCTCGCTGGGCTCTGGCCGTGACCCCTATTTCAAATAGCAACCGATGCATGATGGGATTCCGAGAGGCGCTATAGAATTATGGGAGAGATGAATCGATAGATCTCGATGTCGATCGAAAGAAAGAGAGAGAGAGAGAGAGAGAGTTTTGCAAGGATCAACCGAGGAAGGCTTTTATCACGGCCGGTGATAATTTGTGAGGCGTGCCAGAAGAGTTGTCCACGTCTGGTTATGCATTTTTCTAGAGAGTTTTTTACTCATAAAGGGGAAAATATTTTAATGTCAACTTATCCGAGAATTTATATATATATATATAGCAAAATTTTAAAATTAGCCTTTTCTAAAGAACTCGCCGTAAGAAAACAAAACAATTTCCGCTTGTCGGAGAAATCTAAAATAATAATGATATAAATTTCTAAGCGCGATTTTTCAAGAAAATATTCATATTTATGTATTTTTCAAAACGTTCTCTTTTTTAAATAATACTCTTAATTTAAAAAATTAAAGTACCCATAAATTTTTAATTTTATTATTTTAACTATAATAATATTTTTATTTGATTCATTTATAGTGTTTATAATAATATTTATGATATTTTATTGATATATTAAAAATACTACAAACGTTATTGAAAAACACTATATCATATATCTTTGATCGTCATTACTAATAAATTATTATAATACTATATTTTAAGTTTATAATTAATTTGAGTAAGATTCGAAACCTATTTAAATTATTTACAGTGTCTTCAAGTAAGTTTTATAGTATTTTTACTGTTTTGGACAAGGCACTATGATAGGTATAAAACATTGGCATAGATCAAAATACCGAGAATTTTTAGGGATGGTTTGGGTATTTTATATTAATGATACTTTTTGAAAAAAAATAGAGAAATAAATTACAAAGTACTCAAACTATGGATATTTTTTAGGAAAATTGTTCAATTTTTAAAACCATAACCCTCTTCATAAAAAATTATATAATTTAATTTTTTTACTTTTAAACTTTGGATATTTAAAAATATTAACCTTTCCAATATTTGTTGTCAACCTAATTTCCATCTTGACAAAAAAAAAGCTACGAGCAAATGTCGAATTGATCGTACAAGTAATACTGAATAATAAAAAATATTATTAAATAATATTCAAGATACTACTTTTCCAATTGTACCATTCGGAAGTGCAAAGAAATTGAGATGGTGATGAGTTAGTCACCGGATTTTATCAAGTACTAATTATACGAAATTTTAATATAAATTTTAAAAAATTTCACACTTCTAGTCTTAAAAATCCGTATAGAGAGCCTTGAGTGTATGAAAAATATGATTTTTCCCGTTATTTTAAAAAAAATATCTCAAATCTAATCACGTTGAGTTGCTCACACAAGCCCTTGCATCTGCACCAACCAGCCTTGGTTATACTTTCATCTTGCTCATTGGTCCTCACCTCTCAAACCCTCGTTATCTTTGTTGGTAGTGGGGGTGAGCTATCTCCTCTTTCTTTCTTCACAATCAACGATGAGAAGGGAACTCAAGGAGATTGCACCGAATGAGAAAAGGGCACAAGGAGGTTGTGCACCCCTCCCAACTCACCATCATAGTTGGTCATGTAGCCTAGGATGCTCTGGCTCTCATGAGGGCCACCACTGATCGCGAAAGTGCCACACAGCACGGCGAGGGGATATGCGGAGGATGTGGTCGATGGGGTAGGATGGTTATTTTTTAAACTTGGGATATTATTTAAAAAATTCTAAAATTTAGGAGAATTTTTTGATAATTCATTCAAGGTATATTATTTTAGTCTTATTTTAAACTTTAACACATGCTGCATGTCATAATAGAAAGGAAAGACTTCAGCACAGCAGGTAAATTGCTAGCTTTTGGAAAGGCGGGTGTAATAATAATCGGATTCCAAATATAGGTTTCAGCAATGCGAGGCCAGTTGTGTTATTATAACTAGATTTGCACACATGCAGTATTCAAAATGTCTGATCTTTGATCTGATTAGGAGAACAATGTTGTGACTACCCATCCATCATAAGGGTTATAACTAAACCTCAAGACCTCACACCACCTTTGAGGATTTTGATGGTTTAGTATAACGTGTGTTGATTGACGATGACGTGAGAAATTTAAATAAGAAAGATTATGACACCTCGATTTGATTTTATTTGTCTTACATGTGAATGGCTACACCCTAGTCATACGCACTAGACCAAACGAATGGATCGGATTAAATAGGAAAAGAATATTGTTTTTATACATCCATAAAACGTTAAAATTCGTAACATGTGAAAATTGCTTTTCACTTGATGATGAATTTTGTGAGATATATATAATATACATTACTGACCATAACGATGGTTCCAATGACTGTCCACATCCGAGGAGCTCCTGATGTACTCGGTGAAACCATTAATGTTTGAATTAACTGTCCACAAAAGTGTTGGCAGTTACTAACGATCACCTGTAAAAGGGACTCGAGTTCTGTTCATCGAGGACCCGAACATGAGCATTCTTTAGGAAGCGCAAATCTATCAAGAGTCAAAGTTGACCATTGAAAGGATTCCGACACGCGCATAGGTCATATTGCCTAGCTGACAATTTCCAGCTGGATTCGTGACAAATCAGCCACTTTCAACTCCTAACATCCGATCTGATGAAGGTGATCCTCAACCTGGTGGACTTTTGTTGCTAGCGTGTTGAATTACCAGAATCGACTTTTACGATATGTAACTAGAAAGTGTTGCTATTCTTATTGCTAATCACGCAGCTTGCCCTTCACTGCCCTGTTTTTCCAGGGTGTCAAAAGTGGAAGCAAAATAATTAGGGTATTCTTTCTTATGATATAATAAGAAATGGGCCACATATATAACTCCCACCATGAATTATATTTATTCCCTTTCTCTAAATTCTGCCACCAATAAAATGCAAAGCATGTTAGGAATAAGGTACATGTTTATTTGATCAAGTGAGTTTGTGGCGGTGGATGCATGAACACTGCGGGCGGGCGTATCGATTAAGCACTGTCCTGTTGCTTTAATGCCAGGTCTGTTGTTCCCGCTTTGTCGGAAGAAAAGTAATCGAAGGCCCTTGCATGCCGATGATTCCAGTCCTCTTCTTTACTCCAGTGTTCCCTTTGAGCTGCTCCTCACCAGCTAATAACCAAGTACTTTTGTCACCTGATTCAGAGATCTCACCATTTCTTTCCGCAGCGGTGGACTGTGAAGATGGAGACATCCAAGGCGACAGCGTTAGCAGCGGACGTGCGACGGCTGAAGACGAAGGCCGCTTGCCTTGCAAACAACAGGTCGATGCAGCGTCTGTGCCTCTCTTACAAGCTGTCGTGCCTGGTGAAGAGCCTCTGGATCATCCAATGGGCCTGCGACGCTGCAGAGAAGCAACCGGAGCATGATAATAACGTGGAAATGTGGCTGAACCATCTGGAGGAGGCGGTCCTGCGTGCGGATGATTTACTGGATATGATCAAGTTCGAGCAGCTGCCACGAGGGCCCAGGGGTTCGGTGGCGCATGCAGCACGTGATCTCTTCTATTCCATCCCGTCGGTGCTCAACTTTGCTGCGGGTTGCAGGTTGAAGAGGGCGGTGAGGAAGTTTGAAGGAATGGCGAACGAGGTAAAGGCGAGGTTGTTCTCTAAGGAAGACTCAGGCCAAGTCGATGCCGCTCTGTCGCCAGCAATCTATTACGGAAGAGAGGAGAACAAAGAGCAGATTATTAGATCGCTCAACCACGGCGAACGAGTCGCCGTCATCCCCATAGTTGGCATGGCGGGGACAGGGAAGTCGACTTTTGCTCGGCACATTTACAGCGATCAACGACGAAACTTTGACGTTCGAATGCTCGTTGGTAGAAATTTCAGTACTGGAGCAGCAGCTCACCCACGTGTCATCCGTGGTCGCCCTCTCCCACTTTCTGAGCTGAGTGCCGCAAGAGGCCTCATAGTAAGAGAAGAAGAACAAGACGAATCCCAACCGCCGCTCGACTTTGCAGTCACGGATCGGGAAGGCCATCCCTCCTTGCGACGATTTGACAACGCAGATCGGTTCGAGTCTGCAGTGGAGAGGATTCGGCAATCACTGGATGGCGTGAGATTTTTGCTTGTTCTGCTGGACGTCAACGTGGCTCGTCCGAATTTGTGGGAACGACTGATGCAGGTCTTGCGTGAAGTAGGCCGGAACGGAAGTACGGTCATCTTGACCACGACCGACACCGATATCGAGTCAACCACGCAGAGCAGACTTTCCTGCAGTTTGGCTTCCTTGACGAGAGAAGAAAGCTGGCGGCTGTTCAAAGAACATGCATCGCTACACCACCTACCAGACAAGCATCACTTTTGGAATCCATGGATAATCGAGGAGTGCCGTGGCCACCCGTTGTCGGTGATCATCATGGCAAAGAAGATGCGTTGCAGACCAGTACGTGAGTATCTGCTGCCTGACTTCTCACACTTCGGAGCTCCTCGAGTAAGTCAAGATCTTCCTAGACTTTCTTCCGACCTGAAACGGATGTATGACAAGTTGACCTATGATCATGAACGTAGTCTCGTATCAGAAAAGCTCCATAATTGCTTCACGTTCCTGTCGCTGTTCCCGGAAGATCACCATTTCTGCAGGGAGGAGATCGTCGACTTGTGGGCTGCAGAAAACTCGATGTCGCTGGAAGATGCCGATGGCTGCTTTGAGGCATTCATGCGGGAAGGCGCCTTCGTCCTCTGCGAGCCGCAGGACGAACATGATCATGAAAGCACCCCTCGAGGAGCAGCGTACAAACTGCGCGACCTGCTCCCCTACTTTGCACAGCACGTCAGCAACAGAAAAGTCCACTTAACGTTGTCACCTGGTTCCTTCGATCTGCTGCAGCTCGACCAAGATGACGACCCACGTATCTGCCAACACCTATCGTTTGTCTGTGAACAGGAGTCATCAGGGTTTCCGATGGACCTGCTCTTCGAAGGCCCACCGTGGCTGCTGCGCACCCTCCTGCTACTGGGTCCACCAAACAATGAGAAGTGCTGGGTCAGAGACATCAATGACGGTAACAAGTCCAAAACTTTCAGGTTCTTGCGAGTGTTGCATGTACGTGGAATTACGTTCCGCGACTTGCTTTCTGGGGTTGACAAGCATTCCAATTTGGTTTACCTCAATGTCTCACGAAGTGACATCGAAGAACTCCCCGACTCAATCGGCATCCTCCGTAATATAAAGATCTTGAAGCTCTCTCACTGCGAGAAGCTTAGAAGATTTCCGAAAACAATCAACCGGCTCCTCCGCTTGGAGAAGTTGGACCTCGAAGGTTGTCTTTTACTTGCAGAGGCGTCATTTGCCTGGGTTGGCAATCTCGAGAGACTGGAGTACCTCAACCTTTCACAAATCGGCTTCAAGTCACTTACTTCATCCATCGGCGACCTTCGAGGCTTGAAGACCTTGATACTGGCTTACTGTCGGAGGATTCAGAGGCTTCCTAAATCAACCAGTAAGCTCCTACGCTTGGAGAAGTTGGACCTTGAAGGTTGTCATTTCCTCGAAGAGTTGCCTGAAAGCAAACCGGAGAGTGTGATGAAGAATCTCAAGCTTTTGAACACGCTGTACTGTGCCTCGCTGAGCCGCATGCCTTCTGGTATCGGAAGATTATCCAGCCTCAAGAGTTTGCCAAGATACATTGCAAGTGAAGAGCCTGGACGAAGCTTCATGGAGCTGCAGCCACTAAAAGATCTCGAAGGCGAACTTTGGTTAGATAAACTCAACAACATAGAGGACCCGGATGTTGCTCGACAAGCGATGATAGAGAAGAAAGACAAACTTCAAGCGTTGACACTGCGCTGGGAACAACCGACTTCGGACGTCAAAGAGAATGTTCCTGTGGATACGGTAAAGCATGTGGCTGAAGCCCTTCAACCGAGCCCAAATTTGAGGTCGCTGAAGCTGATCCTGTACACAGCAGAGAAATTACCTTCATGGATGACTAAAGAACCTCTACATCTTAAATCTCTCGTCCGTATCAGGTTGTTCACTCTGAAAAAATGCGAATGTCTACCACCACTTGGGGGATTACTTCATCTCAAGGTCGTCGAGATAAGTGGCATGGATGCTGTCGTTGAACTGGACGGCTCATTTTATGGTCAGATTGGCACATTTCCCTCGTTGGAAAGGCTCGCTCTTTCTCAAATGCCGAACTTGAAGAGATGGTCAATGCCTGAGGACGATGTTGCAGATGGAAATAATACTTACCACCGTAAGCAAGTAAGGAAAAATCTGTTTCCTCGTCTTGCTCATGTCACATTTATGCAGTGCCCTAAACTTGAGCCACCCAATCATCCTCTCCCATCCATTACAACATTGACAATATGGCTGAACAACGAGATGCTCTATCGCTCAGCAGCAGGTCTGAAATCAATGGCTAGCCATGCCAAGAAGCTCTCCGTCTTCTCGTGCCAGGATCTATGGGCGTCCTCGACCTGCGATGGATTCTGGGGCCTGACATCACTTGAGGAGCTTGAGATCTTTGCATGTGACAACCTGACATGTATGCCGGAGGGGATAAAGCAGCTCACCTCCCTCCAAAACCTAAAGATAATTTGCTGCAGGAGCATGAACAGTCTACCGGAGTGGTTGAATGATCTCACTTCTCTCCGTTTCCTGTCCTTCTCTGCTTGCCCCGTCCTGCGTTCCAGGCCCAGAGGTCTGAAAAGAAGCCGTGGTCTCCGAGTAACCGTTGAAGGCTGTCCCTTATTGAAATAAGAAGCAGCAAACAGCACCGCAGATGAATCTCCGTCAGCTCTGTTAGATTTCCAATGGTTGATCATCTCTTTTTTCAAGGTACGCAGCATCTGCTGCTTCAACTTTGCGTTGATAAGCTAAAGAAAAGTGCATATTTGTAATGGTATAAAGGTATAGTCACATCCCTCGTTAGTAACTATCTTTTTAGAAAGCTGAAAGAAGTGCATGTTTTTTATGGTATTGTCCAGTCACATCCCCTTCCCCAACTAGCTTTCGACGAAGGCCTCGAAGAAAGAAAAAATTGTAGAATCATCTGCTACTATCTTTGATATGCTAATCATGTTACTATATATTCCACTAAAATTTCTACTATCACTCCTCTCTGTTGATAAATTATGCTGTAAAGAGCCTTTCTATTTCATCCTGTGAATTGCTAGCGAGTTCATAACAGGCACACCGCCATGTGATTGTTCGAGGGGTCCCCACAATATCAGAAGATTTCATGGAAGCAGTAAGTTCTTGGGTGATAACATGGAAAATCCTGAATACAAGCATGCTTATTCCTTTATATTTGCTTTAAATGAACACTTAGTCAAGTATTCATTGGTTTTAATGTTCATTTGAGCTGAACTAGCTGGATTTACATGCTATCCTTTTATTCAACCTAGTAGAACATATTTCTCTCCAACCTTATGATGATCCTGTTAGCATAAAAATTATAATTATATAAATTATTATGCGAAAAACTATTATGTCATGATTGAAATCAAATAATATGAGATCTGTTTACGATGCGTACCTTTATATGTTATCTGATTAAGATCCAATTAAATCTTCAAGAGTACCACTTTTCGGATCTGAATAATGTCGAGATATCGATCTGTAAGTAGAACTAGAATGGATCTAGACCTCTTCTCTTCTTTTCCTATCCTTTTACAGGATCACTTTAATTGATGGTTTAGGGAGATCAAGAGAATAACTATAATCTCTTTCTCTTATATAGCGTATTGCGGCTTACGCACACACCACGACTGTTCCCCTTTAGGTTTAGAGGAGGTCTTGTCCTTTTATAAGCGAGAGCAGAGGATCTAGGGTAAATTATTATGAGAGTTCCTTCCATCAAGGGCATCCCCTAAAATATCCCAATATAATATGGATTTTATTTAATATTGACTAATATTTTTTTATCAAAATCTAAATAATCCATAATATATCTTATTCAATTAATAAAGGGTCACATAATCTTACATTCTCCCACTTGACCCATTAATTGATAAGATATAAAAGATATCTAAAATTAAAATAAATAAAATAAAATTTATTTAAAAATAATTTTATATAATTGGATCTGAAAATTTTGAAAAGCATTTTATACATAGTCATGATTTTAAAAATAAGCTAATAAGTCCAATAATCATAATAATATTATATTCAGTCCAACTATCAATGTGAGTCATAGCGGTTGTATGTCATTAATGTCACACTTCCTTCTATGTACTACAACACTATTAGTCTTTCTGTATATAGTCTAGAATAATCCTTGTAATTTATCTTGTCAAGACAATCGTGTTTCTTGCATTCAACCATAATATGCATAAACATAGACACAAACAAGATAGCAGAAATAAATAACTTTAATTATGCAAAAAAATGTTAATAATAACATCCACTTAAACATGCATCACCATATTCTTTATGGCTTGCTGACAAGCCTCATTCTAAGAACATGTTCTTTAAATGTTTTACACTGTAAAGCTTTAGTAAATGGATCATTAATCATCATAGTGGTGCTCTGATACCAATCAGAGTCGCACGGCGGAAGCGTGGTAATGTCACAGACAATAATGTAAACAAGGTGTTTGATGAAATGCTCGTGTTTGTCTGTGTCCTTCAGTTGGTGTACATATCGTGTACAGCAAGTAGCGGACTTGCAATAGGCTTAGCAGCCAGAGCTTGGTTTGCTTTATGGCTAATTTTGGCTTTTAAAATACAAGTATGTCTTGTAAGCACTTGTGGGGGACTTCGGTTTGTAATGGACCATTATCCTTTGTGTGCAACCTATCTGAGTTTGTAATATCTATGGATGTAATTTGCATATGGCTTTATGAAGTATTTGCTTGAGCAGTTGCTTGTGGATCCCGTGGGAATTGCTTCTTCTGGTTCGTTTTCTCTTTTGTAAGTCTAAGGGACTCTAGGAGATCTCGGGAAAGGCTGACCTTTACAGACTGATATGCAGGGGTGTCACACGGCTTAGGCAAAATCAGCTAATCCCATGATAATGTGGTATCAGAGCGGGACAAGTACACATAGAAACACTTGCCATACAAATGTGGGGGACTTAGCTGGGCTGTGTGGAGGACAGCAAGCACGCGTAACCATTTGGGGGGAAAACGGACATTGAGATGTATGGAAAGGAGTCGCTCAGAGGAGTGGGCATCCAGGTTTGGCATTCAGAAGAATGGCCAACCATTTGCGCGAGAGGCACTACGAGGACAAGCAAGCAAAGAAGAATGTGTAGCACACAAAGATTGGGATGGTGGAGTTCGAGCTATGGCTCGACGTTGGCAACCAAACTTGACGGTGCTCAAGGCAAAGCGAGGCGCTTGGTGGTAGATGAGACCGTGCAAAGTGGGAGGTATTGCGTAACGATCGAAAGAGTTGTGCAAAGCTCATAGAGGTGAGGGGAATTGCTAACTCGAAGGATTAAGACCTCATGCTAGGGCTTGTACACGGACGACGAAGTGTTTGTGGCCATCCTAAGGTGCGATCAGAACTCAGTGCCATGGAGCATCAGAACTTTCTCTGTGACATAAAAGGATACGTCCGTAGGCGGCTGAAGGATAGGTCCCCCACGTTTGTATGGCAGGTGTTTCTATGTGTGCTTGTCCCGCTCTGATACCATATTGTCACGGGCATAGCTGATTTTGCTTAAACCGTGCAACACTCCTGCGTATCCGTCCGCAAAGGTCAGCCTTCCCCAAGATCTCCTAGAGTCCCTTAGACTTACAAAAGAGAAAATGGGCCAGGAAAAGCAATTCCCATGGGATCCAAAAGCAACTGCTCAAGTAAACACTTCATAAAACCATATGCAAATTACATCCATGGACATTACAAACTCAGAGAGGTTACATACAAAGGATAATGGTCCATTACAGACCGAAGTCCCCCACAAGTGCTTACAAGACATACTTGTATTTACAAGCCAAAATTGACTATAAAGCAAACCAAACTCGGGCTGCTAAGCCTACTGCAAGCCCGCTACTTGCTGTACAAGGTATGTACACAAATCGAAGGACACGGAGAAACATGAGCATTTCATCAAACACCTTGTTTACATTGTTGTCCGTGACATTCTCCCCCACACATTTCTTCGACGTCCTCGTCGAAGCCGCTATAGACGCTGCATCTCCTCGCATTTTGCTAAATCTTCAATCTTCTGCTTTAGCTGCAACACGCCCCTTTGGCTCCTAGCTGCTCTTCGCCGCTGTTGTTGAGTAATCGAACTCTGATCCGCCATGCTGCTTCAACTCACCAATGACTGAATCTGGTGTGGGGTTGGCTGAGTTGTGCTGATCCTTGTTGGTTCTCGCGGATCCTGCTGATGAAGGAAAAGACCTGCCTTATTATGCGCCAGTATCGTAGTATACTCATGTTGCTTGAACTGGGTGGATGCTGTTGGAGCTTTAATGAGCATCGCCTCGCAGACTTTGAAGTTTTTAAGGTCTTTCCTCCATAATGTTTGCCCATTGATCCTTCCTCCATATTTAGTTGTCACTTCCAAGTAGGTTCGCATCACTTCCGCTTTCGATTGACATTCAATTGGAAAATTAAGTGGACAATCTACTCTCAGTAGTACCGATCACCAATGGTGAGGATTGTATCATCTTCTCCATCACCTTTGCCACCTACTCTTCTGAGTAGAAAGGTACAGTACCATATACTATCTACTTCGTTCCTTGGTCGAGCACTCCTGCATCAACCCGAAGTCCCTCGCTTTTGGCTATCTTGATGAGAAGCTCATCGACATCGGTCTTATGAAGTTTCTTGGCCTCTGCCCTTCTGCCCTGTCTTGGTACTTGGAGTTTGCCTTTGCATTCTCCACCTCCTCGGCCCCTTTTACGACCAATGCTCTCCCTCTATGAGAGCAATGGATCGATGACTCCACGGAAGTCTCGCCTTTGCGGTACAATGGTGCTGCCAAGCCCATAGCCCTACTATCCATTGACTTGCATCTGCATCCCTTCCTTCGCGATCGGTAGATCAGCCTCTATGGCACTGTGGTGCTCCTCTGAGTCCACCTCATTTCTAACCGACGCTTTGCTTTTTGGGTAGCTGAGCCCCACTGGACTCATCGTCGCTTTCTCGCCCCTTCCGACCACCTGCTTTGATACCACTGTGTCCTCCTAGCAGTTCTCCTTGGTCGATGAAAAGAGAGACTGTAACTCTCATGCATGGCCTCTGCCATCTTGTTGCAGGGCTCGCGTCGATTTTGTTCTCCTTAGCTTCCTTGGTAGCAACGTTCGCTTACTCAGCTTTGTCCTTTGACTTGCCGGGCTCCCTTAAGCGAATGTGAGCACCGAAGCAGTCCAACTCTCCAGCTGCTCTGATCATACCTTAGTATAATCAAGTCCCCTCCATGGGACTCACTGGTACTTGCAATCTGACTACTCCCTCGGTGGTACACAGCTCCCATATGCTGATTACCAAGGCTTTCATCTGATGCAAGCTTCGATGCATGCACACGGAAGACCCGCCTCTGAGGTACTGTGGCATTCACTCCTTGAATCCAAAGGCGTTCATCAGCAATTGAACTTGTCTTGCGTCTGATACCTTGGGAACCATCGTTTGCGGACTTGCGACCGTTCCTACAACCCTCCAAAGTCCTATTTCGCTCTCTTTCTCTCTTTTCTCAGCTGCACTCAAGGTGTTTGACAAATTGCTTGTATAGCTTTCCGCTTTGCGAGATGCCGGGACGTGTCCGTCGCTCGCCTCTAAGCTAATCAACTTCTTCTTTGCAGGTCCTACGGGACCTTAAGAGGTTGTAAGAGGGCTGACCCTTTGCGGACAGATAACACTTTGGGCGTTTCATGACTTAGGCAATCCCAGCTAAGTCCATAATAGTGGGCAAGGTTGCTTCACGACTTAGGCAATTTTAGCTAAGTCTGCGGGAGTGCCACAAGGATGCCGCACGGCTTAGGCAAATTT
The DNA here is from genome assembly GCA_029747655.1 of Ensete ventricosum. NCBI lineage: Eukaryota > Viridiplantae > Streptophyta > Magnoliopsida > Zingiberales > Musaceae > Ensete > Ensete ventricosum. The sequence continues at coordinate 33,696,834 of JAQQAF010000003.1, read as the reverse complement.
AGTCGGCCGGCATGAATATAAATCCTGAAGTGAATTTTCTGCTATCGAGGTAATTTGTAAAATCAGCATCTGAATATCCCATCACTTTAAGTTGATCTGATTTCCTATATGTGAGCATATAATCTTTTGTCCCTTGCAGTTATCTCATTACTTTCTTTGCGGTTTTCCAATGTTCTATTCCTGGGTTACTCTGGTATCTACCCAGCATTGCCACTGCAAAATTGATATCTGGCCTCGTACAGGTTTGAGCATATAATAGACTTCTAATTGTGCACCCATAAGGAATATTCTAAGTCATTTTTCGGGCACTGGTTTTGGCTGAATTTTTCACCTTTAGTAATAGGTGTATCATTGGCTTTACAAAACTACATATTAAACCTCTCCAAGATATAATTAATATAACCTTTCTGAGACAGTCCTAACAAACCTTGAGATCAGTCTCTAAAAATCTCAATGTCAATAACATAGGATGCCTCATTCATATCAACCATCTTAAAATTCTTATTGAGAAATATTTTGGTTTCGTACAACAAACCAAGATCACTACTGGCAAGCAATATATCATCCACATATAAGACCAATATAATAAATTTACTCCTACTAACCTTCAGATATATACACTGATCAATAGTATTTTTCTTAAATCTGAAGGAAGTAATGGTATCATGAAACTTTATATACCATTGTTTGGAAGCTTGTTTAAGACCATAAATGGATTTCTTAAGTTTGCAAGCCCAACTTTCCTTTCTCTTTTCTATGAATCCTTCAGGTTGTTCCATATAGATTCTCATCTAGATCCCCATTCAGAAATGTTATTTTCACATCCATATGATGTAACTCAAGATCATAATGAGCTACTAATGCCATGATGATCCTTAATGAGTCCTTTCGAGAAACTGGAGAAAATGTCTCATGGTAATCAATGCATTTTTTCTGAGAAAAACCTTTGGCCACAAGTCTGGCTTTATATCATTCGATATTGCCCACCGAGTCGCGTTTAGTCTTAAAGACCCATTTACAACCAACTCTTTTATAATTATTGGGCAATTCAACGAGTTCCCAAACACCATTCTGGTCTATTGATTTTAACTCATCTTTCATTGCATCATACCATTTTTCAAAATAATTAATTTCTACGGCTTGTGAAAACGATAAGGGGTCTCTTTTCATTCCTATATCAAAATTTGATTCTTGCAGATATACCACATAATCATCAGAAATGACATGTTTCCTTTTTCTTTGAGATCTTCTCAAATCTGTCAATTGTAATTGTTCTACAAGACTATCAGCGGTGACATCAACATCATGTGAGAATTCATCAATGTTATTTTGTTATTCATCCTCATCAATTCTCTCATTGATTTGAGGAACAATAATTTCTTGAATAGGGGATAATACAAGAGAAGAAGCATGAATCTCCTCAATATCAAAATTAATTCTTCGAGACTTTTGACTCCAACTGATTTTGCCATTTTCTTGGAATTTTGTATTACCAGATTCTACTATCCTCATATTATGATTATGGCAATAAAATCTATATCCTTTGGATCTTTCTGAGTAATTAATAAAATATCTAAAATTATTCTTGGATCAAATTTCTTTTCATGTGGATTGAATACTCTTATCTCTGCAGGACACCCCCAAATATGTAAATGTCTCAAGCTGGGTTTCCTACCGGTCCATAACTCAAATGGAGTTGATGGAACTGACTTATTAGGAACCCTGTTCAGGATATACATAGTTGTCCTAAGGGCATCACCCCACATTGACTTAGGTACAGAGGAATAACTCATCATGCTCCTAATCATATCCATAAGAGTACGATTTCGCTTTTCAGCAACACCGTTCTGCTGTGGCACACCTGGTAATGCATACTGAGCATAAATACCCCGCTGTTCTAGGAATCTAGCAAAATGATCAATATTCTGACCGGATTCATCACATCTGTCATAAAATTCACCACCCCTACCAGATCTGACAATTTTAACTTTTCTATCTAATTGTCTCTCGATCTCATTTATGTACACTTCAAGAGTGTCAATGGCCTAAGACTTTTCATGTATTATATAAACATAATTATATCTGGACAGGTCATCTATAAATGTGATAAAATACATTTCTCCACTAAAACAAGAAATATGGAGTGGTCCGCGGATATCAGTATGAATAATTTCAAGAAGTTATTTACTTCTTGTGATATTTTCTTTGTATGCTTAGTTTGATTTCCTTTAATGCAATCTATGCAAACATCAAAATCAGTGAAGTCTAAATTTTTTAAAATATTATCTTTCACTAATCTTTCAATTCTTTCCTTGGAGATATGCCTTAAACGTCTATGCCACAATATAAAAGATCTTTTATTATTGAAATTACGTTTCATTGCAATACTTGATTGCAGGGTTAATAATGTATTTACAAACTCAAGATTCAAATTAATTCTATACAAACCATCATACATAATTCCAGAACTAACTTTTATTGAATCATAAAATATGCTGAGTTTACCATTACCAAACGAAACACAGTATCTTAACTCATCAATTCTAAACAGAGAAATTAAATTTCTAAAAATTGTAGGAATAAAACATGTATATTTCAGATCCATCAGATGACTCGTCTCTAGGCGTAAGCGATAAGTCCCTTATGATACCACTTTTGTTTTGAGACGATTTCCCATAATTATGAATCTTTCATATTTTTTTGATTGAAAGGAATCCCTACATATTATTAGTAACATGAGTTGAAGTGTCAGAATCAATCCACCATGTATTAGAAGGAACTTCTGCAATGTTTGATTCAAAATATACAAAGGTTGAGTTTATACCTTTCTTCTCGAACCAAGTCCTACGTTTAATGCAGTCCTTATTTACATGTCCTTTCTTGCCACAAAAGAAGCATTTTATTGAAATAGCTTTATTTTTCAATAGTCTGTCTAACACTTCCAGACCCAACAAATTTCTTTGATGGATGATGCTTCAATTTTCTTTTCTTGTTACCAACTCCTTGAGTAGTTGTCAGTACATTATATGAACTTTCATGTCTTAATCTTAATTCTTCCTGAACACATATACTAGTTAACTCATTCAAGTCCTACTTATCCTTATTTGTATTGTAGTTAATCTTGAATGAGCCAAACTGAGAAGGAAGAGAATTAAGAATGAACTGCACAAGGAAAGATTCATTAACATTCATTCCCAATGTCTTAAGTTTTGCAACTTTGTCAGCCATATTGAGGATGTGATCCTGAATTCCTCGAGTACCATCATACTGAGCTGTAATCAGTTCTTTCATTAATGAGACAACCAATGACTTATCAGCAGATTTAAATCTGTCTTCAATAACCTTTAAATATTTACGTGTGCTAGTTGCAACTGGTAATGAAGTCTTTATATTATTTACAATTATAATCCTTATGAACATTAAACTGAGCCTATCATATCTTTCCCAAGCCTTCATTTTATTGACTTATTTCATAGTACTTTTATTAGTTAATTCTGTGGGCTTTTCAACAAGCAATGCCAAATCAAGATCTAATACGCCCAGTGTAAATTGCACATGTTCTAACTATTCTGAATAATTTGATCCAGAGAGTACAGGGATAATAGAAGCATGAGAATGTATGGATGAAAATACCATTGTAGAATATAAAATAATATTAATGCTTTGAGTTTACCAAAATATGATGAACTATTGATATCATCAATATTTAACCATTGGGTAAAAATAATGACATATCTAGTGTTCACTCAAAATCATTTATGGAGGACGGATACCATCCTTGTGGAATTGTTTTGCTACCTTTGGGTATACAATTCTAAACTATAAGGATATCTAAAATAGTATCATCCTACCCCATCACATAATTATTTGAAATAGATTATCCTTTGGGATTATCTAAATCTCCTAATTATGTATGTAATTTTGAATATTATTTCCTTAATGTCATTGAGGACTCGTTCCTTAATGTAATTTTATAAATCATTCATCTAGGCCACTTTGGTGACTACAAAACCAATGCAGTAATATAAAATATAAATTAAATTATCTTATGAATGATAATACTCTAATTGTATTTCATATCCTATAAGTTTACCATCCTAGGCTACTTTGGCAGCTACCGGTCATGTATAACTTAAGGAGATGAATTACAAATAATATTCATCAAGTTCATTTGATCTAATTTATGCTGAAATAGTTTAATAATATAATAACAACTATAATAATTATTGAACACTTAATCAGTAGGAAAAAACTCATATGATAACTGTAATCATGATAATACATAAATCATGTCTTATGTGAAAAATAAATATTATTTCATAATTACTAACATTTGCATGTGAATAACTGAATAAATATCCAAGAAACAATAATTAGATTTAACACATATAATTAATAATTTATATGAGAAAACTATAAAGAAACAATAATTTATAAACTTTTTTAATTAAACTAATTAATTTTATTTAATTGTAGAAGCCCATAAGTCCAATTAAATAAATTGATCAAGATAAAATGTAATCAATGAATAAATAAAATATAATCATGATTAATTTTTATTAGATTATATATTGATCAATTTTATAATTGAAAAAATAAATCATAATTTCTTAATTTTATAATGGCATAACTATAATTCTAAAAGGATATAAAAAGAATTACAGAATTTATAAAGGTCAGAAATGTTATAGGATTAATAAAATATAAAAAGCGTAAAACTAGAAATAATCCTATTCGGCATAAGATAAAACTGTAATTTCGGTGAATGGCAAAATCATGATTTTTGCTGAAAGTAAAACTATAATTTTAGCTGAATGGTAAAATTGTGATTTCTACTAAAAGGTAAATCTATAATTTCAACACAATGGTAGAGCTGTAATTTTAACTTAATGGCAAAACTGTAATATTCGTTTAAGAAATATCCTAACCCTAATTCCTTCCCTACTGCCATCATCATCGCTTGTGCGGCCGCCAACGCGCGGCTGCGGCCTGCGCGACCGCCAGCGCACGTGTTCTACGTGCCACCAACCACTGGGATGCGGTCGCTGGCATGCGAGGGTTGCTGTTGCAAGTGTGCGAGGCCACCGCTTGCGCGGCCTCTGTTGCAAGCGTGCGAGGCCACCGCTTGCGCGGCCTCTGTTGCAAGCGTGCGAGGCCACTGCTTGCATGGCCTCTATTGCACGCGGTGGCCGCTTGCTCGCGTGGCTGCTGCCACCACGGCTGTAGTCAGCCGCTTGTGGCAAACCCGCGCGCGGCCGCCGCTTGATGCGGCTGTCGCTTATGCGCAATCGCCGCTTACGCGTGCCCGACCCAGCGTCCTCTTTGGGTCGTCGGCAGCGTGACTGTCACCGTCTCTGCCCTGTGCGCATACGATGCTGAGTGCAGCGTTGACGCAAGCAGATTCGACCAAAACGTAGCAAGATTGCTAGTCTTTTCCACGATGCATAATAACCACCAAGAATCGTTCGCAAGCAAACAATTGAATTTAACAGATAGGAATAAAGATCGATCAGATATCATATCAACGCATCATAAACAAAAATAATAGATCTAATATTTTTGATCTCAAAACCTAGGCTCTGATACCAATTGTTAGCATAAAAACTATAATTATGCAAACTATTATGCGAAAAACTATTATGCCAGGATTAAAATCAAATAATACGAGATATGTTTATGATGTGTACCTTTAGATGCGTAACTATAATTGATGGTTTAGGAAGATCAAAAGAATAACCGTAATCTATTTCTCTTATACAGTGTATTGTGGCTTACGCACACACCCCGACTGTTCACATTTAGGTTTAGAAGATGTATTATCCTTTTATAGGCGAGAGCAGAGGGTCTAGGGTAAGTTATTAGGAGAGTTATTTCCATCAAAGGTATCCCCTAAAATATCTCGATATAATATAAACATTATTTAATATTAACTAATATTTTTTTATCAAAATTTAAATAATTTATAATATATTTTATTTAATTAATAAATAATCACATAATCTTATACGGCCCTGGCTTCCTTTCTCTATAACAATATTGGTTCAGTCTTTAGTGCACCAAACTCTTAGTGTCGTGGTTATATGACAGCTTTAAATGGAGGTCGTAGAGGAGACGGAGCAGCACTTCTGCTTCACGTTGATGACCATCACCTTGCACTGTGTCTGCCTCAAACTTGTTCCATATATGTGTCCTGGGTAAGAGTTTTGGTAGCAGGAGCGATCATCATCATCATCGTCCTCAACCTGCTTTTGTTTCTTGGGGTTTTAGTTGCTGCTGCTGCAGTTGAATCCAGGAAACCTTCGAGAATCTTATGCTCTGCATTGGTTAAGAAGCATGGTTTCCTTGTTGCATGCAGTTTTCGTATCAGAACACACAAACACTACTGTAGTTCTTGGATGGTAAGATTTTTGGTGGACTTACAAAATGCTTCTTAATTTATTTTTCTTGACAATTTATTTGGAAACGAATCTCTCCTTTTACTTATTGTTTATTTATTAGAAGCTTTTCACTATGGAAATAGATTAAATATGTTTTGTTTTGTTGATAGTCCAAATCAATTAACAGGGTCTTTGCAGTTTTATCATCACAATTTGTTCTTATCCCTATAGCTACTCTAATAGTAACCAAAAAAAGAAAAAAAAACATGATGTTGGAATTTGATCATAAATCAATTGTTTCTTTAGAACTTATCGTTTTATTTTATTCAGAAATGTAGTCGTTAACTATTTACTTTATAAGCAAAACACTTGATCTATATCTTGTATATAATCTAGAGATAGATGTATCTAAATATAGATTTGTGTTGGTATGTTGCTACAGACGGTGGGACTTCTTTCTTCAAAAGATAAGTAGCGGAAATATAATTTTTTTTCAAATATTATTATCAATAATTAAGGTTTTTATCATCTAAGCTAATTTACAGCATAAAAATTTACTGGATGAGATGTCAATCACATTATAACTACACCAAATTTTTTGTATAAAAATTATTCATTAAATTTCCAACTTCCATGTTTGATAAGTAGATCAATATTTGAAGTATTAAAAATAATATTCCATTAATCTAAGATAAGTACATTGCCGACACCACCAATTGACCAAAAATACATGATCCGTGATAAAAGGTGCAGACTTGTAGACTTCCTTATAATTTTTATTTAAATATATTATAAAAAGAATGATGATTTCTCTAGAAAAGCCTTGTTGTTGGCCCTTTTTTTCCCACCTAACGTTTTAATGTTGGTTTTTCTCTGCAGTGTCATTTAAATTTTTAGATAACAAAAGTACCCCAACTACTTTTTAGTTTATTTCTTTGTTTCTTTTCCTTCTCAAGTTCATTCAATTAAATTAACTTATTCAGTTGAATAAATTTAATTAATCCAAAACTTGGACTAATTTATAATAAATAATTTTAAAATATTAATATATATTCATTTATCTTAACAAAAATATAAAATAATATATGAAAATTTAACTTATATATATATATATATATATATATATATAAAAGGAGACTCAACTGAACTTTAGTACACACAGCGCGCTTCAAAGCTAGAGTCTAGCTTAGAGGTGTTATCAACCCCAACTCCACTTTCATAACTGCTTCCTTTTGCACTGTTGACTGTCAGACTCTTTTCTTCTACGGGCTTAGCCGAAAGTAACCTCTAAACCAAACTATGGCTCTTAAGTGGAAATCTGATTTGAGGGTTAAAGTTTGCAGAATGGGGTTTCCTCTGTGCTAACGAGAGTTTCAGTAGTAAGTTGAGAATGGAGTTTTCGTTTTTAGGAAGTACTTCCTTGTGGACTCGCCAATGGATTCAATTTCAGTTTCAGGATGGGTCAGGGCATAATCAATTACTGGTGCTGAAGCCTAAACATAAAACTATGATATGAAAGACAACAACTCGAAAGATGGTCAATCAAGTGTTCAAGCGTCATGTCATTATCGGTAAAGGAAGCTGTGTAAACTACTATATCTCTAAGTTTCAGCCACTGGGACCCCTATTAGATGTTGTAGTTCATATTTCCGCCTATAATCTTATTTGTTCTTTGTGCTAAGGTGAGTTCTTGCTCTACTTACTATTTCATTTGCTTCATCTTTTGATCTATCTTCTCCGCTCGAGCTACACTTGAATTTTCTACCTAAACTTTGCTTTCCGTTGGCGAGTTACACCTTAGACTCTTATTACCCAAATGAATCTATACAAGACAAGAAAGACTCCCTTCTTGACCCAAACTCGTACACTAGTCAAAGGCAATCTGATCTAGCTTCTCTTCTGATACTGTGATCTAACTTCTTATTCTTCTGTGAAACTGGGCATTATATTGAAACTGCTATCTGTATACTCTTAGCTTTGCCTTTCATCTTAATTTGTCCTTCTTTCAGCGTTAGTAAGCTCCCGGTATATAACAAACACATTGTAATCAAAGTAAGAGAGGTATACTTTTGTTCGACCCGACCTGACACTCGAAAGATCAAACTCAGTAATATTAGTTGACTTGGTGCAAGAAAGAGATTCCATTCCCCTGTTTATTAACTTGATTGATTCGACTAAAGTCAACGTAGAACCATTAATCAAAGTAAGAGAGGTATACTTTTGATTTCCGTCGGCTAAAGTCAACGTGGAATAATTTTTTGTTGACTGGAAGACCAACAATAAGCTAGATCAGAATCATAAGTTGAGGAGCAAGATCAGAGGTCATGAGCTAGGGCTATTAGATTATGGTAACTAACCCAAACCCATGGGCTATAAACTCAAAATACAGGATGCAACTTAATAGTAATAATTTCCCTCTTATCTTGCCAATCTACCTGCTGCTCTTACTTAACAAACCTAGTAGAATTAGGAGTAGGCTCATAGTATCTTACTGGCTTTGAAGCCAAGGGAGAGTAAGTAAAGTAAAAGAGAGGTGAAGTTGAGGTCGGCAAAAGGGATGCAGGGGCAGGGTGGTAAAGCTAATACCAATTTCCTTCTCCAGGACTAAGTGGTCCAAATACAATAGTCTCTGAGAGTTAGGGTGGTGCTTGTTCAGTTAAAGAATCATTTCGTACTGGTTCGAGTGTCGGGGATGAATACCAGTTTCTTTCGGATCTTGTTGAATCTTAGAGATAAGGATCTAGATCCGAAGAAGCTTTGCGAATAAAATATAGTTCTGGTGCTGAGTCGTAGAGATCAGATACGGGATCAGGAAAGTGATAGAGACCAGAAGCGGTAACCATAATTATTCGTTCTCTAAGGATCCTGCACTCAATTCGTACCTTACCGACACTCTGCTACGCCAGTATGAGATTCTGCCCCCAATCAACTTATGTATTTTAGTGATGTATTTGGCTTCAATTTAAGGAAAGACTACCTATAAACCCCTTATCGGCTGTTCGTAAACACTTTTGCTTAACAACCTATTACTTGTTCAAACTCTCCGGGACAGGACAACTTATGGCACAAGACGTTGCTTGAAAGTATCAAGTACTTAATGCACCCTTACTCATCAAAACGGCTCCCAACAAGTTGCTTCATTTATATAACTCGCATATCTCATAGGAATATGGAAATCCTAAACTCCTAACTAAGCTTACTTATTAGCTTGGTCCTCTCAACTTAAATTTTTTTTTATTTTTCTTTCGTCATCAACTCATTCACTTGACTTTGATGTTTTTTTAGTTCCTAAGCTGGTTCAGAAGATTTGATTGCGAGATAGAAAAAAAAGATTGAACTGACAATCAATCAGAAGATTTGATTGCGAAGTCCATACTTCATTTCACTTTCACTGATATGAGTAGGGGGATTGAAAAGCATTGCTTAATTGACACTCCCTTCCTGTTAGTGCATAATTCTATTCCAATTGAAACTTATTAATATACCAAACGGATTGGATTGTCCACCCCACCCATACTCGGCTTGGACTTAGCCTATCACTTTCACTCCATACACAAGAACATAACTTGAAAGAACTCACTAATGGAGCTGTTTCTTCTCTCATCTACTCTACTTACTTTACTTGCGAATGGAGTTTATTCTCTTGTTGACTCTACTTTAATTGAATTTGATGATTCGGCTTTTTCTCTTTATACTGAGTCTGATCTTCTCTCGTTGACTTAACAAGAACAGAAGAGGAGACTCCACTGTGTTAGCTATAATATTTTTCCTAACTGAACAAGAATATCTCGCCCATTAGTTGAGAGACGTCCTCCTTCTATTTCTGTATAAATAGGTACTGAAATAATATACTAAGTGTACTTTTGTTTCTCACATTTATCTAACATGGTATCAGACCAATAAGAGAAACTCTTCTCTTTGTCAAACAACAAAAAATTTCCCTAAACTCCTTTGCTCGGTGTGACATCTTCTCTTCCTTTTCGATGACTGCGGCATTTCCTTTCCTCGCATTCTTCCTCTGCTGTTGCTTGCTCCCCACAGTCGCTGCCCTTCCCTCATTGCTACCAGCATATGGAGCAAGAAGGAATCTGTCACTAGCCTAACTCTTTTGATCTTGCTGCTATCTACCAGCCAGCCCTCGGCAGCACCGTCATTCTGCAGCAGCCGCCCAACATTCTCGCTCAACCTTGCTGGCACCTGCTGCTTCCATCACTGGCCGCCCTCCGTGGTAATCTTCCGCCGCGCTCATCGTTGGTCGCACTAGCAGCCCTCGATCCTTCGCTACATCATTGCCACCGCCACGGCAGCCGCGTCGCATCTTCCTCCTCTGCTACGGCCTGACCAAAGTTTTCCTTCTGTTTCAACAGTGGCGCTCTGCAAGGCCACCTGCTATCCGTCGTCTTCGGTGCAGATCTACCAGATTCCCTTACCTTGCTGTGGACTTCTCCACCGATGTAGCCGCAACGCTGCCTCCTCTATCACTGCTTCGCAGCCATCGAAATAGAGCAACCGATGCTATGTTTCTTCAGTTGTTGAAACTACGAAAAGGGCTGCTGCCTCTCCCGTCGACTCCCTCCTCCTACCGTCGGACTCACAGTCGTCGGCTCCCTTCTCTTCGCGCGAAGTCACTGACAGAGCTCTCCCCTCTTCCTCCTTCCCTGGCTTCCTCTAGCACTCGTCTCCAACAGCACTGACGCTCGCTGCTCCCCAATCGGCTTCTCCTCTTGCACCAGTACCAGTGCTCGTCTACAACAGCCACCGCTACTGTTTTCCACCCCACTGGCTGTGTCGCTTCGCCACTTCCTTGCCTTAAATAGGTCCTGTGCGGCTCCGGTGGAACTACTGTCTCCCTCGACGGATCAACAATTCGATTTCGCCATTACCCATCCAAAGAGCTTCGTAGATCCTGCTTTCTAAGGCTGGCACCTCCATACTTGCTTTCACCGTCGACACCAGCATCTTCATCATCATCGATTTCACACTAAGAAGCACTATGTTTTCACTCATTGCTACAACAAACGTCTCTTCTTCTTATGCCGACCTCTCCTATACAATGCCCTCTACCACCCATCTTCGCTGCTACAAGCTAACACCGGGAAGACTTTGGAGAACACTGCTTAGTGGAGAAAAGAGGTTTCAACCTTCTACATTCGATCTCGATATCCTACTGTTGCCACTGCTCTCTGCTATCCCTGCAGCCCAGGCAATCACACCAGCAGCTGTCCACCTCCTCTACACGTCTCAGTTGCTTCTCCTCATCGGCGCAGCCCTGTTTCCCAGCACAACTAGTGACCATACAAGGACAATGTCTTCTTCTCATCAGTTCTGTTCTCACTAACAGTGCTGTTGTCCAACAACAATAATTTCTCACCGAACGTGCTGATCCAACACAGCCTTCTGCTAGTGCTATTAACCTCTACAGCAGAACGCCGCTGCTAGCATTCACTCTTCGCAGCTGCCGATCAGTTGTTTGGCACCCTGCTGCTGAATCCATCGCTTGCATCTAGCTTCTCAGATCTGCTGCCTGGATGCGACTCCTTTAATCTGTGGCTGATGTGGTTCTACAGCCTATCACTACAGGTGGGATCTTCCTCTGTTGCTGGACTCATCGACTGAACCTCACCACCTGGTGGTTCCGCTGGATTCTTCCTTCTATCGGCGATGTAACCGATGCTGCTCCTGCCATCGACCCCTATCATTTGTCGCCTAGTTTAAGCTTCACTCCACGAATTTGTAGCTTCAAGAGCGATCTCACAAGATCGCTAGACCACAACCACCTGTGGACGACAATTCTATGCTGGTGTGAGGTTTTTCTTTCCCTTTCATACCTCTTCCCTATTCTTTTGTTTTGTCGTTCATTTCTCGGACGAAAATCCTTTAACGATCTTCGAAACTACTTCCTCGATGAGATTACCTACTTTCCTCTTTTACTTTCCCCTTGGCCTGTCACCCTGGTGATTCCCAAATGTCTTCGTCATCTACCTCTGATGCTCCAACTTTATTTCCTACTAGCAATTCTTCTCCGCATCCAGGACTCATTTTCATTAATGTCGCCCCTTTAAATTATCCAAAGGCGGCAATTATGCGTCATGGTGTGCTCAATTCTCTAATCTTTTATTTGGTTATGATTTATTAGGTGATATTGATGGCTCTCTTAGTTGTCCACCAGCAATACTATATGTTCTAGGAGAACCCACCCCAATGCCAAATCCTGCCTATAAGCTATGGTTACGTCAAGATCGATTAATTCTCCAAGCAATTCAAGCCTTTGTCGCTGGATCCATCGCTCTGCTTGTGTCCTCCTATACTACTGTTGTGGAAGCTTGGACCAAGTTATAAACTATCTTAGCAAATCGCTCACGGACTCGCATGCTTGGACTATTCTTTAGTCTTATGAACTTCAAGCAGGAGGGAAGTACTATTGCTGACTACTTACAACATATTAAAATGATTATCGATGACCTAGCTTTGATAAGTCATTCCCTAACTGATGAAGAAGTTCTCGTCCACACACTTAATAGACTGAGTACAGAATTCAAAGAATTGGCAGCAGCACTTCGAGCACATGATTCTCCAATTTCCTTTGAAGAACTTTACAATAAGCTCATAGACTATGAAGTTTACTTGAAGCGTGGTGATAGACTACCAGGATCTTTGTCAAGACCTCCCATCACAACTCAGTTCAACCAAAAATCCAGGAGGCCAAACCGCAAATACAACAAGACCACTTCAAAAGGTGTGGTCAACTTTCCTCCCACTTTTACAAGCATCACTCCATCACTTCCTCCTCCACATCCTCCATACTTCGACCATCATCAGAGTGCTTCCTTCCAGCCACACCATCCTCCTTCTACATTTTAGCAATCAATCGTTTGCCAATTGTGTGACAAACTCAGTCACTCAACAAAAGTTTGTCGATTTCGACCTCGCCTCCCAACTCAGTCAACCTGGCCTCAGGCGAATGTCATGACTACTCCGTCTATGAGTTAGCCGAATTGGATTGTGGACTCTGGTGCTTCCCACCATATCACTTCTGATCTTCAGAACCTATCAATCTATAATAGCTATGGCGAAAATGAAGACGTCATCATTGGTGATGGTAAAAGAATTCCTATTACTCATATTGGCTCTACGAAGCTTAATTCACATACCACTTCTTTTACACTCGATGATATTTTGTGGGCACCCTACATTAAAAGAAATATTATTTTTGTCTCTCAATTCTGTCAACAAAATCGTACTTCCATTGAATTCTTTCCTGATTATTTTCTTGTCAAGGATTTGACCACGGGAGCATCCTTTGTTCGTGCCCCGAATAAAGACAACATCTATGAATGGTCGTCAGCTTTGTATCTCACTCGACCTACTGCTCCAATTGACATATGGCATCAACGTCTTGGTCATCCCTCGATCTCTATTCAGCAAAAATTACCTTTTTATTATTCTATTCCTGTTTTTAAATCTAGTAATATTTTTACTCACTGTGATGTTTGTATTAGCAATAAGAGTCATCAATTACCTTTTGGTACATCTTCTATTTTCTGCTCTAAACCATTTGAAGTTGTTTATACTGATGTTTAGGATCCTGCATAATCTCTTTTGACAAGTTTAGATTCTATGTTGTCTTTGTAGACTATTTTATAAAGTACACATGGTTCTATCTTCTCCATCAAAAGTCTGATGTCGCTGTTATCTTCTTCAATTTTAATAACTTAGTCGAGAACTACTTTCAGACTACTATTAAAACTGTCTATTCTGATGATGGAGGTGAATATCAAGCCCTTGCATCTTATCTATCCGCTTATGGTATTCAACATCTTAAGTCTTCTCCATATACTCCTCAACTAGTTGGCTCTGCCGAACGTAAACATCAACATATTATTGAAACTAGTCCCACAATGCTTCATCAGGTTTCAATACCATCTACCTTTTGGTCCGTAGCTTTTCAAACTGTTGTCTATCTCATTAATCGTATACCCACTCATATCGTACAATATTAATCACCATTTGAAAATCTTTTTCAAAAACACCCTAACCTACAAACATTAAAGGTATTTGGCTGTCTATGTCATCCGTGGTTACGTCTCTATAATTCTCATAAAATGCAACCTTGATCTCGCCCTTGTGTTTTCATCAGGTACTCTCTTGAATATAATACTTTTCGATGTTATGATTTTCACACTACTAAATTCTTTATTGCCAAACATGTCACTTTTTGTGGAGTCTGTCTTTCCCTTTCGAGATCACGGACAATCTTTCGTCCCGTTGGATTCCTATGACACATCTTCTATGTCTCCGCCGGATCCACACTCTCTTGTTACTCCTGTTCCATAACTTTCTTCTCCCTTCTCTCCTCCGATTCCTACTGTGTAGTTACCTCCAGAACCACAGTCTTTGTTCTCACCTCGCTAGGATACTTCTGCCATTCTTCCGCCTGACTCAACCAGTGATAATCCTTAGCCCTTACCCCTAATACTATTACAGTCTCCCAACATCCAATGCAAACTCATTCTATGAGTGGTGTCATTAAACCACGTCAAGTTCTTACATGCTAGCACCAAACCTTCCCTCGACTTTACTGAACCAACATCCTTTACTCATGCCAAAAAATCTCCATATTGGCGTAAAGCCATGTGTGAGGAGTAAGATGCTTTCCTTCATAATGCTACATGGACCCTTACCCCTTCTCACCCCACACAAAATATTATCGGGTGCAAGTGGGTCTTTCGAATTAAGCGAAACCTCGATGGTTCGATTACTCGTTATAAATCACAACTTGTGGCCAAAGGATTTCATCAACAACCTGGTGTTGAATACACCGAAACATTTAGTCCGATTGTCAAACCTACGACAATCCGACTTATCATAAGTCTGGCAATTTCCAAAAGCTAGTGCTTACACCAGTTAGATGTTAATAATGCCTTTTTATAAGGAACTCTCACTGAAGATGTCTTCATGGAGTAACCTCTAGGCTTTATACATCCTCAATATCCATAGCATGTCTATAAACTCCAAAAGGCCATTTATAGACTTCGTTAAGCTTCACGAGCTTGGTATAATAAACTTGGTTTATACTTATCATCAGTTGGCTTCCTCAACTCTAAATCTGATGTTTTCCTATTTCTACGCCAACAACATAGGCACACTATCTATCTTTTAGTCTATGTGGATGATATTATTGTCATGGGCAATAACTCTATGAAAGTTCATACATTTATTAATCAATTGGTCGACAAATTCTCTCTTAAAGATCTTGATAACTTGAGTTATTTTCTCGGTGTCGAGGCTGCGTTTACATCTTCCAGCCTCTTTCTTTCAAAGAGAAAGTACATTCATGATTTGATTTTGAAGACGAATATGCAAGATGCAAAAGTGGTTACCACTCCTCTATATACTAATGCATCACTGAAGTTATGTGATGGAAGTCTTACTATAGATCATACTCAGTATCGACAGGTGGTTGGTTCCTACAATATCTCACTCTTACTCGTCCAGACGTCTCATTTGCAGTTAATAAATTATCCTAGTTTATGCATCGATCGTCTACTTTGCACTGGATTGCTGTCAAAAGTATTTTGCGTTATCTTAAAGGGACCACTGATCATGGTATTTTTCTTCGCAAACAATCTCCCTCTAAGTTTTATGCTTTTGCTGATGCTAATTGGGCCGAAAATATTGATGATAGAACCTTTACATCAAAATATATTATTTTTCTTGGTGCTAATCCGATTAGCTAGAGTTCTAAGAAACAAAAGACAGTTGTCAAGTCTACTACTGAAGCTGAATATCGTGCTATTGCCACTACTGCTGCCGATCATCAACTTGCTTACCGAGCTTCAAATTAACTCTGACTCTAGCATGTTATTTATTGTGATAACATCGATGCTACTTATCTTTGTGCCAATCCAATTTTTCACTCTCGCATGAAGCATGTTGCTATTGACTTCCTTTTTGTGCGAGATTAAGTCATCCGCCAGCAGCTTCGTGTTTCCCATGTTCACACAACTGATCAACTCGCTGACTCCCTCACGAAGTCTCTGGCTCGCAAAATATTTTTCTTACATCGATCTAAGATCGACGTCCTTGACAGGAACTCGATCTTACGAGAGCATATAACTGTAATAGTTTTTCTAACTGAAGAAAAATATCTCACCCTCCCTCTACTTCTATATAAAGAGATACTGAAATAATATACCAAGTGTATTTTTGTTTCTCATTATCTAACACATTGAAGGATAGCTTGCAACAAAGCCAGCAGTACTTTATGATTCCTTGTTCCCTGAATTAATACCCAGACTCTCGACTCAACAACAACTAGTGGACTTGAAACTCGAACTGGGCATTCTATCGATAACTGCATCTTTTGGCGAGAGGGATGTCAATTCAAACTTTAGAGAAACAACACTAGGTTTGCTAGAGGGAGCACTAGTTACCAACATCTATCATACCCACTAAGGCTTAAGGACCCATAACTGATCTAGACCCAGCTCCAGCTTCTTATTCTTCTCTAGGCGGCAAAGATATCTTTCTTTAGAGCTGCCTTTGATCCTTATCTTACTTCTTTCGGAGACAAAACCAGAACTGTCACTGATCTGTATCCCGATCCCTATTCTTATGTATCCCGATCTCTATTCTTATCTTCATTCCCTTTGGTTAAGACTTTTGTTCCTGACTCCTTCATAAGCGCAACTAAACAATCATAATGGAATTTATTGATAGAATGTACAAATTTCCTATATAGATAGAATTAAGTACAAATTTCCTATATAGATATATTTCCTATACTTGAAGAACCGCTTGCCGACTACACCCGAACAAGGCATTGATTTAATTGCAGATGAAACAGTAACTTCTCTTGCCGATAGAAGCATATACAGGAACTATTCTTTCGCACCCAACTCTACTAAGAAAACTCGGGCAAAGATAAAGCCAACTCCCTTCTCGTAGTCAAACACTTGAACTGCATCTTTTACAGCTTATTCTTTTTTAACAGCTGATGATCCGGATTTATTATTGAATTCTGTATTGAGAGTTGAGAGCGCGAGGTTGGTTACCTGATTCTAGTTACCGACTTATATCTTACTATACCTAGCTGAGCTAAGGATTCAGTTTATTGCTAAGCCAAGGATTCAGTTTATTCTCTTTTATTTATATTCTATTCTGACTTTAAAAGTATTATTCTCTTTAACTTATATTCTTACTTTAAAAGGATAGAGCTTATATTCTTCCTTTAAAGGATAGAGCACTAGGGTTACTTCTTCTCTTACTAAAAGGCAGAAGGAAAGAAAAGCTAAAGGCGGAAGGAAAGAAAAGCAGCACTGGGACGGTAACCCAACTGCTGATTTCCAAAGAATAATAGAATATTGACCACCCGTGCAAGTGAAGGCAATTATCTAAGAATTTATTTTAGGCCAAGGAGTCAAGAGATTAAGCATCAACAGAGTCAAGAGATGCTTCACCGATCTCAACTACACTTCCCTCTTCTTCTCCGACTCAGGGTACTATTTCCTCACTCTCATCATCTTCTTTTGTTCCTAGCTTAGACATATATATATATATATATATATATATATATATATATATATATCTTATATGTTTCTGATTAATCTTATTCTAAAGATCTAGTAGTATCCTCTATTGTCTCCTTTCCTGACTTGTACTGAACTCATATGTTCTGATTTTATTGCTGAAACATTGGTTATTATCCTAAATCTCTTCTCGAATAGAACGATGAAAATTCAGTATTTGTTGTACTTCAAAAGTAAGCAGCAAGTGTTTAGATGCTGTTCGAGTTAAGTAGACCAGATAGAGAATCTTGCAGTTGAAAGGTTAGGGTCAATTCCTGCGAGAGGAGCTGCTTAATCAATCTCATATCTTTGCTTAATCAATTTCATATCTTATAGGTGCAAGAGAGAGATTACATTCAGAACTGAGAGTAGAGGCCGGAAAAGGGGATATTGTGTATTTACTAAAGTCTATATCAGCTGTGCAAGCGGGAAAGTTTCAGTATAAAGATAAAGGAAAGGGGTATTATATGGAAATTTGGTAAAAAGAGGTAATGGTGATAATAGGTAATAAGAGAAGAATAGGAGTAAACTCGTCAACGGAGCTCTTTCCACTATATTACTTAGTCGAGACTAGAAAGAGAGAATCAGCACTTGTTTGGAAAATTATATTTATGTTCGAGTTTACACCATGTCTCCATCTTCCCAAGTAATTCCCACAATTACTTTTGACGTCGCCTCCACCATCGTCCACCAAGCCGCGGATCCATCAATCTACTGCCTTCCTCTGCATCAACATCAAAAGATATGATAAAAACTCCAAGCCCATGCCTCTTGCTACTGTTATTCCTCTATCTTATATGTGGGAGAAGTATTTCCAAAGTTTCCTTGCTGCAAAATTTTACCGTCGCAAACGTTATCATCGTTACGAAGGCGAAACACTGCAGAAATTTTTAGCTGATTGTTGCTTCTTGAAACTGAACTTTTAGTCATCATTTTTTGCTGAAACTTTTATACAATTTCATAGATCATCTTAGCTTTCATCTAAGACTGATCTTGTGAAAAAAATCCTTTTGGATACGGACTTATAGTGCTGCGATTCTTCATTGCACAGTACTAAAATTTTACAACGCAGAATCTGCCTTCCGTTTATTAGCCTCTTGAAACCAAACTTTTGCTCATCCTTCTTGGCTGAAATTTTTATACAATTCTAAGGATCAACTTGGCTTTCATCTAGAATTGGTTTATCAAAAAAAAAAAAAAAAACCTTCTGGAATCGATTTTCTTATGTAATCTTTCACCAGTACGCAGTTTTGGAATTTTTACGACGAAGGATCTACCTTTCATCTTTCGCCTATTTCCCTACTGTTATGTTGCCAAAATTTTGCCAAACTTTTAACTGGTATTTCCAACATCTAAACCAAGGGTTTATGTATAATTTTCTTGAACTTTTCTCTGGAAATTACATCGAGAAGTCATCGTTTCTCCGACGTAAAATCTGTTTGGTAGGACTGCACATCGCAGCACTTTTTTTCATCAAATTCTATCGGATTTGAGTGCTATTTTTTGTGAAATTTTGGACTCTCTTTTCATCATCACCAAATCCTACCATCTTCACCAAAAACTCTTCAAAACCCTACCCTAAACCGAAACCAAACAGCCACCCAAATCAGCCCTAAATCACAGCCTACTCCTATCTAAACCGATTCACCTTCCAACCAGCCACCCCTTCTCCAAAATTCTCATGCCACGAACCTGACAATAAAAAAAAGATCTCAATATTACAGATCTAGAGGCATACACCATGGCATCAGAGAAGGCCATAAATTCCAAGTTTGGAGCTTTTGAAAGCCGCATGGAGGAGAAGATGTGATCCTTATTCACCAAATTCAGCATTGGCCGACCGTCAAGCCCGAGGAAGTCACACCATAGAGAGACTTTAGATCGACGAGATGATCCTCAAGAGCATGGACACATCACCTCTGATCCCAACAATCCATGCATGAAGGTTGATTTCCCAAGATGGGAAGAAGGAGACCCGATCGGATGGATCTTACGCGTGAAGCGCTATTTTCGATTCTACCGAACCGTCGACACTACACGGGTGGAGATCGCTGCCATACACCTCGAGAGAGATGCTATTCAGTGGTTCAATTGGTTTGAACACACCCATGGAGGACTCTCTTGGCAGCGATTCAAGGAAGGACTACTAAACCGCTTCAGACCAACCAATTTCGACAACATCGACGGACAATTGGTAAAGATTCATCAAACATCTAGAATACAAGAATACCAAATAATGTTTGAGCGTTTATCTAATCAAACTGAGAATTGGTCTGAAAAATAATTTTTAGGTACTTTTATTAAGGGACTAAAGCCGGAGATCCGAGGAGAAGTAAAGGCGCGACAACCGTACACACTTATGGCGACAATTTCCTTCGCGCGTATCTAAGAAGAACGATTGAACTATGAGGTATGAAGGACAAGGGTCACTCCTTGACTAGCCATGCCGAGGCCTACTACCCCCTCTACTACCATCCAAGCCCCCACACCAAAAAAGTTGACAAGAGAAGAGCTTCGTGAACGATCGGCCAAGGGGTTGTGTTGGCATGGCAACGAACCATGGAGCTACGAACATCGCTGCAAAAAGGGCCGACTCCTCGTGATTGAATCAGTGGAAGATGAGGATAATGAAATATCTAAAGAAGCCCTTGAACCTGAAAAAGAAGTCATGGAGGAAGAGTCCCAATCGGCCGACTACGCAGTGCATACATTGGCCGGCTACTCTAGCCCGTAGACGATGAAAATTAGAGGACTTCTAAAATAGCAACCCATCACCAATCTCATCGACACGGGCAACACAAATAACTTTCTCAACAGTAAGGTTGCTGCATGTTTGGTGCTTCAAATCGAAAGTTGCAACAAGTTCGATGTAAAGGTCACCGACAGTCAAATCTTCAATTACGACCAATAGTGCCTGCAGGTGAAACTACTCCTCCAAGACCAAGAAGTGGTAGCTGATTTCTTCCTCCTACCCATCGATGATTATGAAGCCATACTATGAAGCCATACTCGTGAAAATGGCTCAAAACACTAGGTGATATTTGTTGGAATTTTTCTATATTAATCATGAAATTTTATTGCAAAGGGAGACAAGTCACGTTATGAGGCAAGCGCGGGAGCCAAATTTCCACCATTTCGTCGCAACGAATGAAGAAAATTTTGCACAAATTACATGGTGGATTTTATGCATATCCAGCAGCCATCTAAGGGGGAGAATATACAAAATTTAGATCTTAAGCTTGCCTTCTTACTAGATGAATTCGTAGACATTTTCACGGAGCCGCGCGAGTTGTCCCCTAATTGACCGCATGACCACAGAATTCCTATTCTGTCGAGCAAATCTCTAGCAAATCTGCATCCATATCACTACCCTCACTTAGAAAAGGACGAGATCGAGAACATCACCGAAGAGATGCTTGACACTGGGGTGATTCGACAGAGTTGCAGCCCTTATTCTTCACCGGTGTTGCTAGTGCGCAAGAAAGATGGTACATGAAGAATGTACATTGATTACAGGGTCTTGAACGTTATCACCATCAAGAACAAATATCATATACCAGTCATAGATGAGCTCTTGGATGAATTAAATGGAGCCTGAGTCTTCACTAAATTGGATCTCTGTTCTGGTTATCATCAGATTCGGGTATGCATTAAAGATGTTCTGAAAACTGCATTCCGCACGTATAATGGCCACTACGAGTTTCTGGTAATGCCTTTCGGACTTACGAATGCTCCTGCTACTTTCCCAAGCTTGATGAATGACATCTTCCAGAGTTTTCTATGCAAGTTCGTATTGGTGTTCTTTGATGATATTCTTATTTATAGCCCTGCACTTGATATACATTTTCAACACTTACGAACTATTCTAACGATTCTTCGGGAGAATACTTTTTATGTTAAATAGTCAAAGTGTAGCTTCTTACAGCGTAAAGTGGAGTATCTTGGGCGTATTATATCAAAGGATGGAATGGTGGTAGACCCGACGAAGATCGAGACAATGCAAGGATGGCCGAAACCTACAAACGTAAAATCGCTGCGCGGCTTCCTTGGACTCACGGGCTACTACCGTAAATTTGTGAAAGATTATGGAAAGATTAGTGACCCACTCACGTCCCTACTGAAAAAAGACTTATTGTGGTCGAAACAAGCTTCTACAACCTTCAAACGACTCAAGGCCGCCATGACGACGACGTCGGTCCTAGCACTGCCTAATTTCAGCCGCACTTTTGTAATTGAGGCCGACGCATCAGGAGTTAGAATTGGGGCTATTCTTATGCAAGATGGTTGACTCCTAATTTACACCGAGGCTTCCCCCATACTCCACATGAGATTTTTACAGGATATACTAATTACTACCAAATTTAAAATATGATTGGATACAGGTCCATGGCATGAAAGAGGAGTAAAACTAGAAGAATTGCAATTCATGCTCACGCCATATTGGGCTCTCATCATCCTGAACCATACTAGAGGGCAGTCATCATTCCATAAGAAAGATTGGCTATTACTAAAGACTAATCATATGGCAGCACATACAAAGAAGAAATGACCTCCCGACAAACTTCAGAATGGACGAAAAATTGAAGATCGAGTTTTTCTACACCTCCAGCCTGATTAATAGGAAACTCGAGCCCTAATGAAGTGGTCTCCCTATTTCTTTGGGCCATGCAAAATTGGGGATCACATTGGAGCCCTAACCTGGAGATCAGATTCACGCACCTGATCAAGATTACAATTGATCCGCTAGGTGTCACACCATAAATAGAAATTTAAAGAAGACGACTCAGCCCAAATCCTTTCAACTAACACCCTAGCTAATGAGGAGGCCAAAGTTCAGTTGATGATAGCATGAGAATCATATGAGGAGCTCATGGAACCCCAGCCCTGAGGACAAAGCTGATTTCAAGAGGGCAGGTTTGATAGGACTCCAGCAGGGTTGAGTCTTAATCACTTAGAAGTAATCAATAAGAACCCTGTGAGATTGTAATAAAACCCAACCTAGTCACTTCTATCCTATAAAGAAGTGTGACTAGGGTTTATTTTGGGGCCTTAGGGCTTAGTGGCCGTCGTCCCCTTTACTAGGCTAGTCGGCTAGTGTTTCCCCTTGCTTAGGTCGGCTACAGAGCCAACCTAGCCGCCACCTATTCCCTCTAAGGTAAGTAGGCTATAGAAGGGGTAAAAGGATAATTTTAGTTAGGCAAACACCCCATGGGCTAGGGTTTACAACCCTATATAATGATGTAGCCGCCCTCTCTCTTTTATCAAGCAATTATCTATTTTATTTCAGCCTTGTGCCAAGTCTAGGAGGGTGAAACCTCTATAGCGTTCCAAGGGTTGATCCTCCTCAAGGATCAAAATCTATAGAGCTCCTTCTAGGGTTCTATCACAACTACTATATTTGGAGCATTAGATCCATATACGAGTAACAACTACTACTTGCATTTAAAAAACAATCCTTTCAATCTGAATTTCGTAACCTCGACGCAAGTCCTATTTTCTGGCATCAGTGACTATTGCGCGGAAGGCAATAGATAGATCAAATTCATGCTTTGTTGGCAATAGATAGATCAAATTCATGCTTTGTTGAACAAGCAAGTGAGAGGTAATTTGCAAGCTTATAAGTGGGAGTTGTTGGTTAAGGTTGAAAGCAAGTAGCACTTGTCATTAGCAGAATGGACTGTTCTAGTTGATAGTAGAGAATGTCATGCTCTTGTTTCATCTACTATTCTTGTTTCATCTATGATATCATCTCTTTTAGAATGCCCACTATAAGGTGTTGACGAAACAGGGTTCAAGATAGAAGTAAAAGACTAAGTTTCAACAAAGAATCAACAGTAACAATATCATTTTCGGTTAAAAGCTAAAGTATAAAATTATATAGCATAGGGCAAGGACTAGTAGAAAAAGTAATCAATAACAGCGAGGACTAGTAGAAAAAGTAATCAATAACACCCCACCAGAAATTGAATTCTGACTCTTCCGTTTTTATTCTTATATGCGCTATCTGATTATCTGTTCTATCTCTTAATACACTAAATCATGTATTTCAACAAGATGAGTAATCTTCAATAAAATAAGATAAGTAATTAAATAAATGTAATAGTAGAGATCGACAAAGAATATATTACTTACAAGGAAGCCGACGGTTCAGGTGTTGTTGACGAGTCTCCTTTTGGTTGAAGTCAAGTATCAAGTATAGTTCCAAAGTCAGTATCGGGAATAGGAAAAGGAATATAGAGGAGTCGGGTATTTATTTATATCTATATCTTATGCTCCAAATAAAGAATTGAACTTGCGAATGCAAGATAAGGAAGGGAATTGAAAACAACAATAAAAATACGACATATACGGAGGAATTTCAAAAGAGAATAGATATATGATACAGAATAACAGAAGAAGTAGGAAAAAGATAAAGATGTCGAATCAGGAAGTTAATAAAGTGGAGAGTAAGTAAAGGAAGTTGTTAGAACTGTTGGTACAAAATAAAATATTCAAATCTTTAATATTTAGAGAAAATATTTTTTTTTCAAAATCATTCCATTCGTCTATCTGCTTAGAAGCTTTTTGAAGTCCAAACTCAATAATATTTCATAAATCAAAATTTATAAAAAGTAAAAAATTTATCATTTATTTTTTTCAATAGGTGTAGTCTATCCTATTAAACATACGAGGACGAGTGATGAAATGACCCTCTTAATTGCTTGAAAAAGCCTTTAGATCTCTTTTGGATGTTAATCTAACTGAGAGAACCTATTATGATACCAATTGTTAGGAACTTAATAGCACTAAGAAGGAAGGTAAATTCATGCTATATAAATTTTTAACTAACATTAAAGCTTGATTGTAAAATCCGTATCAAAAACACGATTAGCCAAATATTGAGTGTGAGTAAGGTTTACGAGTAAAATGAATAATAATAAGTAATTAATGACAAAAAAAGTCACAAGCTAGAGAATAAATACAAACTGATTTATAGTGATTCGATCTTCATGACCTATGTCTAGTCCCGATTCCTTTTCTCTTGAGGTCATTGGCTTTCACGATCAATCTTCTTTCCAACGGGTAAAGATCAATTATCCTTATTATAATTTTTTTTATAGGCCCAGGAAAGAATTATTGAATCTCAGATTTTGATAATGAAGTCAATTGATGAATTTATAGACTAATATGTTTTTAAGATAAGTGACACAATCATAGACTCGAACCATCGAAGGGCAAATTATCGAATCAAGAAAATCAGACGTTGGGCCGGGGAAAACATCATGTCAAAGATTGGATGTCGGACCGGAGGATTGGTCGACATGCCATAGGATGGACTTCGTGCCATGAGTTCGAGTATCGGGCCATAAGGATCGAGTATTATGTCAAAAGATATTGTGGGAAGTCAACATGCCGATAGATTAGGCGATACACTTAAGGAAAGGATAATGCGTCGAAAGTTCAGAGGAAGTGCCAGGTGAATAAATGACATGCCAGAATGCTAGACAATCTGCTGAAGGCTTCATAATTGTAATTAGAATGGTTAAGTCTTGATCATAGTCATTTCGAGTCAAATTGAGCTGAAATCATACCAACTTAATTAGGAGCCCGTTGAGCCTATAGTAGGGTTGAACTGGGCCTATTGAAAGGTTAATTTGGTGACCTAAAGTAGGCCTAAGCAATGGTATTGCCAGGCCTAAGTGGTGGTGTTGGGAAACCATGAAGAGCATAACATGCACAGTGGAAGAACAAAATAAAATCGGTTTCCCATGTTTATCATGTCGTAGTGCAAAGATTGATGTGCGAAAAACTACAAAAACCAAAAACTACGATACGTGAGAGATTGATTACTTAGGGAGATCGTATATCCCTAAAATTCTAGATCTAGATGGAGAGGATGTCAAATGTTCTCCTCTCTAGCAGTATTCACACGATGGATCGTTGTAATGATGCTCCTCCAATCGTAACATAAAAACTCGCAAATCTTGCGCATCCTCTTGCAGCACTCGTGGAAGAAGATCTGTTATCTTCTTGGCTACCCTCTCGCAGTAAGGAAGGACTAGTCAACCGAGAAGATGAAGGAGGGAGGAGAATAGGAGGGGGCGACATAGGTGCAGCCTATCACTATTGTGCCGCCCCTACCTCCTCTTTATAGAGAGCCACCAAAAATCCTAATGGATCTTGTCTCAGTGGATATTAGATCTCTATCCAATTACTCACTTCTCTTGGATTATTGGATCTCTATCCATTAATCTCAATTAGCCTATAATTGGGCCTCATGTAAGGAGCCTATTAATGTCGGGTCCCATCCAATGAGAATACTCATATCCAACCCTCTATTTGCTGAAACATCTACTATATGTGTGTGACCCTCTAGGCCCAATATCGAGCTGGTCGTGAGTCCTACCTGCCAAAACTTCTTCTGACTTAGTGAATTATTATCCCATAATAATTCATTTAACTCATCGACTATAGATGTACTAGGTCACTACGCTATAGTCCCCCAAATAGTACCGGGGATCTAATCCATTAGATATGTCTGTCCTTAATTATCATGTATCTATAGTTCCTCATCCATGTGATATCCCAGACCATATATTGGGAATGGTACTATTAGGTCATATATGGAATCTGCCCGAGTCTTACTCTAATCAGATTCTCCTGGAGAACTCTCTCAATCCAAACGACTCTGGTCAGGAATTTGTCCGAGCAAGAACACACGAGATATTTTGCTCATGATACCAAGAGTGGATGATCCTCTATTGACACTCAATTACCTTCGTAAAGTTGGTAACCAATCCCGATAACCAGTTGTACCAGATCTGAAAATTTTTAAACTAGTAAGTCCAGCGTCAAAGAGCGGAGTACTCAAACAAGGCATCTTTGGTGGCTCAAGTCTAAGGACTAGACATACAATTGAGACTATGAAATCAATGTCTGATGTTAGGTATTATTAACCATACAATATTCTATAAGCGGATCAATCAATGAACTTATTTTCTAATGAGAACGTGTACTATATCCTTAGTGTCCCCACACAAGTAGATATGAGACCAATCGCCTCCATCGTATCGATGGGTATACAGTACACTGGTCTATCCAGTTATCTCGATTTCTTTCTTGAGTAACTTATGATGGGATTATTTAGGATCTATATTTAAAGACAAATCGATCTCATTATCGTGATCTCATTACAATCCGATTCCTATTGCATAAAACCAAGGACATCACAATATATATGCAACATATAGTATATTATGAGAATATGCCAAGTAAAAAGATAGCACAGTGTGTCATTAGTGCCATCACTCATGTGATTGGCTTGTAAGACATCTATAACCAACAGGTGGTGCTGGTTACAGGTGTCCTGCAAGCCAATCACGTGAGTGATGGCATGTGTGACACACTATATAATCTTTTTGCTTATGATTAATATTGACATATTCTCACATTATATTATCTGTTGTATATACATTGTGATGTCCTTGGTTCTGTGCAATGAGAATCGAATCGTGATGAGATCACGATAATGAGATCTATTCACCTTTAAACATAAATCCTAAATAATCTCGGTTATAGGTTACTTGAGAAGGACATTGAGATAACCGGACAGACCGGTGTACTATATACCCGTCCATATGATGGAGGCAGTTGGTCTCATAACCACTTGTGTGGAGACACTAAGGATATAGTATAGGTGCTCATTGGAGAATGAGTTCACTGATTGATTCGCTTATGGAATACTGAATGATTAATGATACCTAATGTCAGATAGTGATTCCATAGTCCTAGTTGTGTATCTGGTCCATAGACTTGAGACGCCAAGGATGTCTTGTATGAGTACTCCTTTCTTTGACACTAGACTTACAGGTTTGAAAAGTTTTAGATCTGATACAGTTGGTTATCGGGATTGGTAGCAAACCTTACGAAATCAATTGAGTGTCAATAGAGGATCATCCACTCTCGATATCATGAGAGGAATATCCCATATGTGCTTGCTCAGATAAATCCCTGGCCAGGATCATTCAGATTAGAGAGAGAAAGAGTTCTCCAGGAGAATCCTATTAGAGTGAGACTATGACAGATTCTGTATATGACCTGACAGTAACTGTGTCCAATATATGGTCTCTGGGATATTAGTTGGATGAGGGATTATAGATACACGGTAACTGTGGACAGACATGTCCGATGGATTCGATCCCTATGTATCGTTTAGGGACTATGGCGTAGTGGCATAGTACGTCCATAGTCGATGAGTCAAGTGAATTATTATGGGGATAATAATTCACTCTATCAGAAGGAGTTTTGATGGGAGTGACTCATAGCCAGCTCGGTATCGGGCCTAGAGGGTCACACACATATGGTGGATGCTTTAGCGAATAGAGGATTAGATGGAGATCCAATTAGCCCCTATACTCATTAGATGAGATCCAATGCTGATGGGCTCCTTGATTAAGGCCCAATTAGAGGTCTAAGGAGATTATTGGATAAAGATCCAATAATGTAAGGTTAGTGGGTAATTGGATGAAAATCCAATTCCCACTAAGGCATGAGCCCTAGGGTTTTTGGTGGCTCTCTATAAATAGGAGGGGAGCCTCATGGTTGATAGGCTGCAACTTTGGCCTCCCCTCCTCTACGCAAGAGTTGCGAGTTCAGATTGAAGGAGTTTTGCTGTAGAGATCCATCGTGTGGATATCGCTAGATAGGAGGATGCTTGACCTCCTTCATCCTCTCCATCCGGATCTAGAATACAGGGATATACAATCTCTCTAGGTAAAATCAATCTCTCCCGTATCATGATTTTTTTGATTTTTGTGTTTTTCTCGCGACCCCAATCTTTTGCATGACGATTTGATCTGTATGAAAAATTAATTTTTATTTTGATTTCCGCTGCACATTTGATGCACCCGCTGAGGTTCCCTAACAGTGGTATCAGAGCCAAGGTTTTCGTACGAAAGATTGGTTTTAAACTACGTGTGATGAGATTGTATCACGTAGAATCATTCTACGCATTTTTGCTACATTTTCACAGCGAGGAGGGGCAGCCAGCCACGGCCAGCCCCCATGCAGGACCGGCCGCCCACGGCCAGGCCGCAACCAAGGCCCCCCTGCAGGGGGGGGGGGGGGGGGGTGGGGCGACCGGCTGCGGCCAGGGCCAGCCCGTAAGGGGCGGCAGCCGCCCACAGGTGCAGCAGCCCATAGGGGCGGAGCCTGCGGGCAGAAGCGTCGCTTGCGAGCACAGCCACTTGCAGCATGGTGCTCGTAAGGGCGATGACACCGACCGTAGGGGTGGCCGCCCCTTGGCAGAGTGGCTGCCGGTGGGCAAGGGCAGCCGTCGCCTGGGCAGGTGCAGCAGCAGCGGCGGCAGCGCAGAGGGGGCAAGAGGGGTTAGGGCATCCTTTTTAGAAAAGGATGATCCTGCCCCTATGAATTCTAGAAATTTTGAGGACTGTCCTCTCATCCAAAATTATAAAAATACCCTAAATAATTTTAAAAATTCTGAGGACTGTCCTCTTATCCAGAATTACTAAATATCCTTGATAATTCTAAAAATTTTGAACATGTCTTGATTTCTAAAAAATAATTAATTAAATAGTTTAATTAATTATTATATATATCTAGTAATCCTACATATGATGTGATGTATAATGTGGATGGATGATCATGAGCCATGTGTTGTGATGTCTATAATTATGATGATGATGATTATTATTATTATTGGGGCCTGCGAGCCTTTATTTTTCTCGTTTATTGTCGGGCCTGCGTGCTTGTGATTATTTGTAATTACATAGAGAGGCGCAGTGGGAGCGTGGAGGTGACAGCGGGACCCACGACACTGTGGCGGGAGATCATGCCGCATGGTGATGCGATGGCGGGAGATCATGCCGCATGGTGATGCAACGATTCGACGAAACTGATGATGACGAGATCAACAATTACAAGGCATAGAGATGCACTGATGCACACATATATCTTATTGTGAGTGATTAGGCCCATTGGCTCGGGCTTAATCATATTAGATGACGGCTCATGATCATCCGGTGTGGCTTGCATATATGATGTGTTATACACCTACTAGATGCATGTGATGTATATATATATTAAATATGTATGTGTGTGACACGACATATTAGGAAATCGATACAAAATGAAAACCCTCCTACGATAATATTAAGTCGGTAAGCGTGAGGCAATAAGATTGACCCACGTGACCTTCTATCGTTTTAGGAAGAAATTGAATCATGACATAGATTGAGTTGATCGAGTCACTCGAGGCTCACCTATCTACGTGATCGAGTTCTTGCCTACGAAATATAGATGTCACCGGTGACCTGAGGACATGGTATGACTTGGTCGAGCAGTCGAGAGCATATCCATCGAATCAGACTCATCCTGAGGACATGGTATAACTTAATTGAACTTCATGGTTGGTCGAGCAGTCGAGACCATGATGATTCAGAGGCCGAACATGATGGGAATCACAAGTTGTGATTGATAAGAGTTGTCTACCTTTTGGGCTTAGTGTAATTGGTCGAGTCCATCGAGGTTGCACTAAGATGCCAATTGGATCCCGATCCCCATTAGGAGTCTACCGGAGACTTTCGTCTCACGTGTCAAGGGCGTCGCATGATTCGCTAGGAAAATAATGGGAGTATATTAAGATAGAAGTCCATATCTTAATTAGTATTTTCTGTAAAATCTGTATATTATTTATTTTGCTATATCTTATTTTGTTAGAAACATGTCGCTTGCAAACTTGATGCCAATCGCCTCACTGGTCCAAACTATACGGATTGGCTCCGTAATTTGAGAATTGTTTCTCACTACGGAGAAAATCATATATATCCTTAACATAATTGTGCCCATGCTGGAGGAAAGGATAAGCGAGGATGAGATCGCTCGCTTTGTGAAGTATATAGATAGTCCTAGAGCATAACCTGTGTGTTGATCTTATACTTTAGTCCCTATTAGATTTCTTTTCACAGTTCATTATTAACTTTAATATGAACGAGTTTGAGGTGACTCTCCCTGAGCTCCTCAATATGTTGAGGGAAGCTGAGAGTGCCATCAAGAAGGAGAAGCCGGTTCTCTATATTGGTGAGACCAAAAAGAAAAGGAAGGCCTGTAAGACCCTTAATAAGGAAAAGGACAAAGAAAGACCAGGTAACGCAAATGTTGCTAAGAGAGACCCGACAAACGACAAAGGATAGTGCTTTCACTGCAGCTAAGACGGGCATTGGAAGAGGAACTGTAAGGGCTACCTTGCACAGAAAGCAAGATAGGAGCTTGGAGAAGCTTCAGGTATATTCATGATCAGTCTCCACTTGTAAGATTTTCGTGATAACACATGGGTATTGGATACCGGGAGTGTTTATCATATCTGTAATTCATTGCATTTTCTGGCAAGACCTAAAAGATTGACTAGAGGTGAGATGGACCTCAAGATGTGCAATGGAGTAAGAGTTGCTACAGTTGCTATTGGGGAGGTCACACTATATCTGCCTAGTAGAGTTATTATTGCATTAGATGCATGCTATTTTGTCCCTTCCATTATCAAAAACATTATTTTCATCTCTTGTTTGATAATTATTGGATATAAATTAGTTTTTGAGAATAATAGTTGTTCAATAATTATAGATGATGAGATCATCACTAGAGGGACCCTTATAAATGGCTTATATGTGTTAGACACTTCTCCACATATCATGAATATAAATATGTCTAAGAGGACAAGAGATACGGTGAATAATGTATACCTATGACATTGTAGGCAAGATCATATACATGAGGGAAGGATTCAAAAGTTGCTGAAAGATGGATACTTAGATCCATTTGACTATTAGTCATATTCAACTTGCGAACCTTGCTTTCGTGGGAACATAACCAACTCTCCTTTTAGTAGAACTAGAGAGATAGCCACTGGGTTATTAGAACTCATACATAGTGATGTATGTGGTCCCATGTCGACTCAGGCTATAGGTGGTTACTCATACTTCATTACATTCATTGATGATTTCTCTAGGTATGGACACGTGTACTTGATGAAGTACAAGTCCGAGGCCTTTGAGAAATTCAGGGAATATAAGAATGAGGTGGAGAACCAAATTGGAAAGAGTATTAAGACTCTTCGATCAGATCGAGGAGGAGAGTACTTGAGTACGAGGTTCACCCATTTCCTTAGGGACAATGAGACTCTATCCGAGTGGACACCTCCTTATACAACTCAACTTAATGGTGTATTAGAAAGGAGGAATCACACACTGTTAGACATGGTGTGATCCATGATGAGTTTCGCTAACCTACCCGTCTCATTCTAGGGATCCGCCCTAGAGACCGCAGCTTACCTTCTGAACAAAGTTCCATCAAAATCAGTAGTGTCTACACCATATGAGATATGGAAAGGAAAGAAACCTGATCTTAAGGTAGTTAAGATTTGGGGCTGTCCTGCTTACGTTAGAAGACACAACCCTGGCAAGTTGGAATTAAGGATGGAACGGTGCACGTTCGTGGGATACCCTAAGGAGACTTTTGGGTATTATTTCTATCATCCCGAGGACTAAAAGGCCTTTGTTGCTAAGAGAGCTGTGTTCCTTGAGAAGGAACAATTCTTGGTGGAAACAGTGGGAGTAAGATATAATTGAGCAAGGTTGGAGAACCTACCTCAAGCACAATTCCAGAGCCCGAGTCTGTTCAGGTACCTAACACATAAATTTCAACTTTACGTAGGTCTAGCAGAGTATCTCACCCTCCTGAAAGATATGTGGGACATATTAGTGGAGAGGACTCTTAGGATGTTGATCCTTAGACCTATGAGGAGGCTATTATAAGTATAGACTCCGGGAAGTAGGCAAGAAGTCATGAATTCTGAGATAGATTCCATGTACTCTAATAAGGTTTGGAACCTTGTGGATGCGCCTGAGGGTATCATACCCATCGACTGCAAGTGGATCTTCAAAAAAAAGATCGGAGTAGATGAAAAGGTAGAGACCTATAAGGCAAGACTAGTAGCTAAAGGATATCGTCAAAGACAAGGAGTTGACTATGACGAAACCTTTTCACCTATAGCCATGCTTAAGTTCATTATAATTCTTTTGGCTATGACTATGAGATTTGGTAGATGGATGTCAAAACAACATTCCTTAATGGCAACCTTGAGGAGGAGGTGTATATGATACAGCCAGAGGGATTAGTATCCAAAGAGAGTCCAAATAAAGTGTGCAGGTTGCCCAAGTCCATTTATGGACTAAAGCAAGTTTCATGAAGTAGGAACATAAGATTTGATGAGACGATAAGATCTTATGACTTCGTTAAGAATGAAGATAAACCTTGTGTGTACAGAAAGGTAAGTGGAAGTGCTATCACCTTCTTGGTGCTATATGTGGATGACATCCTAATCATTGGGAATGATGTAGGAATGCTCTCCACAGTAAAGGCTTGGCTATCTAGAAACTTCTCCATGCAAGACTTAGGGGAAGCATCATATATTTTGGGGATCCGGATATTTAGAGATAGATCCAAGAGGATGCTTGGCTTGTCCCGGTCCAGGTACATAGACTCCATTGTCAAAAGGTTTAGCATGGAAAATTTCAAGAGAGGTCTCATACCGATGAGATATGGAATATCACTTTCTAGGAGTATGTCCCCAAAGACTCTTGAAGAAAGGACAGACATGGATAAGATACCTTATGCCTCAGCGATAGGGTCTATCATGTATGTGATGCTATGTACCAGGCCTGATATAGCACATGCTTTGAGTGTCACAAGTAGGTATCAGGCAGATCCAGGTTTAGAACACTGGAAGGCAGTAAAGTGTATCCTTAAGTACTTGAGAAGGACTAAGGATCTTTTACTAGTATATGAAGGAGGTAGCCTCTAGGTTGAGGGCTACATGGACTCAAGTTTTCAGTCCAACATTGATGATAGCAAGTCAAATTCAGGGTATATTTTCACCTTAAATGGAGGAGCAGAAGAGTTCCAAGCAAGATACTACTGCTGACTCGACCACAGAGGTGTAATACATAACTGCAGCAAAAGCTGTGAAGGAAGGGGTGTGGATGAAGAAGTTCATTAAGGATTTGAGAGTCATACCAAGCAGCGTGGAGTTGACTCCCATATATTGTGACAGTGACAAGGCGATAACTCTAACAATGGAACCCAAGTCTCATCAGAATTATTTTGAGGAGGTTCCATCTGATTAGAGCGATCATGGCCTGAAAAGATATAGCAATGGAAAGAGTTTCGTCCGAAGATAACATTGCAGATCTACTAATGAAGCTGCTGGCTCAGATTGTATTTGAGCGTCACAGAGGTCTGATGAGGATTAGACATATAGATGATTGTCTTATGGTCAAGTGGGAGATTATAGGTAACAGGTGCCCTGCAAGCCAATCACGTGAGTGATGGCACGTGTGACAAGCTATGTGATCTTTTTGCTTATGATTAATATTGGCATATTCTCATATTATATTATATGTTATATATATATTGTGATGTCCTTGGTTCTGTGCAATGAGAATTAAATCATGATGAGATCACGATAATGAGATCGATTCACCTTTAAACATAGATCCTAAATAATCCCGATCATAGGTTAATCGAGAGGGACATCGAGATAACCGAACAGATCAGTGTAATATATACCCGTCCATATGATGGAGGCAATTGGTCTCATAGCCACTTGTGTGGAGACACTAAGGATATAGTACATGTGCTCATTAGAGAATAAGTTTACTGATTGATCCACTTAGGAAATGCTGAATGGTTAATGATACATAATGTTAGACATCGATTCCATAGTCCCAGTTGTGTATCTGGTCATTAGACTTGAGACACCAAGGATGCCTTGTATGAGTACTCCTTTCTTTGACACTAGACTTACAAGTTTGGAAAATTTTAGATCTGGTACAGCTGGTTATCGGGATTGGTAGCCAACCTTACGAAGGCAATTGAGTATCAATAGAGGATCATCCACTCTCGGTATCATAAGAGGAATATCCCATATGTGCTTGCTCAGACAAATCCCTGACTAGGGTCATTCAGATTGAGAGAGAAAGAGTTCTCTAGGAGAATCCGATTAGAGCGAGACTATGACGAATTCCGTATGTGACCTGACAGTACCATGTCCAATATACGGTCTCTGGGATATTAGTTGGATGAGAGATTATAGATACACGATAACTATGAACAGATAGGTCCGATGGATTTGATCCCCCTGTATCGTCTGGGGACTATGGTGTAGTGGCATAGTATGTCTATAGTTGATGAGTCGAGTGAATTATTATGGGGATAATAATTCACTATATCAGAAGGAGTTCTGATGGGAGTGACTCACGGTCAGCTTAGTATCGGGCCTCGAGGGTCACACACATATGGTGGATGCTTCAGCAAATAGAGGATTGAATGAAGATCTAATTAGCCCCTATTCTCATTAGATGAGACCATATGCTGATGGGCTCCTTGATTGAGGCCAAATTAGAGGCCTAAGGAGATTATTGGATAGAGATCTAATAATACAAGGTTAGTGGGTAATTGGATAAAAATCTAATAGCCACTAAGGCAGGAGCCCTAGGGTTTTTGGTGGCTCTCTATAAATAGGAGGGGAGACTCATGATTGATAGGTTGCAGCTTTGGCCTCCCCCTCCTATTCTCCTATCCCCCTCTGCGCAAGAGTTGCGAGTTTAGATTGGAGGAGTTTTGCTACAGAGATCCATCGTGTGGATACCATTAGAGAGGAGGACGCTTGACCTCCTTCATCCACTCCATCCGGATATGGAATACAGGGATATATGATCTCCCTAGGTAAAATCAATCTCTCTCGTATTGTGATATTTTCAGTTTTTGTATTTTTCTTGGGACCCCAGTCTTTTGCACAATGATTTGATCTACGTGGGAAACCAGTTTTTATTTTGATTTCCACTACGCATGTGATGCACCCGCTGAGGTTTCTCAACAGGTGATATTGTCCAAACAGTTGAAAAGCACTATTTTATGCTTTTTCGGGACTTCCAAGAGTAGTACCTCATGTGGCCGATTGTGGTACCACCCAAGCGGTGATGGTACCACCTAGGCTGACAGTGACACTGCTAGATCCTAGAATCTCGAGCTTTGTTCGATGATAGTACTACCCGGTGCTAGGAGTGATACCGCTAGTACTATGAAAACTCAAAGATTTAAATTTTTGGCTCCATGTTTGAAGCCTTTGGAGGTCTATAAATACCCCACTCATGGTTGCTTGATGCAAGGGTGAACAAGAATAAAATCTTGAAAGTTAAAGTATGCAAACCCTCTTGAAAGTGTTTGAGTCTCTGTCTCCTTGAGTTTAGAGATTATTCTAAGGAGGTGCGAGGTCTTTTGTAAAAGAGTTGGTGTAAATGTTCTCTCTTGAGCCTGGTAAAAGGAGAAGGGTTGTAACAAGGATAGTTGATCTTCACCCATTGGAAAGAAGATCGGTAGTGAAAGTCGATGACCTCAAGGGAAGAGGAATCAAGAGTAGACGTAGGTCGAGATGATCGAACTATTATAAATTGATTTGTATTTCTTTTCTTGTTTTGCCTTGTCATCACTTAATGATTTACTTACTACTCTTGCTTACTCTTTTTAGTTAAATACATTTTCGATACAAAATTTTCGATTAAAAATTTTAAATCAGAACCTTATTATGTAAGCACTAATTCACCCTCCCTTTTAGTGCCATTGTGATCCTAACAGTTTGTATCAATGCCAAGTTCTCTCAGTTGGATTGACACCTAAGTGAGATTTAATAGTTTTTTCTGACAATTAAGAGGATCATTCTATCACTCGTCCTCCTATGTTCATAGGACAAATTATACTTATTAAAAAACATGAATACAAATTTTCTTGTTTTCTATAGATTTTGATTTGTGGAACGTTGTTGAATGTGGTTTTCAAAATTCTTCTAAACCAATGAATGAATGGATTGAAGTTCAGAAGAAAACATCTTCCTTAAATGCTAAAGCTATGAACACTTTATTTTATGCTTTAGATAAAAATAAGTTTAATTGTGTTTCTACTTGTGACACTGCACATGATATCTGACATATATTTGAAGTTACTCATGAAGACACAAGTAGAGTAAAAGAATCTAAAATTAATCTTTTGGTACATGGTTATGAATTATTTAAATTGAAGCCAAACAAAATCATTGGTGATATGTTCACCCATTTTACAGATGTTATCAATGGTTTAAAAGCTCTTGACAAATGTTATACTAATTTTGAATTGGTAAATAAGATTTTAATATCTCTTCCAAAAAGTTAGAATTCAAAAGTAATGGTTATCCAAGAAGCAAAGGACTTGAACAACTTTCCTTTCGAAGAACTCATAGGATCTTTAATAACCTATGAAATAACCTACAAAGCATATGATGAACAAGAGAAAAATATTCCAAAGATAAGAAGGATATTGCACTTAAAACCTAAGATAAAGTGTGCATATTGCTCAGGTCCATCTATGAATTGAAGCAAGCTTCTCGAAGTTGGAATATAAGATTTGATGAGGTGATCAAATCTTATGACTTCATTAAGAATGAAGGTAAGCCTTATGGGTGTAGGAAGTTAAGTGGGAGAGCTACCACGTTCTTAGTGTTGTATGTGGATGACATTCTATTCATTAGGAATGATGTAGAAATACTCTCAATAGTTAATGCTTGGTTATCCAGAAACTTCTCCATGAAGGACTTAGGGGATGCATCCTATATTTTGGGGATTTAGATCTATAGAGATTGATCCAAGAGGATACTTGACTTATCCCAATCCAGGCACGTGGACTCCATCATCAGAAGGTTTAGCATGAAGAATTTCAAGAGAGGTCTCATGCCGATAAGACATGAAATATCACTTTCTAGGAGTATATCCCTAAAGATCTTGAAGAAAGGACAGACATAGATTGGATACCATATGCCTTAGTGATAGGGTCTATCATGTATATTATGCTATGTACTAAGCCTGATATAACATATTCTATGAGTGTCACGAGCAGGTATTAGACAGATCCAGGTTTGGAACATTTAGAGGTAGTAAAGTGTATCCTTAAGAACTTGAGAATGCCTAAGAATCTTTTATTAGTATATAGAGGAGGTAGCCTCCAGGTTGAGGGCTATAAGGACTCGAGTTTTCAATCCGACGTCAATGATAGCAAGTTGAGCTCAGGGTATGTCTGCACCCTGAATGGAGGAGTAGTAAGCTGGAAGAGTTCCAAGCAAGTGTTATAATACTTACAGATTCTAAGCTTGGGGTTTGATATCTATAGGGGATCGGCCTCCTGGAACTCTATAAGGGTTCCCTCCTCCAATGTATTCGGCCAAGGGTTGAAAGGAAATTGATCTATTGATGATAAACAAAGGGGTAGCTATATGAGTTTATATAGGGAATCAAAACTCTAACTCCTAATATGACTCATACTCTTGGATGACTCTCTCTTCTCTTTAACTCCTAACCCCTAACCAACTCCTAACCATGAGGTGGCCGATGGCTATAGGGGTCTTCAACTCCTAATTTGCCTCTTATTCAACCCTAGAGAGAGTCCTAGCTAAATGGATCTCTCCTCTCCTAAGAGGAGGGAGGTGGCTAGAAGACCCCATCTTCATGAGGACTCTTCCCTTAACCCTAGCCAACCACTTCTTCAATAGGGGTGATGGCTAGTTTAGGGTTTATAACTCTAACCCGAATCCAACTTTGACTCTTAATTTGACTCTAGTTCAGCTAAATCCTTACCCTATTAGGATTTGGGCTGATTTATTATAATGAACTTAAATCTCCTCCTAGCCAACCTAATGCCATGTCTAAGTTGTTGATAGAACCCTAGAGAAATTCTATGGAGATTTGATATTTGAGGGAGATCAACCATTAGAACGCTATAGGGGTTCCTCCCTCCCAGTAGTCGCCACAAGGCTGAATTGAAGATTGATATTTTTTTATTCAAAAGTGATGGAGGCTACATGCTTATATAGGGCTCTAAAACCCTAACCCTAGGGAGTGAGCTCCCAAGTCAAATACCAACTTTGCCCTCTAAGGGGTGGCAGCTTAGGGGGGTTGCAACTAGCTAGCCGCCCACTGCTAAAACCCTAGCCGACCTACCCAGTAAAGGGGGGCGACGGCTAGGAAGCCCTAAGGCCCCAGATATAAACTCTAGCTACTCTTCTCTATAGGATAGAGGCGGCTAGGTAGGGTTTATTATATTCTCATAGGGTTTTTATTAGCTGCTACTTGGTTGAGTAGGACCCAACCCTTCTAGGGTCCTATCAAACACACCCTCTTCAAATTAGTCTTATCCTCAAGGTTGAGGTTCCATGAACTCAGGGAACCGGGTCTTCAGCTCCTCATATGACTCCCATGTGGCATCTTCAAGTGGTAAATTATTCGAATGCACTAGTACTTCAGTAGAGGGATGTCGGCGACGCATCACAATTCTGCGATCGAGGATGGTTTATGGTTGGGCTTGAATATTTCCATCATCAGTGGTGTTGGACAATTAAATCTGGGTTGGCTCGTGTTCTCCCAATTTAGGCTTTAAGCAGGACACATGGAAGATAGGGTGAATTTTGGCATCCTTAAGCAATTTAAGTCTGTACGCCACAACTCCAATACGCTCTGTGATTTGATAGGGCCCATAAAAACGTAGAGATAACTTAATGGAGGCTCGTGTGTTGATGGATAGTTACTTGTATGGCTGTAGGTAAAGATAAACCCAATCTCCTACTGAAAACTCTCTTTCGTTTTGTCGTGTGTTGGCTTGCTACTTTATTCTGGCTTGAGCGGCAGAGAGATTATCCTTTAGTAGCTGTAGGAGTTTATCCCTGTCAATTAAATCTTGATCGACCTGATCCACTTTGGCTGAGCCAATTACATACTTTAAAATCACAGGGGCCGGTCGACTATACACTGCCTCGTATGGGGTACATTTTGTAGATGAATGATA
The DNA here is from genome assembly GCA_029747655.1 of Ensete ventricosum. Lineage (NCBI taxonomy): Eukaryota > Viridiplantae > Streptophyta > Magnoliopsida > Zingiberales > Musaceae > Ensete > Ensete ventricosum. The sequence goes on along the minus strand of JAQQAF010000003.1, from coordinate 33,656,975 downwards.
CATAGTATTATACCACCATTCAGCCTAAGGGAGCCATTTTGTCCACTCCTTTGGCCGGTCATTGGTGAAGCACTGAAGGTATGTCTCTAAACACCTGTTCACCACCTCAGTTTAGCCGTCAATTTGTGAATGATATGAGTTTGGTGCCCTGCAGCTGAAATAACTTTGTCTAAGATTTACTTGTGAAGACCATGTCACGATCACTTATAATGGACCTTAGTATCCAATACAGTTTAACAATATTTTCAATGAAAATCTGAACAATACTAACAGTGGTTTACTCGCCGTTAGCGGTTGGTCGCCTCCCAGATTATGTGGTACGGGCGGTTCACCCGCCACCTGGCGGTTTACCTATCGAAAGCTGCTACCCACCGCCCGGATTCTATGGTACGAGCGGTCCAATCGTCGCTCACTAGCGATTTACTCGTCGGAATTTCTGCAAAAGTGGTTCTCTCCACTTTTCAAATTCTAGCTTGACTTTTACATTGACCAGCTCTTTGGTCAACTGATTGAGCTCAACCTGAGCTCAACTAAACCTAGTAGTGGATCTGGTTGCCTCATTGAGTTGATTTGGATTCCTTCCAAATCTAACTCAATTAGGCCTCTAACTTCTAACTATGACTCAATGATTACAACACTTAATGACCAATTCAGCCTAATTAAGATCTAACTCCCGCATACTCCGGCAACCTCTGACAATCTTACGGTAAGTCCTCCGATCTTCTTTCCGGCGATCTCCCTTCGCGTTCCCAGCGAGCTTCCTGATTCCTTAGGGGAATCTCCTAGTGAACTTCCGACGAGATCCCACCGCATCGTTCGAACTCGGCCCGATACCTAGGCTTTATCTTGGCCCATCATCTGGTTGTAGCTTCATTGATCCTGCCATAGTTAGACCTGCACGATGCTAATTATGACTTTTAAATATAATCATAATTGCTAAAATATCCAAGACCATCCCGACTCCCGGCAAGCTTTTTAGCTATCCCCGACAATCTTCCGGCGAGTCTCGGTCTTCTTTTGGCGAACTCCCTTGCGCCATCCTAACGAACTCCCGATACCCTCGGTTAGCTTTCGACACATTCCTGGCAAGTTTCCAAACGCATCGACTCGATGCATGAACTTAACCTTGGCCAATCTTGATTGTAATAATCCTTCTATCATAATTAATCCCGCGTCAATCAACTCTAACAATCCTGTTAGATCAATAATCCATCAATTGATTTCATCATCAAAATCCAAGATTCAACAATCTCTCCTTTTTGATGATGACAATCAATTGATGACATGAGTTAATCCTAACTCCCCCTAAAACTATACCACTTAAATTTAAGAGATGCACTCACTCTTAAATTCAAGCAATCAATCATTCAATATAAATTTCAACACAAATTTACATCAATTCATCAAATCATGAATTGTAAAATATCCAAGTTATATCATCAAGTGTTATAAATGAATATTTTTCAATGTTATGTGTCATCAATATATATTTCTCCCCCTTTGTCATCAACAAAAAGGTGAAATATAGAGCTAATAATTTCAAAACACATGATGATATTACTCCCCCTTAGTATATGCATTAATATAGAAGACTTAAATTCAAGAGAGTCACATCCTCTTGAATTCAAGTAAATCAAAGCAATAAGCATAACCTTTCAAGTATAATAAAGATTTGCTTTTTAGACTTTTCAACTTATCAAGAATTTTCAAGGATTGTCATGAAGTTGAAAATATTTGAGAATTTTTCTTCAAATCATCAAACATAATTTTTTTTTTAAATAAATAAGTATAGAAAATTTTCAAGTCATAAAGTATAGAAGATTTTCAAGTCATTGAGCATAGAAAATTTTCAAGTCATAGAAAATTTCAAGTCATAGTGCATAGAAAATTTTCAAGTCATAGAAAATTTCAAGTCATTAAGCATACATTTCTTAATAAATTTAATATATTTGAAAATTAATCACTAGTCATCAGCCATACCTTTTATAATTAATAAGTAGAGAAACAGCAGAGGTGTTGTTGAATCATTTCATCATGAGAAGAGCTCTTAATAAATTTTAAAATCAATATTAAGATGAGCTCAAAAGTCCAAGAGATTTAAAGACTATTTATGTATTTCAAATATGGCAAAAGTCATCTCTTAATATATAAAATCATCTCTTGTAAATTTCAGATGTGACGCATCTTCATGCATTTTTTGAAAACAATAAGATACCAAATCATGGAGAAAGTTTTCAAAAATGTTATCACAAAAAGCTTGATCTTATGAAATCTAGATTAGCAATTTATATATTTTCATTATTTAGCATTTCTAGGTCTCAACCTCAATCTTGTAGATATATAAAATTCAAATATGAGCTCAACACATTTTTCTCATGTAAATTTCAAGAAAATATAATAAATAAATCTAGTAAGTTCTTTCTTCTCTTTTGGGAAGCGCAAGCTAGAAATTTTTTGCTTCCTTTGCATTGTTCAAGCTTGCAATTTTATAAGCTAACAAATTTTGCTCCCCCTTTGTCATTGTCAAAAAGAGGGGATGGTTGTAATAGTGCAAAACTTTTTTATTTCACAATTTTTTCATAGATTGTTTTGCAAAAGAAAATAGCTAAAAGTTTTCTAATTCATTTTTGTAGTTAAAGGGATTTAACAAACATATCATTTTATCTCTTATTGAAGGATTCATAGGATAGAAATATTCTTTCAAGAAGAATTATCCTTCTTTTGAAATTTATTTCAAGAATACAATGACATTTAAGATTAATTATTCTTCTTTTGGTTGTTTCATGTGATTTCTTTCTCTCCCTTTTCTATATTGTTCTATGCTAAAATTCTATCATTCAAATCAATCATAGCATTTCAATCAATGTAACATTTAAATCAATCATTCCATAGACTTTGTCAATATTTGAACCATTTAACAATAGTTTTTACATTTAAACCAATTTTTCAATCATCATCAAAATCTCATTTATGTAAATTTCAACATGAGTAATTTTTTATTAATAATAACTTAGGTTCTTTTAGTTCTAGTCTTAGCATGCTCTAGCTATGCATTATCAAGATTAATTATATAATGATGAACTATTTTCAAAATAAGGATTTGTTATAATAGAAATAATGATCATTAAGCTTCAAACATCTAAATTCAAATAATTATTTTTGTTATTGTTACATAGGCTAGTGAGCTTTGAAAGATTATTAGATCATAAGTCTTGAGCATCTACTTTTAAAACAGTACTTAGTGCTCCTAGCCTTATTAGGAAATAAATTTATATTATGGGAGGTTTTGATTTAGGTACGCATTTAACATTGGGTCCTTTATGACATGTTCTTCCTATTTTCTCTAATGGCTTAAGGTTGTTTATGGTTCCTTTAGGAACCCAAATTAATTTATATGGACTATAATTTCTAAATGATCATTTATAGGTATTATGTCCCAATTTTCCATAAGAATTATATTTAACTCTTGGTGGCACATTTAATGTAGGTCCTCTTATGAATATGGTTGACTTTTGTTGAATATTTCCAACAAAGCCTATGCCATGTCTATTATTGATATGACCTTTATTGGCAAGGATCATATTTAGGGATTTATTCCCTATCTCAAATTTCTCTAATGTAGTTTTAAGCATACAATTCTCTATTTTAACATTATCTAGCATATCGCATTTTAAACATGATTTAGGTGAAGCCAAGGAGTCATGCATTTCATCAAGTCTTTTAACTATCAAATCTTGATCAACTTTAAGTAGTTTAAAAGACTTGCTAAGTTTTCTAAACTCATAAATAAATCATTAATCATGCTTGATAATTCTGAAAATAAAAAATCTAAAGACTCACTAACCTTATCTTCGATCGCCATTAAAGCAAGGTTCTCCACTTCTTGGTTGAGCATTTGATTTTTGGAGCTCCTTGGCTTCTTGCGTTCATAGCAAGTGGTTGTGTCCATAATTTTTATAAGGTTTAAGTTCATTAATTTTTCCAGTTCATTTTTTAAAAGTCCATGTCCAAGGTTCTCATCACTCGAGATTTCACTCGAGGAGTCATATGTCATTCTTAGTTCACAATCCTTCCTGTTCTTTGGAAGGTATTCTTCAAGTTAATTTTTGTAATGCATTTCATTAATTGATTCATTTATATTAGTTGTGCTTTTATGTGTGATTTTCAAAGTATGCCAAATATCGAAAGTTGAATCACAAGCGGAAACATGATTAAACTCATTCATATCAGGAGCACAAAATAAGACATTCATAGCCTCTGCGTTTAAAGAGAAAGTATTCTTCTCCAAATCATTCCAATTATTCATTGAAAGAGAAGACTTTTCAAATCCATTCTCAACTATATTCCATAAATCAAAGTCCAAAGAGATGAGAAAAATATGCATCCATGTTTTTCAATATGTGTAATCCGTCACATTGAACATAGGTGGACGTGAAATGGAATGTCCCTCATTCATGCCAAAACAAGCCATTTACTCAAGTGGGTGTTAATCCAAAGAGTAATAACCTTGCTCTAATACCAATTGTTAGGATTAATTAGCACTAAGAGAGGGGGGGGGGGGGGGGGGGGGGGGGGGGGGGTGAATTAGTACAAGCTAAAATTTTCTTTCTAAAGCAAAAGCTTTTCTAATAAGATAGAATAGGAAATCTGAAGCTTTTTATTTTTAATAAAATAAGTGAGTGATTAAAAGTAAGTTGTTAATGAAGCCGGAAAGATAATCACGTTTGAGGAAAAGAACTTATCGTCTTGCTTTCAAGGAGTTTAGTTAAGTTAGAAGCATCAATTCAACAACATTCAAGCAATGCAAGTATGAAACACTTACAATTTTATAGTAGTTCGGCGCCAATGGCCTACGTCCACTTTTGAGTCCTCCTTCTTGAGGCACATCGGCATCCACTACCAATCTTCTTTGGGTGAAAATTAAACCCTTACACTTGAGCTTACAAGGGAGACTAGATTTATAACTCTAAGCTCTCTCCCTTACCCCTTTTCTTTTTCTTATAATTCTCACACAATATTTTCTCAGAATATAATCTCCCAAAAGTGTTATAAATATAAGAAAACTTGGGGTATTTATAGGCCCCAAATTGGCTTCAAAACCAGAGCCAAAATCCAACTCACTCAGAAAATCCGGGGTACAGGCGGTTTACCTGTCGTCAACAGCTGGCCGCTGCCCATATTCTGTGGTACGGGCGGTTCACTCGCCACCTGGGTGGTTTACCCATCGAAAGCTGCTACTTGCCGCCCAGATTTATGGTACGGGTAGTCCAACCGCCGCTCACCAACGGTTTACCCGTTGAAATTTTCGCAAAAGTGGTTCCCTCCACTTTTCAAATTTTAGCTTGACTTTTACGTTGACCAACTCTTCGATCAACTGATTGAGCTCAACCTAAGCTCAACCAAACCCAGTAGTGGATCCGGTTGTCTCATTGAGTTGATTTGGATTCCTTCCAAATCCAACTCAATTAGGACTCTAACTTCTAACTAAGACTCAATGATTACAACACTTAATGATCAATTAAGCCTAATTAAGACTTAACTCCCATATACTCGAGCAACCTCTGAATCTTGCGGCAAGTCCTCCGATCTTCTTTCTGGCGATCTCCCTTCACATTCCCAGTGAGCTTCCCGATTCCTTAGGCGAATCTCCTAGCGAACTTTCGGCGAGATCCCACCGCATCGTCCGAACTCGGCCTGATGCCTAGGCTTTATCTTGGCCTATCATCTAGTTGTAGCTTCATTGATCCTGCCATAGTTAGACCTACACGATGCTAATTATGACTTAATTAAATATAATTATAATTACCAAAATATCCAAGACCATCCTGACTCCCAGTAAGCTTTTCGGTTACCCTCGATAATCTTCTGGTGAGTCTCAGTCTTCTTTTGGCGAACTCCCTTGCGCCATCCTGGCAAACTCCTGATATCCTCGACGAGCTTCCGACACACTCCTAGCGAGTTCCCAAACGCATCGACTCGATACATAGACTTAACCTTGGCCGATCCTGATTGTAATAATCCTTCCATCATAATTAATCCTGCATCAATCAACTCTAACAATCCTGTTAGATCAATAATCCATTAATTGATTTCATCATCAAAATCCGAGATTTAACACTCCTAAGTCAAATGCTAACTTTGCCCTCTAAGGGGCGATGACTTAGGGGGGTTGCAACTAGCTAGCTGCCCCTTGCTAAAACCCTAGCCGACCTACCTAGTAAAGGGGGTTGGCGGCTAGGAAGCCCAAAGTCCCCATATATAAACCCTAGCCACTCTTCTTTATAGGTAGAGGAGGCTAGGTGGGGTTTATTACAATCTCACAGGATTTTTATTAGCTGCTTTGGTTGAGTAGGACCCAACCATGCTAGGGTCATTTAGTTGGCCAACAAGGCCCAATCTAAGGACTAAACTCAATCGACTAGGACCCGACTCAGCTAGGGTCCTAATAGACCTGTCATCTTCAAATCAACTTTATTCTCGAGATTGAGTCTCCATGACCTCTGGGTCCAAATTTGTAGCTTGTCATGAGGCTTCCTTGTTGCATTTAATGTAGGCACATGACGATCCCATGGTTCAGCTTTGTCTTGTATCTCTTCATCGGTGGTCATATCTAGATGGTGATGCATCATGATCCTGCGATGCCATGCAATCTCTAGTTGGAACTGAGCCTTCACATCAATTTGGGTGTCAGGATGGATCTGGGCTGAGTCATCCTCTCTAAACTTTCATTTGCGGTAATCCCCAATTTTGTAAGGTCCAAAGTAATGGGGAGACCACTTCCTTGAGGTTGAAATTTCTTGCTAGTAGGGCTAGAAGTGTACGAAAGCTCGATCTTCAAATTTTCTTCCACTTTAAAGTTTGTCAGGAGGTCATTTCTTCTTTGCATGTGCTGCCATATGGTTGATCTTTAGTAGTAGCTAGTCTTTCTTTCGTACTAGGAGCATCGACGAAGTGTAGGGGCTGCAACTTGGCTGAATGACCCTTGTTTCAAGCATCTCATTTACAATCGTCTCTATTTCAGATTTTTGATGGTGATATGGCTGAGTGTTTGCTGGTGGTTTGCTCGGGAGAATCGAAATTCGATGGTCATGCCATCAAGTAGGAGGTAGGCGGTGTGGTTCGTCGAAGACGTTTAAAAATTTAGCAAGCAATTGAAGAAGGTTTGAGTCTTCAATTTTTGTTGACTCCCTCATATATTGTTGTTGGAGTTGCATTAGGAAGCTGCTGTTCACTTTATGCAAGACTTCCTCCATTCACTATGTTGAAACCGTCGTCACGTCGCTCTTTCTTTTCCTGCATAGGATCGATCACCTATTTCCCTTTGCTAAAAAAATTCATAATTAATTTTAAAAAATTTCAAGAAACATCACCTACCGTAGTCAACCATTCGATGCGAAGCACAGCCTCATAATCATCGAGTGGGAGGTGGAAGAAGTCCGCGGTGATTTCTTGGCCTTGCAAAACTAGTTTCACCCGTGGGCAATTTCGGTTGTAGTTGAGGATTCAGCCATCTGCGATTTTTACATCGAACCTACTACAATCTTCAATCTAGAGAGTTAATTGGGCAGTAACCTTATTGTCCATGAAATTATTGGTGCTTCTGGTATCGATGAGGATGGTTATTGTTTGAGTAGTCCTCCCACTTTTATTATCTACAGGTTTGCATAGCCGGCAAAAGCATGCATTATACAATTGGTCAGCTGCGAGTCCTCCATTGTGTTCTCCTCCTCATGTTTGAGGTCCTTCTCTTCTCATTCTAGTTCTTTAATAGGTTCTATCTTGAGAAGCTTCCCCTTTTTGTAGCGATGGTCGCAGCTCCAAAGTTCGTTGTAATGCTAATATAAGCCCTTCGCGGATCTGTTGCAGAGTTCTTCTTGGGTAAGTTCCTTGGGCTGAAAGGTTTGGTTGGCAGTAGGGGAGGATGAAGGTTTGATGATTGCTAGTTGGTTCATGATCTTGGTCCTTTAGGCATCGTTGTTTAGCTGTTCCTCATGGATGCGGGCGAAGGAGATGACAGCCCTCAATGTATATGGTTGTCGCACCTTGACTTCGCATCTAATCTATGGCTTTAATCCTTCGATGAACGTCCTTAACAACTACTTCTTAGACCAATCACATGCTTAGTTAGATAATCTCTCAAACCTTGTCTAGTAGTATTCTTGGATTGTGGAGGTTTGTCGGATATTGGCGAGTTGGTTGTCGATGTTCTCGTATTCGGACTGTCAAAAGCGAATCAGTAGCCCACTCTTGAATTGTCTCCATGTTGAGACTCCTTGGGTGTGTTCAAGCCAATTATACCATTGTATCGTATCTCCCTCAAGGTGGATGACAGTGATGTCCATCATGGAAGCCTCCGGGGTTTGGTGATACTGGAAGTAGCATTCTGCGCGAAAGCCATCCCGTCGGGTCTCCTTCTTCCCATCAAGGGAAGTCCACCCTCATGCATGGTTGCATCAAATCAGTAGCTTGTTCTTCCTTCTTAGGAGGCCTCTCTTAACTTTCACTTTGCTGCAATTTTGTCAAGCTTGGAGATCGACCAATTCTGAATTATGCAAATAAGGCACGCATTTTGTCCTCCATGAGCGATTCGAATGCCTTCAACTTGTCATCGATCAAATCTTCAGATGCCATTACGTATATCTCCAAATCTGAGATGTTATGATCTTTTTTCTATTGACAAGTCAGGGGCATGGGTCGGTGGAAGGTACGGTGGTTGCGAAAGATAAAGATCGATCGTGAAAGATTACGGCTACGGTAGACTGTTGCTTGGGCTGTGATTTGGGTTGGCCGTGGATTATGAAAATAGGCTACGATGGCTACGTCTTAAGGCCAGAGGGGTGCCTTAAAGATGATATGGTTGGTGGCTGCAAATTTGGTAAGATCTGATGGCTTATGAGAAGAAGAACGACAAAAGGTATAGTGGCAGAATTTTTTATAAATTTTTTTAGCAATTTGACGACAAAAATTCCAGCGTTGTTTTGGAGTATTATAACAATAAAAAACCCATAAGGATAGTAGCAAGATAGATAAGGGTAGTGGCAGCAACAAATTTGACTGAGATCGGTTATGTATGCAGCAAGAAACACCGAAAAGATGTAGAATTTTTTGTCGAAAGATAGCGGTTTGATGAAAAGTTTTTAGTGGCATAGATGTAATTTTTTCTAGCAGTTCATAACAAGGATTCAAGTAAAAATCAAGGGGAATCTACTGGTAAAGCAAAGGTAATGCTGTCAAAAAATTTGTGGGAGAATACGACAGCAAAAAATTTGGCAAAACCAAGGAATACGAGAAGGTGCCGCGGCAGGTTTTTACGTCTAAAGTGCTACAGTTTGGATGTAAAAGATCAACGGTTTGTATAAGTAATTTTTGAACAAAACCCAAAGAAAATCCACTGATAGGGAGTGCTAAAGATGTCATAAAAAACCCATGGAAGATAGGGTAGCAAAATAGTAACAGCAAGATCAAAACAGGGCAATAGTATGTGGTTGAATTATGCAGCATAACTTTCATCGTAAAGATGGCAACTTTACGATGATAAGTTTATGTAGTGAAATAGATGAATACTTTTTGGGTTTTTGGGTTGAGGATAACTATATTGTAGTAGTAGTAAGGTAGATTAACTAGAACCTGATGTAATTTTTTTTGGGGAGATCGAAAGGTGATCTGCGGTACTGGAGATGATCGCGGAATTTGACGATGATCTAAGCAATTGTGGGAATTGCTTGGGCAGCTGTGGAAGGATGATGGGTGGTTGAGGAAGGGCAGCGAGACACCAAGAACGCTGCTCTATACCAAGTATCAGAACCCTTGCAGACTCTAAGCTTGGGGCTTGATCTCTATAGGGGATCGGCCTCCTGGAACTCTATAGGGGTTCCCTCCTCTAATGTATTCAGCTAAGGGCTGAAAAGAAATTGATCTATTGATGATAAAAAAAGGGTGGCTATATGAGTTTATATAGGGACTTAAAACCTTAACTCATAATAGGACTCCTACTATTGGAAGACTCCCTCTCCTCTTTAACTCCTAACCCCTGGCCAACTCATAACCATGATGTGGCCGACGGCTATAGGGGTCTCCAACTGCTAATTTACTTCTTATTCAACCCAAGAGAGAGTCCTAGATAAATGGATCTCTCCTCTCCTAAGTCGGCCTCTCTTAAGAGGAGGGAGGCGGCTAGAAGACCACCTCTTCATGAGGACTCTTCCCTTAACCCTAGCTGACCACTTCTTCAATAGGGGTGGTGGCTAGTTTAGGGTTTTATACATACATGACTTGGTTGACTCCAACTCGAATCCAACTCCGACTCCTAATTCGACTCAAGTTCAACCAAATCCTAACTCTACTAGGATTTGGGCTGATTTATTATAATGGACTCAAATCTCCTCCTAGCCGACCTAATGTCAGGTCTAGGTTGGCCAACAAAGCCCAATCTAAGGATTTAACTCAATCGACTAGGACCCGCCTCAGTTAGGGTCCTAACAATAAGATACTACTGTTGACTCGACCACAGAGATGGAGTACATTGCTGTGACAGAAGCAGCAAAGGAACCCAGGTCTCATCAAAAGTCCAAGTACGTTTTAAGGAGGTTTCACTTGATCAAAGAAATCATAGCCCATAAAGATGTAGCAACGAAAGGAGTTCCATTCGATGATAACATTACAGAAATCATAGCCCATATGATGCTCTTTCGTAGTTTCCCAATACAAGTATAGAGTGTTCGAGTTCTTGGTGATCGACACTCTCATGAGCCAACAATTCAAAGAGTATCTAGACAAGTTTGTGGTCATCTACTTGGTCGATATTATCATTTAAAACTAAACATTCCAAGAGCATGTCGAGCACCTTCAAACAATTTTCGTGGTTCTTAAGGAGAATACTTTGTTTGTGAAAAGGGAAAAGTGCTACTTTACTCAAATGGAAATTTAATTTTTGGGGTACTGAATTAGCGAAGGTTGCATTTAGATGGATAAATCAAAGGTTACATTAATAAAAGTGGGAAGACTATTCAAACAATAATCATCCTCATCGATACTAGAAGCACTAATAATTTTATGGACAATAAGGTTACTGCCCGATTAACTCTCTAGATTGAAGATTACAGTAGGCTCGATATAAAAATCGTAGATGGCTGAATCCTCAACTGCAACTGAAATTGCCCGTGGGTGAAACTAGTTTTGCAAGGCCAAGAAATCACCACAGACTTCTTCCACCTCCCACTCGATAATTATGAGGCTGTGCTTTGCATCAAATGGTTGACTACAGTAGGTGATGTTTCTTGAAATTTTTTGAAATTAATTATAAATTTTTTTAGCAAAGGGAAATAGGTGATCCTATGCAGGAAAAGCAGGAGCGACGTGACGACAGTTTCAACCTAGTGAATGGAGAAAGTCTTGCATAAAGTGAACAGCTTCCTAATGCAACTCCAACAATAACATATGAGGGAGTCAACAAAATTGAAGACTCAAACCTTCTCCAATTGCTTACTGAATTTTCAAACATCTTCGACGAACCGTGCCGCCTACCTCATACCCGACGACATGACCACCGAATTCTGATTCTCCCGGGCAAACCACCAGCAAACACTCAGCCATATCACCATCAGAAATCTGAAATAGAGAGGATTGTAAGTGAGATGCTTGAAATAAGGGTCATTCAACCAAGTTGCAGCCCCTACACTTTGCTGGTGCTACTAGTATGAAAGAAAGACTAGCTACTACTAAAGATCAACCACATGGCAACACATGCAAAGAAGAAATGACCTCCTGACAAACTTCAAAGTGGAAGAAAATTTGAAGATCGAGCTTTCCTACACTTCCAGCCCTACTAGCAAGAAATTTCAACCTCAAGGAAGTGGTCTCCCTATTACTTTGGACCTTACAAAATTAGGGATCACATTGGAACCGTAACCTATGGATCAGATATGCATCCTAATGACTTCAGAATTTGGAGCTAAAATTTAGGTGTATCCAAAAAATCTAGGTACGGGCGGTTAAACCACTAAAAGCTTCCCTGAATCCAAGTTACGGGCGGTTCAGCCGTTGTCAACCGGCAGTGAAACCGTCGAAAGCTTCCTTGAATCTAGGGTTACGGGCGATTCAGCCTTCGACCTGGGCGGTTCAGCTGCCGTTTGAGTTGATTTAGATTCATTCCAAATCACACTCAATTCGGACTCAAACTTAACCTACGACTTAAGGATTACAACCATACATGACCACCAAGCTTAATTAACAACCTCACTCCCGTAATCCGGCAACCTTCGGCATTCCCAACGGTGAGTCTCACAGTCTTCCTCCGGTGATCTCCTGGCGTGTTCCTAACGATCTCCCCGATACCTTCGACGATGTTCTAGCGAACTCCCAGCGAGCTCCTATCGCATTGTCCAAACCTTGGCCCGATGCCTAAGCTTGATCCTGGGTTCATGTTTGGTCTGTAACTCATTTTCACCTTCGTGGTTAAACCTGTATCACTTCCTCTAACAACACATGTTAGATTAAACACTCATCAATTGATTTCATCATTAAAATATGAGATTCAACAATCTCTCCCTTTTTGATGATGATAATCAATTGATGACGAGAGTTAAACCTTACTTCCCTTAAATCCATGCCACAATAAGGAACACTTAAATTCAAGAGAACCTCACACTCTTGAATTCAATTATCATGAAATTTCAAGCAAATGATATTTCAAGATATAACGAGACACTCATACATCAACAAAAAATTATTTTAAATTATCAAGTCATCAACTCATCAAAGATTTTCATGAATTTCAAAAAAAATATGCATTAGACATACATTTGAAATGCCCATGAAAAAAATTACATAAGTTATCAATATCGATTTCTCCCCCTTTGTCATCAACAAAAAGATGAAATGTAGGTCTAAAGATTTCAAAGCACATGAGTCTTTACTCCCTATTTGTAAAATAAGATATGAGCCATAAAAAATTTTCTTTCTCTTATGAAAAAGAAGGAAGGAAAACAAGGGAAGAGTTTGTAAAACATCATTAAGAAGAACTCTCAATCTTATAGAAATAAATTTTGAAAAAGGATATTTCAAAGGTGAGCTCAAATATCTAAGAAATCTAGAAAGATCTTAAGAGCTACTCATGCATTTAAATTCATCTGATATAAATTTCAAGCAAATGTGATAAATAAATCTAAAAAATAGCAAATCATCATCTTCATATAAATTTTCTTCCCTTTTTGTAAATAAGAAGGTAGAAATAAGGAAGGGAAATGAAAAAACATTATTTCACAAAAATACTCAATTTCAAAGGTGTAAATTTTGAAATCCAAGAAAAATCAAGAGCTACCTATGTAATTTAATTCATCTTATTCAAATGGTAGCAAATTATGCATTTTCATAGTTTAGCATTCCTAGCTCTCTTCTAATAAAATCAAATTGCTCTTCATTTAATGGTTTTGTAAAAATATTCGTCAGTTGATGTTTAGTGTTAATAAATTCCAATGAAATATCTTGACTATTTACATGATCCCTAATAAAATGATGTCTAATGTAAATATACTTAGTTCTTGAGTATTGAATGAGATTTTTGGTCAAACATATGGCACTTGTGTTGTCACATTTGATAGGAATATTTTTCAATTGAATTTCATAATCTTCTAAGGTATTTTTCGTCCAAATAACTTGGGCACAACATGCACTGGCTATAATATATTAAGCATCAGCAGTAGATAAAACAATCGAATTTTATTTCTTGGAAGACCAAGAAACAGGTGCATGCCCTAAAAATTGACATATCCCAGTAGTACTTTTTCTTTCTATCCTACATCCTCCAAAGTCGGCATCCGCATAAGCAAGTAAATCAAAGTTTTTATATTTTGGATACCATAATCCTAAGTTAGAAATTCTTTTTAAATATCTAAATATTCTTTAAACTGCTTTGAGGTTTGAAAGCTTAGGATTATATTGAAATCTTGCACACCATCTAATACTAAACATGATATCCGGTCTAGTAGCAATTAAGTATAACAAACTACCTATCATTCCTCTATAAGTTTTTGATAGAACCCCAGAAGGAGCTTTATAGATTTTGATCCTTGAGGGAGATCAATCCTTGGAACGTTGTAGGGGTTCCTCCCTCCTAGACTCGGCACAAGGCTGAATTAAAATTATAGATTGCTTAATAAAAAGAGGTGGATGCTACATGCTTATATAGGGCTCCAAACCCTAGCCCTAGGGCTTGCCTCACTAAAATTATCCTTTTACCCCTTTTATAACCTACCTGCCTTAGAGGGAATAGGTGGCGGCTAGGTTGGCTCTATAGCCGACCTAAGTAGGGAGAAACCCTAGCCTACCAACCCAGTAAGAGGGGCGACGACCACTAAGCCCTAAGAGTTAATCTAAACCCTAGCCATACTCCTTTATAAGATAGGAGTGACTTTATTACAATCTAGTAGGGTTTTATTGACTACTTCTAGGGAGATTAGGACTCAACCCTATTGGAGTCCTATCAAACCCGCCCTCTTAAAATCAGCCTTGTCCTCAAGGCGGAAGTTCTATGAACTCAGGGAACCGAGTCTTCAGCTCCTCCTCAACTTGGGTGTCAGTTGAAAGAACTTGAGCTGAGTCATCGTCTTTAAATTTCCATTTGAGCTGAGATACTTAGAGGATCAACTGTAATTTTGATCTGGTGCACAAATCTGATCTCCAGGTTAGGGCCCCAATATGATCCCCAATTTTGCAAGGCCCAAAGAAATAGATAGACCACTTTCTTGAGGCTTGAATTTCATGCTGGTGGAGTTGCAAATGAAGGCGGACTTGATCTTTCTTAAGAAACTTTCTTCTGCTCCGGTGTTTGTTAGGGGGAAGTTTCTTCTCTGCATGGGCTACCACGTGGTTGCTCTGTAATAGTAGTCGTGCCTTCTTTTGGAGTGAGGGCTGTCTTCTGATAAAATCTCTAGTGGTGTGAGCCTGATCTGAGTCTGAGGTGGGTAGGAGTGGTGATTTTTCTGGGCCTATTTTCACTTCTTCGTGCTATTGACTATCTTGCATGAGGATGGTGTTGACCCCCACTCTGGATGTGTCTGCTCCAATAATGAATATTTGGACATGATTTGGTGTGGATGACATTGTGGTCGTGAGGGCTATAGTTCCACTCGGCCAAGGTGGTGCATCTTTCTTTATAATGAGAGGGATGATGTTCATGCTTCATTGAGTCCTACGAATGATCCTTCTCCTTTTCTGATTTTGCCACTAGAGGAGTTCAATTTTCTCACGGTCTTGGGATGTAGATCAGAGGTCATCATCAAGGAAGTCTTTAAGCATCATGGTCCAATCCTACGGAAAGTTATGGAAGTCACCTGAGATCTGGAAGTGTTGCATCCGTAACCATGGTGAGGTCGATAGGATGTAACACTTTAGAAGTAGCTTATCTCCGAGGAAAAGGATGTAGGGACGTGTCATAGAGGGAAATAAACATGGCTGAACAATCTATGTCTTTGTCATCTCTTGGCCGATCCTTATCTTTGACCTTCTGAGATTATATGAAGCAATCTGGTCGAGCAACAACTGGTAGAAGTTTTGGCATGTTCAGCATATGGGGGTCAGCCAGCTTTAGAGGAGGTAGTCGGCTCGGTTGGGTGGAGACGCCCAAAAATTCAACAAGCTGTGGGAGGGGTTTTTTATCTTCAATCTCATGAAACTCTTAAATTTGAATTGGGAAACCACTTCTTTTGGTACCCCCTCCAAGTGTTGTGTTATGGTTGTAGTCACTGGGCTCCCTCGTAGAATCACCTGCTTTCCTTTTTTTAAAAATTTCATGGTTAGCTTCGAAATTTTTTAGAAAATATCTCCAATCGTGGATAACCAATCAATGCCAAGCACTATATCAAAACCATCAAGAGGGAGGAGAAAAAATCATCAACTACATCTTGCTCCTATAGGCTCAGTTTAACCTGCGAGCACTTTTGGTTGCACTTCAGAATTTGGCCATTAGCTACCTTGACTTCGAACCCATTATAATCTTCTTTTTGGAGCATTAAGTGGGCAACAACCTTATTGCTCATGAAGTTATGTGTACTCCTAGCATCGACGAGGACGACGACAGACTACTGCTCGAGAAACTCTTCGATCTTCAATTTTTGTAGGTTGGTGTAACCGGCTAAGGTAGGGACCGTGTGGGTGGCCGGTTGTGGTGTATCCTTCTCCTTGGGCTCGAGAGTCGTATCTTCAAGTTTGGGTTCTTCAGTGGGCGCAATCATCAACGGTGTCTCTTTTTTACATTTATGTTCTAGGCTCCACGGTTTATCACAACACCCACATAGGCCCTTTGTCGATCTGTCATGAAGGTCTTCTCTTGTTAATTTCTGTGTCTGAGGGGGTCGACTGACAGTAGGAGGAGGTGAAAGCTTTGGTGCCGCTGGTCGGGGAGCAATTCTAGTGTTCCGAGCTTCATAGTTCAATCGCACCTCTCGATGTCGTGCAAAGGAGATGGCTACCTTAAGCATGTACGGTTGTCGTGCTTTAACTTCTTCCTGAATCTTCGACTTCAAGCCCTCAATAAAAGTTCTCAATATCTGTATTTCAGACCAATCATAAGTTTGATTAGATAACCTTTCAAACCTGGTTTGGTACTCTTGGATGGTGGATGTTTGACGGATCATCGCTAGTTCTTTGCTAAGGTTCCTTTTACAATCCAAATTTACACCGCGTTGTGATCTTATTGGGCTTGGTGATCGACCCAATCTAAACTCTTCAAAGAGAGCGCGTAATTTAAAATCTATACGCGTCTCAAGAGCCTCCAATTTGGCTTCGAATAAACCCACCAATGTCATGACGTAAGGATCTCCAACCTATCAAATCAAACTGATTAAAGAGTGTAGCTGTAATCTTCAGGTTGAAGGCAGCAATGGCAGTGATGTCAAGGTTGTGGTGGTGAAGTCTCCAAGTGGAGGATGGCAACCAAGGGTAGCAGCAATGGTGGAGGAAGAAAATGACAGCAGTAACGTCGGCTGTGGTCCTTCGGTGATGCTGCAATGTCGTCGAGGCTGCGATTTTTTTGGTGGCTGATATTTGTCGGAAGATGGCAGCCAAGAAATCTGAGTCGAAAGATAGCAGCGACGATGGAGGAAGAAGAAGGCAGCAACAACGTTGGCTGCAGTTGCGGTGCAACTTTCTGGCTGCAGGTGGCGTCGGTTGCAGCAAGGGTATGGTCGCAATAGGAGGAAGACGGGGTAGTGATGTATACGACTATGATAAAACCTCAGAAGGAGCTCTATAGATTTTGATCCTTGAGGGAGATCAACCATTGGAACGCTATAGGGGTTCCTCCCTCCTAGACTTGGCACAAGGCTGAAATAAAATTGGTAATTACTTGATTCAAGAGAGGGGGTGGCTACATCATTATATAGGGTTTGCCTAAATAAAATTACTCCTTTGCCCCTCCTAAAGTCAACCTGCCTTAATAGGACTAGGTTGGCTCTATAGCCGACCTAAGCAAGGGGAAACCCTGGCCAACCAACCCAGAAAGGGGGCGACGACCACTAAGCCCTAAGGGCTAATCTAAACCCTAGCCATACTCCTTTATAAGATAGGAGTGGTTTTATTACAATCTAGTAGGGTTTTATTAACTATTTATAGGGAGATTAGGACTCAACCCTATTGGAGTCATTGCAAACCCGCCCTCTTAAAATCAGCCTTGTCCTCAAGGCTGAAGTTCCATAAACTCAGGGAATCGAGTTTTCAGCTCCTCATCAACTTGGGTGTCAGTTGGAAGAACTTGAGCTGAGTCATTATCTTTAAATTTTCATTTGAGGTGGGATACATGGAGTATCAATTATAATTTTGATTTGGTGCACGGATCTGATCTCCAGTATAGGGCCCCAATATGATCCCCAATTTTACAAGGCCTAAAGAAATAGGGATACCATTTTCTTAAGGCTTGAATTTCATGCTGGTGGAGCTGGAGATGAAGTGAGACTTAATCTTTCTCAGGAAAGTTTCTTCTGCTCCAGCGTTTGTCAGGGGGAAGTTTCTTCCTTGCATGGGCTGTCACATGGTTGCTTTGTAATTGTAGTCGTGCCTTCTTTTGGAGTGAGAGCTATCCTCTGATAAAATCTCTAGTGGTCTGAGCCTGATCTGAGTCCGAGGTGAGTAGGAGTGGTGTTTTTTCGGGGTCCATTTTCACTTCTTCATGCTGTTGACCATCTTGCATGAGGATGGTGCTGACCCCCACTCTGGATGTGTCTACTCCAATAATAAACATCTGGCCACGATTTGGTGTGGACGACATCGTGGCCATAAGGGCTATAGTTTCACTCGGCTAAGGTGGCGTATCTTTCTTTATAATGAGAGGGATGATGTTCATGCTTTGTTGAGTCCTACAAATGATCCTTCCCCTTTTCTGATTTCGCCACTAGAGGGGCTCAATTTTCTTGCGGTCTTGGGCTGTAGATCGGAGGTCATCATTAAGGAAGTCTTTAAGCATCATGGTCCGATCTTGGGGAAGTCATGGAAGTCACCTGAGATCTGGAAGTGCTGTATCATCAACCATGGTGAATTCAACAGGATGTAACACTTTAGTAGTAGCTTACAACAGGGAAAAGGATGTAGGGACGTGTCGTAGCAGGAAATAAGCATGGCCGAACAATCCGTGTCTCTGTCATCTCTTGGATGACCCTTTTATCTTCGACCTTCTGAGGTTGTATGAAGAAATCTGGTCGAGCAACAACTGGTAGAAGTTTCGACCTGTTCAGCATAGGGGGGTCGGCCAGCTTTAGAAGTGGTAGTCGACTCGGTTGGGTGGAGACGCCCAAAAATTCAGCAAGCTGTGGGAGGGTTTTTTTATCTTCAATCTCATGAATCTCTTGAATTTGAATTAGAAAACCACTGGATTCTTCTTTTGGTACCCCCTCAAAGTGTGGTGTTGTGGTTGTAGTCGCTGGGTTCCCTCGTAGAGTCACTTGCTTTCCTTTTCTGAAAAATTTAATGGTTAGCTTCAAAAATTTTTAGAAAATATCTTCATTCATGGACAACCAATCAATGCCAAGCACTATATCAAAACCATCAAGAGGGAAGAGGAAAAAAATTAGCAACTATGTCTTGCTCCTGTAGGCTCAGTTTAACCCGCGGGTACTTCTGATTGCACTTCAGAATTTGACTGTTAGCTACCTTAACTTTGAACCCATTATAATCTTCTTTTTGGAGCATTAAATGGGTAGCAACCTTACTGCTCATGAAGTTGTGTGTGCTCCCGGCGTCAATGAGGATGATGGCAGACTACTACTCGAGAAACCCTTCGATCTTCAATTTTTGCAGGTTAGTGTAGCTGGCTAAGGTAGGGACCGTGCGGGTGACCGGTTGTGGTGTATCCTTCTCCTTGGGCTCGAGAGTCATATCTTCATGTTTGGGTTCTTCAGTGGGTGCAATCATCAGTGGTGTCTCCTTTTTAGATTTGTGTTCTAGGCTCCATAGTTTATCACAACACCCACATAGGCCCTTTGTCGATCCATCATGAAGGTCTTCTCTTATTAATTTCTATGGCCGAGGTGGTCAGATGATAGTAGGAGGAGGTGAAAGCTTTGGTGCCGCTGGTCGAGGAGCAACTCCAGTCTTCCGAGCTTCATAGTTCAATCGCTCCTCTTGATGTCACGCAAAGGAGATGACTACCTTAAGTGTATACGGCTGTCGCGCTTTAACTTCTTCCTGAATCTCTTACTTCAAGGGATCAATAAAAGTCCTCAATATCTATTTTTCAGACCAACCATAAGTTTGATTAGATAACCTTTCAAATCTTGTTTGCTACTCTTGGATGGTGGAGGTTTGACAGATCATCGCTATTTCTTCGCTAAGGTTCTTTTTACAATCCAAATTTGCACCGCGTTGTGATCTTATTGGGCTCGGTGATCGGCCCAATGTAAACTCCTCAAAGAGAGCATGTAATTTAACATCCATAGGTGTCTCAAGAGCCTCCAATTTGGCTTCAAATAAGCCAACTGATGTCATGACATAAGGATCTCCAACCGGTCAAATCAAATTGATTAAAGAGTGTAGCTGCAATCGTCAGGTTGAAGGCAGCAATGGCAGCGATGTTGGGGCTGCGATGGTCAAGTCTCCAAGTGGAGGATGGCAACCAAGGGTAGCATCAATGGTGGAGGAAGAAAATGGTAGCAGTAACGTCGATTACGGTCCTTCGGTGATGCTGCAATGTTGATGCTGCAATGAAGTCAAGGCTGTGATTTTTTAAGTGGTTGATATTTGTTAAAAGATGGCAGCCAAGAGACTTGAGTCAGAAGGTAGCAGCGATGGCAGAGGAAAGAATAGGGCAGCAGCAACGTTGGCTGCGATTGTAGTGTGACTTCGTGGCTACAAGTGGCGTTGGTTGCAGCAAGGGTGCGGCTGGAAGAGGAGGAAGACGGGGGCAGCGATGTACACGGCTATTGCAGAGGAGGGCAGCATCGATATAGAGTGAGAGATGACTGCTGTTGTATTCAATTTTTTGCTTTCTATGATTAAGATAGTTGGTAGCGAACGATTATTGCGGGCTACGATGTAAACAGATTGTAGCGAAAGATCGCTGCTGGTAGTTTTTTGTCGCAAGGATCGTTGTTGGCTGCGATCAAAGAGGATGGCAACAAGAGGTTACTGTTGGCAGCATTGGGCAGTGAAAGATGTGTGTTGCGGTTGAAGGGATAAGGGAGATTGAGCGGCTGAAAGGTTGGTGGACCGAAGGCTTCGGTTTTTGGGTGCAGTTTGTGGCTATTTTGGGTGCGATTTGGGGCTACAGTTTTCTGGAGTTTAGGCTATGAATTAATGTGGTTTTAGGGCTGTGATAGCAATAGATGAAGGTTAGGGAAATAGATTTTAGTTCTGGGATAGATGGCAGCAAAGTTAGGTGTATCGGTAAGGAAAGTTGGCTGAAAAGGTCAGTGGATCAATAAGGAAGTAGGCTGCAGTTAGGGCTAATTTGGGTGGCTATTTGGGTTCAGTTTAGAGTAAGATTTGGAGGAGTTTTTGGTGAGGATGGTAGGGTTTAGAGATGAGGAAAAGAGAGTCTAAAATCCCACAAAAAGTAGCACTTAAATCTGATAGAATTTGACAAAAAAAGGTGCTATGATGTGCTATCCTATCGAATAGATTTTACGTCGGAGAAACGATGACTTCTTGATGTAAATTCTAGAGGAAAGGTCAAGGAATTTATGCAGAAATCTTGGTTCAGATGTTGGTAACACCAGTAAAAAGTTTGGCAAAATTTTGGCAGCGTAACAGTAGGTAAATAGGGCAAAAGACGAAAGGTAGATCCTTCGTCGTAAAAATTCCAGAACTATGTGAAGGTTAAAGATTGCACAAGAAAACCAGTTCTAGAAGAATTTTTTTTTTCAAAAATCAATCTCAGATGAAAGCTAAGTTGATCTTTGGAATTGTATTAAAATTTCGGCCAAAAAGGATGAACAAAAGTTTAGTTTCAAGAGGCCAATAAACGGAAGGCAGATTCTTCGTTGGAAAATTTTAGTACTGTGCA
Source organism: Ensete ventricosum (assembly GCA_029747655.1). Lineage (NCBI taxonomy): Eukaryota > Viridiplantae > Streptophyta > Magnoliopsida > Zingiberales > Musaceae > Ensete > Ensete ventricosum. Next base: position 33,635,488 of record JAQQAF010000003.1, on the reverse strand, counting down.
ACAAAGAATCGCAGCGCTATAAGTCCAGATCCAGAAGGAGTTTTTTCACGAGATCAGTTTCAAGAAGCAACAATCGGCTAAAAATTTCTGTAGAATTTTGCCTTTGCAACGATGATAACATTTGCGACGAATGAAATTTGCAGCGGATAAAATTTTAAAAAAATCTTCAATGTCTAAAGTAAGGAATCTTGGAGTATTGAAGAGGCATGGATGATAAAAATATAGCAGATTTCCTGATCAAACGTAGGGGGTAGCAGTAGATTGATTTGATCTACGGCTGGGGTGGAAGGTGGAGGCGCGTGTCACAGCGATTGTGGGAATTGATTGGGAAGGTGGAGGCAGCTAAGATGGATACAGGGGCAACAAGATTGCTATTTTGAAACAAGATGATAGAACCCCAGAAGGAGCTCTATAGATTTTGATCCTTGAGGGGGATCAACCCTTGGAACGCTATAGGGGTTCCTCCCTCCTAGACTCGGCACAAGACTGAAATAAAATTGATAATTGCTTGATTCAAGAGAGGGGGTGGCTACATCATTATACAGGGATCAAAACCCTAACCTAAGGGGGTACTTGCCTAAGTAAAATTTCTCCTTTGCCCCACCTATAGCCAACCTGCCTTAATAGGAACAGGTGGGACTAGGTTGGCTCTATAGCCGACCTAAGCTGGGGAAAACCCTAGCCAACCAACCCAGTAAGGGGGCGGCAGCCACCAAGCCCTAAGGGCTAATCTAAACCCTAGCCATACTCCTTTATAAGATATGAGTGACTTTATTATAATCTAGTAGGGTTTTATTAACTACTTCTAGGGAGATTAGGACTCAACCGTGCTGGAGTCGTATCAGACTATTGCGGAGGAGAGCAGCAGCGGTATGGAGCGAGAGACAGCTACTGTTGTATTCAATTTGTTGCTGGCTGTGATCAAGATAGTTGGCAGCGAACGATTGTTGCGGGCTGTGATGTAAACAGATTGCAGCGAAAGATCGCTGCTGGTAGTTTTTTGCCTTAAGGATCGCTGCTGGCTGTGATCAAGGAGGATGGCAGCAAGAGGTCACTATTGGCAGTGTTGGGCAGCGAAAGATGCATGCTGTGGTTGAAGGGATAAGGGAGATTAGGCGGCTGAAAAGTTGGTGGACTGAAGGCTGCGGTTTTTGGGTGCGGTTTGTGGTTGTTTTGGGTGCAATTTGGGGCTGCAATTTTGTGGAGTTTAGGCTACAAATTAGTACGGTTTTAGGGCTGTGATAGTAGTACATGAAGGTTAGGGAAATAGATTTTAGATCTAGGATAGATGGTAGCAAAGGTAGGTGTATCGCTAAGGAAAGTTCGCTGAAAAGGTAAGTTGATCGATAAGGAAATAGGTTGCGGTTAGGGCTGATTTGGGTTCAGTTTAGGGTAAGATTTGGAGGATTTTTTGGTGAGGATGGTAGGGTTTAGAGATGAGGAAAAGAGAGTCCAAAATTCCACAAAAAATGGCACTTAAATATGATAGAATTCAGCAAAAAAAGGTGCTACGATGTGCTATCCTGCCGAACAGATTTTACGTCGGAGAAATGATGACTTCTTGATGTAAATTCTAGAGGAAAGTTCAAGGTATTTATGCAGAAATCATTGGTTCAGATGTTGGTAACACATGTAAAAAGTTTGGTGAAATTTTGACAGCGTAACAGTAGCGAAATAGGGCAAAAGACGAAAGGTAGATCCTTCATGGTAAAAATTCCAAAATTGTGTGATGGTGAAAGATTGCACAAGAAAACCAGTTCTAGAAGGAATTTTTTATAGAAATTAATCTCAGATGAAAGCTAAGTTGATCTTTGGAATTGTATAAAAATTTTGGCCAAAAAGGATGAACAAAAGTTCAGTTTCAAGAGGCCAATAAACGGAAGGCAGATTTTGCATTATAAAATTTGAGTACTGTCGAACAAAGAATTACGGCGCTATCAGTCCAGATCCAGAAGGAGTTTTTTCACGGGATCAGTTTTATGTAAGCTAAGATGATCTATGAAATTGTATAAAAGTTTCAGCCAAAAAGAATGATTAAAAGTTCAGTTTCAAGAAGCAATAATCTATTGAAAATTTCTGCAGCATTTCGCCTTTGCAACAATGATAACGTTTGCGATGAATGAAATTTGTAGCATATACAATTTGAGAAAATTCTTCAACGTGTAAAGTAAGGAATCTTGCAGTATTAAAGAGGCATGGATGATAAAAATATACCAGATTTCTAGATCAAATGCAAGAGGCAGCAGCAGATTGATTTGATTTACGACTGGGGTGGAAGGTGGAGGCGCGTGTTGCAGCAATTGTGGGAATTGCTTGGGAAGGTGGACATGGCTGAGATGGCTACAAGGGCAGCAAGATCGCTGCTCTGATACCAGATGATAGAACCTCAGAAGGAGCTCTATAGATTTTGATCCTTGAGGGGGATCAACCCTTGGAATGCTAAAGGGGTTCCTCCCTCCTAGACTCGGCACAAGGCTGAAATAAAATTGATAATTGCTTGATTCAAGAGAGGTGGAGGTTACATGCTAATATAGGGCTCCAAACCCTAGCCCTAGGGGGTGCTTGCCAATGTAAAATTACTCCTTTGCCCCTCCTATAGCCAACATGCCTTAATAGGAATAGGGGGCGACTAGGTTGGCACTATAGCCGACCTAAGCAGGGGGAAACCTTGGCCAACCAACCCAATAAGGGGGCGACGACAACTAAGCCCTAAGGGCTAATCTAAACTGTAGCTATACTCCTTTATAAGATATGAGTGACTTTATTATAATCTAGTAGGGTTTTATTGACTACTTCTAGGAAGATTAGGACTCAACCCTGCTAGAGTCCTATCATTTTTTGATCAAAATTTTCTTCTTCATTGTCTAAGTCTAACTTTATATATATGCTCATGCGAGTGTTTATGACCTATGCATTTTTCATATCAAATTGTTTTAACAAGTCTAAGGTATACTTAGTTTGACTAATATAAAGACCATCATTCATTATTTTATTTGAAATCCTAAGAAAAATGTTAACTCACCCATTAAACTCATTTCAAATTCTTGGCTCATACTCTTGGCAAAAGATTCACAAAAGGATTTATTTGTTGAACCAAAAATGATATCAACAACAAAAATTTGAATAATAAGAAAGTCATTTTCAAAATGCTTAAAAAATAATGTGGTATCAATTTTACCTTTTAAAAAATTATTTGAGATAAGGAAAAAACTAAGTCTTTCATACCAAGCCCAAGGGACTTGTTTTAATCTATAAAGAGCCTTAGAAAGTTTGAAAACATGATTAGGAAGAAGACTATTTTCAAAATCAAGGGGTTGTTCAACATATACTTCTTCAAAAATAAAGCCATTAAGAAAATTACTTTTAACATCCATTTGAAACAACTTAATATTTTTAAAAGATGCAAAGGTAAGGAGCATCCTTATGACTTCAAGTCTAGCCACAGGAGTGAAGGTTTCGTCATAATCAATTCATTCTTTTTGGTTGAAACCTTTGGCCACTAATCCAACCTTGTTTCTAACCATAATACAATTTTCATCTTGCTTGTTTCTAAGGACTCATTTAATACCAATCACTAAACGATCACTAGGTCTAGAAATAAGCTCCCATATCTCATTTCTCTCAAATTGATTAAGCTCTTCATGCATTGCATTAACCCAAGAATTATCTCTTAGGGCCTCATCATTGCATTTTGGTTTGATTTGAGAGAGAATGCAACATTTGCATAAAAAAAATATTAAAAGAAGATCGAGTTTGAATTTCTTTTGATGTATCTCCTATTATAAGCTCCTTAGGATGATAATTCACATATTTCCAGTCCTTGGGTAAGGATTTAGAAGTAGATTCATCTAAGTTGCTTTTAGGAGTATTGTCATTTAAATTCAAAGTACCAAGATCAAATTTATCATCAAAATTAATTTATTTAAATTCAGAAAAAAACCTTCATGGAGAAGTTTCTGGATAGCCATGTCTTTACTGTGGAGAGCATTTCTACATCATTCCCAATGATTAGAATGTCATCCACATATAGCACCAAGAAGGTGATAGCGCTCCCACTTACCTTTCTGTACATAAAAGACTCATCTTCATTCTTAACGAAGTCATAAGATCTGATCACCTCATCAAATCTTATGTTTAAACTTCAGCAAGCTTGCTTCAATCCAGAAATGGATCTGAGTAGCCTGCACACTTTATCTGGACTCTCTCTGGATACGAATCCCTGTGGCTATATCATATACACCTCCTCCTCGAGGTTGCCATTGAAAAATGCTAGATCTCATAGTCTTAGTGTGCTGTAATGACCAAAAAAATTCTAATGGATTTAAGCATGGCTATAGGTGAAAAGGTTTCATCATAGTCAACTCCTTGTCTTTGACAATATCCTTTAGCTATCAGCCTTGCCTTATAGGTCTCCACCTTTCCATCTACTCTGATCTTCTTATTGAAAATCCACTTGCACCCAATGGGTACAATACCCTCAGGTGCATCCACAAGGTTTCAAACCTTATTAGAGTACATGAAATCCATCTCAGAATTCATGGCTTTTTATCACTTCCCAGAGTTTATACTCATAATAGCCTCCTCGTAGGTTTGAGGATCAACATCCTAAGAGTTCTCTCCACTGATATGTCCCACATATCTTTCAAGAGGGTGAGATACTCTGCTAAACCTGTGTAAAGTTAGAACTTGTGTGTTAGATACCTAAACATAATCAGACTCTATAATGATGCTTGAGCTAAGTTCTCAAACCTCGCTTAATTCTATATCACTCCCACTGTTTCCACCAAGAATGTGTTCATTCTCAAGAAACATAGCTCTCTTTTTGGTCCTCGAGATGATAGACATAATACCCACAAGTTTCCTTGGGGTATTCCATGAACTTGCACCATTCTGTCCTTGATTCCAACTTATCGGGGTTGTGTCTTCTAACGTGGGCAAGATAGCCCCAAATCTTAACTACTTTAAGATTGAGCTTCTTTCATTTCCATATCTCATATGGTGTAGACACTATTGACTTTGATGGAACTTTGTTCAGAAGATAAGCTACAGTCTCTAGGACATATCCTCAGAATTAGACGGGTAGGTCAACGAAACTCATCATGGGTCGCACTATGTCTAATAATGTGTGATTCTTCTTTTCTGATACACCATTGAGCTGAGGTGTATAAGGAGGTGGCCACTGGGATAGAATCTCATTGTCATTGAGGAAATGAGTGAACTCCGCACTCAAGTACTCTCCTCCTCGATCTGATCGACGAGTCTTAATACTCTTTCCAATCTGGTTCTCTACTTCATTCTTATATTCCTTGAATTTATTAAAGGCCTCAGACTTGTACTTCATTAAGTACACGTATCCATACCTAGAGAAGTCATCAGTGAATGTAATGAAGTATGAGTAACCACCTATAGCCTGAGTCGACATGGGGCCATATACATCACTATGTATGAGTTCCAATAACTCAGTGGCTCTCTCTCCAATTCCACTAAAAGGAGAGTTGGTCATCTTCCAACGAAGGCAAGGTTCACAAGTTGCACATGACTCATAGTCAAATAGATCTAAGTATTCATCTTTCAGCAACTTTTGAATCATTCCCTCATGTATATGACCTAGCCTACAATGCCATAGGTATGCATTGTTCACCTCATCTCTTGTCCTCTTAGACATATTTATATTCATGATGTATGGAGAAATGTCCAACACATATAAGCCATTTATCAATGTCCCTCTAGTGATGATCTCATCATCCATAATTATAGAACAACTATTGTTCTTAAAAATTAATTTATATCCACTAATTGTCAAATAAGAGATAAAAATAATATTTTTGATAATAGAGGGAACAAAATATTATGCATCCAATGTAATAATAGCTCCACCAGGCAGATGTAGGGTGACCTCCCTAACAGCAACAGCAGCAACTCTTGCTTCCATTGCCCATCTTGAGATCCATCTTGCCTCTGGCAAATCTCCTAGGTCTTACCAAAACCTGCAACGAATTACAGATATGATAAGCATTTTCGGTATCCAATACCCATGTGTTATCATGAAAATCTGACAAGTGGAGACTGATTATGAATATACCTGAAGCTTCTCCAAGCTTCTGTTTCACCTTATCTGTAAGGTAGTCCTTGTAGTTCCTCTTCCAATACCCATCTTGGCCATAGTGGAAGCACCGTCCTTTATCCTTTGCCGGATATTTCTTGGTAACCTTTGTCTTACCCGGTCTTTCTTAGCCCTTGCCCTTCTTAAGGGTCTTACTAGCCTTCTTTTTCCTATTGATATTACTAATATAGAGAACTGACTTATCTTTCTTGATGGTACTCTCAACTTCCCTCAACATATTGAGGAGCTTAGGTAGAATCACCTTAAACTTGTTCATATTAAAGTTAATAATGAACTGTGAAAAAGAATCTAATAAGGACTAAAGTATAAGATCAACATCCAAGTTATCCTTTAGGACTATCTTTATACTTCACAAAGTGAGCGATCTCATCCTCGCTTATCCTTTCCTCCGATATGGGCACAATCGTGTTAAGGACATATATGATTTTCTCCTTCAGGAGAATAATTCTCAAATTACGGAGCCTTTGGACCAATAAGGTGGTTGATATTAAATATGCCACATAGGGGTTTTGCAAGCGACAATCAAGATATAGCATAAATAAATAACATACAGACTTTGTAGAAAATACTAATTAAGACATGAACTTCTATCTTAATATACTCCCACTATTTTCCTAACGAATCATGTGACACCCTCGATACGTGAGATGGAAGTCTCCGGTAGACTCCTAGAGGGGATCGGGATCCAATCGGCACCTTAGTGCAACATCAAGGGACTCGACCAATTACACTAAGCCCAAAAGGTAGGCAGCTCTTGCCAATCATAACTCCTTATGATTCCCGTCATATTCGGCTTCCGAATCATCATGGTCTCGGTTGCTCGATCAACCATGAAGTTCAGTTAAATCATGACCATCGTTACAAGATGAGTCTGATTCGATGTATATACTCTCGACTGCTCGACCAAGTCATACCATGTCCTTAGGTCACTGGTGACATCTATATGTCATAGGCAAGAACTCGATCACGTAGATAAATGAGCCTTGAGTAACTCGACCAACTCAACCTATGTCATGATTCAATTTCTTCTTATAACGATTCAAGGCCACGTGGGTCAATCTTATTGCCTCACGCTTACCAACTTAATATTATCGTAGGAGGGGTTTTTGTTTCGTATCAGTCTCCCAATATATCGTGTCACACACATACATATTTAATATATATCTAAATTGCTTGTAAATATATATATATATACATATATCTAGTAGGTGTATAACACATCACATATGCAAGCCACACCGGATGATCATGAGCCGTCACCTAATATGATTAAGCCCGAGCCAATGGGCCTAATCACTCACAATAAGATCTATGTGTGCTTCGGTGCATCTCCATATCCTGTGATTATTGATCTCATCATCATCAGTTCCGTCGGATCCTCGTTGCATCACCATGCATCGTGATCTCCCGCCATGACATCGTGGGTTCCACTGTCACCTCCACGCTCCTAATGCGCCTCTCCATGTAATTACAAATAATCACAAGCACGCAAACCCAACAATAAATGAGAAAACAGAGGCTCGTAAATTGTTGAGTGTGTTTTTGGTATTCTAAGCATAGGACAGAACTCAAAAATTTTTAAATACTGCGGGGCATAACCATCCTTTTCTCAAAAGGATGCCCTAGCCCTCCCCTTCTGGCCTCATCCTACGACCGCCGTCGCCGCCGCGTATGTGATGGTGCTGCGCGCAACTGGCAACCGCCTCTGCCCGTGGCCGACCTTCGCTGTGAAAATGCACTAAGAATGTGGAGAACAGTTCTACGTGATGCAATCTCATCACACGCAGTTTAAAATAAATCTTTCGCATGAAGTCCTTGGCTCTGATACCACTGTCGGGAAACCTCAGCGGGAGCATCACATACGCAGCAGAAATTAAAACAAAAATTGATTTCCCATGCAGATCAAATCATCGTGCAAAAGATTGGGGTCACAAGAAAGCCACAAAAATTGATAAAATCACGTCACGTGATAGATTGATTACCTAAGGAGATCATATATCCTTGTATTTCCAGATTCAGATGGAGAGGATGATGGAGGTCATGCGTCCTCCTCTCTAGCAGTATCCACACAATGGATCTCTGTAGCAAAACTCCTCCAATCTGATATCACAACTCTTGTGCAGAGGGAGGGAGGAGAATAGGAGGAGGAGGCCAAAGTTGCAGCCCATCAACCATGAGTCTCCCCTCCTATTTATAGAGAGCCACAAAAAAAAAAAACCTAGGGCTCCTGCCTTAGTGGATATTGGATCTCCATCCAATTACCCACTAACCTTGTATTATTAGATCTTTATCCAATAATCTCCTTAGGCCTCTAATTGAGCCTTAATCAAGAAGTCCATTAGCATAGGGTCTCATCTAATGAGAATAGGGGTTAATTGGATCTCCATCCAATCATTTATTCACTTAAGCATCCACCATATGTGTGTGACCCTCTAGGCCTGATACTGAGCTGGCGTGAGTCACTCCCATTAGAACTCCTTCTGATATAGTAAATTATTATCCCCATAATAATTCACTCGACGCATTGACTATGGACGTACTAGGCCACTACGCCATAGTCCCCAGATGGTACATGGGGATTAAATCCATCGGACATATCTGTCCACAGTTATCATGTATATATAATCCCTCATCCGACTAATATCCCAGAGATCGTATATTGGTCATGATTACTGTCAGTTCACATACGGAATCCATCATAGTCTTGCTCTAATCGAATTCTCCCCAGAGAACTCCTCTCTCAATCTGAATGACCCTGGCTATGGATTTGTTTGAGCAAGCACATATGGGATATTCCTCTTGTGATACCGAGAGTGGATGATCTTCTATTGACATTCAATTGCCTTCGTAAGGTTGGCTACAAATCTCGATAATCAGTTGTACCAGATTTGGAACCTTCCAAACTTGTAAGTCTGGCGTCAAAGAAAGGAGTACTCATACAAGACATTCTTGGTGTCTCAAGTCTAAGGGCCAGACATACAACTGGGACTATGGAATCACTATCTTACATTAGGTATCATTAACTATACAATATTTCATAAGCAGATCAATCAGTGAACTCATTCTCCAATGAGCACCTGTACTATATCCTTAGTGTCTCTACATAAGTAGCTACGAGACTAGCCGCCTCCATCATATGGACGGGTATATAGTACACCGGTCTGTCCAGTTATCTTGATGTCCCTCTCAAGTAACCTATGACCGGGATTATTTAGGATCTATGTTTAAAGGTGAATCGATCTCATTATCGTGATCTTATCATGATCCAATTCTCATTGCACAGAACTAAGGACATCACAATATATATGCTACAGATAATATAATTTAAGAATATACCAATATTAATCATAAGCAAAAAGATCGCACAGCGTGTCCCACGTGCCATCACTAACGTGATTTGCTTGCAGGGCACTTGTAACCAGTAGAAGAAAGTTTGCTATTGAAGATCAAGTTTTCCTTCATCTCCAACCCTACCAGCAGAAAATTTGAGTCTCAAGGAAGTGGTCCCTCTGTTACTTTGGACCTTGCAAAATTAGGGATCACATTGGGGTCGTAACTTGGAGATCAGATCTGCGCACTAAATCAAAAAGATAACTGATCCTCTAGGTATCACACCTTAAATTGAAGTTTAAAAAGGATGATTCAGCCTAGATCTATCCAACCGACACCTAAGCTGATGAGGAGGCCCAAGTTTAGCTAATGATCGCGTATGATCACAGGATCGTGATACATCACCGTCTAGTCACTACTGCTAATACTGGATCGTAGGAGCAAGATGTGCCTACTACAGGGGCCACGATGGAGCCTCATGAAGTGTTGTAGATCAGGACTTGGAGACATGGAGCTCAGCCTCGAGGACAAGACTGATTTGAAGAGGGTGGGTCTGTTAGGACCCTAGCTAAGTCAGGTCCTAGTCGATTGAGTCGAGTCTTTAGATTAGGCCCTGTTGGCTAGCCTAGACCTGACATTAGGTCGGCTAGGAGGAGATTTGAGTCCATTATAATAAATCAGCCCAAGTCCTAGTAGGGTTAGAATTTGACTGAACTAGAGTCGGGTTAGGAATAAAAGTTGGGTTCGGGTCAGAGTCAATTGAGTCATAATTGTAATCAACCCTAATTGGTTGCCCAACTTGGTTGGGGAAGTCGGCTAGGGTTGAGTTCTTTCTAGGGTTGGGACTCTTTTAGAGTTAGGACTCTTCTAGTAAAGTTTCACTTAAAGTAGGAGTTGGAGTTAGAGTTTTACTTCTAGTTGGAGTCTTATTAGGAGTCTTAGTTTATGGGGTCTCTTCATGAACACTATAAATAAGCATGTAAACCATCTTCTTCATCATGAATAAGATCAATCTTTCTTCAGCCATTGTACCAAATACCTTGGAGGAGGGAATTCCTATAGAGTTCTAGAAGGCCGATCCCTTATAGAGATCAACCCCAAGCTTAGAATCCACAAGGGTTCTAACAGTATGTCATTGACATGACTCTGCCCTAGAAAGAGAAGTCAGTTCTCTATGTTGGTGGGACCAAAAAAAAAAGGGAAGGCTGATAAGTCCCTTAAGAAGGGCAAGGACAAGAGCAACTGGATATGGCAAAGGTTGCCAAGAAAGACCTAGCTAAGGACAAAGGCCAGTGCTTCCAACACGACAAAGATGAGTACTGGAAAAGGAACTGCAAGGATTATCTTTCAAAGAATGCAAAACAAAAGCTTGGAAAAGCTTCAGGTACATTCATGATCAATCTTCATTTGTCAAATTTTTATGATAACACATCGATACTAGATATCAAGAGTGTTTATCATACCTACAATTTGTTATAGATCTCAAGATAGGCAATGGAGCAAGAGTTACTGCAATTGCTGTTAGTGAGGTCATACTACATCTGCCTAGTGGAGCTACTATTGCATTGGATGCATGCTATTATGTTTCCTCTATTATCAAAAATATTATTTCTATTTCTTGTTTGATAGTTAGTGGACATAAATTAGTGATAGAACCCCAAGAGGAGCTCTATAGATTTTAATCTCTAAGGGGGATCAACCCTTGGAATGCTATAGGGGTTCCTATATCCTAGAACTCAGCACAAGGTGGAATAAAAGATTGATCTTGCTTGATAAAAGAGGGGGCAACTACATCATTATATAGGATTCTAAACCCTAGCCTATGGGGTGCTTGCCTAAGTAAAATTACCCCTTTGCCCTCCTATAGCCGACTTAACTGAGGGAAACAATGGCCGACTAGCCCAGTAAAGGGGGCGGTAGCCACTAAGCCCTAAGGCCCCAATCTAAACCCTAGCCAGACTTCTTTATAGGATATAAGTGGCTATGTGAGGTTTTATTATAATCCCACAGGGTTTTTATTGACTATTTTTAGGGTGATTAGGACTCAACTCTACTGGAGTCTTGTCAAGCCCGCCCTCTTTGAATTAGCCTTGTCCTCAAGGCTAAGGGTCCATAAACTCTGGGAACTGGGTCTTCAGCTCCCCGTAAGACTCCTACGTTGCATCTTCGGATGGTAAATTATTTCACTTCATGAGTACTTTAGTTGAAGGGCATCATCGGTGCATCACAATCCTCTGATCAAGTATAGCTTTAGGTTGAGCTTGAATCTCACCATCATTAGTAGTGCTCGGCAGTTGAGTATGAACCAACTCATGTTCTCCCAATTTTGGCTTTAGCAAGGATACATGGAAGACGGGATGAATCTGAGCATCATTTAGGAGCTTTAATCTATATGCCATGGCCCCAAAACGCTCCAGAATCTGATATGGTCCATAGAATCATAGAGATAGCTTTATCGATGCTTTGGTATTGATTGACAGCTGCTTGTATGGTTGTAGGCGAAGGTAGACCCAATCTCTTATAAAAAAACTTTGCTCACTCCGGTGAGTGTCTGCTTGTTGCTTCATGTGAGCTTGGGCGACAGTTAGGTTGTCTTTCAGCAGTTGTAGAAGCTTGTCCCCATCAATTAAGTTTGGGTCGACCTGATCTACTTTGGCCGCACAAATTACATATTTAGATATTATAGGGGATGGTCGGCCGTACAATACCTCATAAGGGGTACATTTAGTTGTGTTGTACCACCATTCGGCCCGAGGAAGCCACATTGTCCACTCTTTAGCCGGTCACTAGTGAAGCACCGTAAGTCTCAAAGCGTCTGTTCACCACTTCTATTTAGAGCCATCCATTTGTGGATGATAGATTGTGCTCACCTTCAATTGGGTGCCTTGTAGTTGGAAGAGCATGGTCTAAAATTTACTTGTAAATACCCTGTCACAGTTGCTCACAATCGACCTTGATATCCCATACAGTTTTATAATATTTTCTACAAAAAGTTGAGCAATATTGGCAGCAGTATAAGGATGTCTCACAGCATAAAAATGAGCATATTTGGTTAGACGATCTACCACCACAAAGATCATACTTTTACTTTGAGATGGTGGCAGCCATTCAATGAAGTCCATAGAGATGTCAGTCCATGCTGAGTCTAGTATAAGTAGTGGTTGTAGTTTTCCTGGACTAGCCATCATTTCACCTTTTTGCTGCTGGCATACATTACATTTAGATACATAATTATAAATCGATCTTTTCATGCCTCTACAAAAGAAGTTTTGCTTCACCCTTCTGAAGGTGAAGAGTGCAACTCATGCAAAATAATTTTGATGCAAGGGGAAGAAGGAACAATCACAATTTGATCTTTGTAGCACAGGTCCTTTGAATCCCTAGTGTTGTGGCCCATGGAATCTAGATTCTTCTCTAATTTTTCTATGATGTCTCAGGTTTCTGGGTCACTTTTCCACTCCTCTCTAATGTCTTTGACAAAGTCGGTGGAGGGAAGGGAGATGGCTGAAATGTCGACTTGTCCCGGTAGTCGAGATAGAGCATCTGCAACAACATTCTCTTTCCTCTTTCGATAAATAATTTCATAATCAAAGCCAGGAAGTTTAGTTACCCATCATTATTGCTTTGAAAGATATTTTTTGCTCTAAAAAATACTTGAGGCTTCGGTGGCGGGTCTTAATCTGGAAGCGTCGATCGATCAAGTAGGGCGTGTACAATGGCAAGCATTTCTTTATCATAAACGTATATTTTAAGATGGGAGGGAGACAAAGCCTTTCTGGTGTAAGCAAGAGGTCAGCCATCTTGCATTAGAATAGCCCAAATTCCAAATCCAGATGCATCAGCCTTAATCACGAAGGTGCTGCTGAAATCGGGCAGTGCTGGGACCAACGTCATCATCATGACTGCCTTAAGTTGTTCGAAGGCTGTGGAAGCTTTATCCAATCATAAGGAGTCTTTCTTCAATAATGATGTGAGTGGGGCATTATCTTACCATAATCTTTCATAATCTTTTACGAATTTTTGGTAGTAGCTCGTGAGTGCAAGGAAGCCGCGCAGCGATTTTATGTTCGTAGGTTTTGGCCATCCTTGCATTGCTTCGATCTTTGTCGAGTCTACTGCCACTCCATCTCTGATATAATGTACCCTAGATATTCCACTTTATGTTGTAAAAATTTATACTTTGATTATTTAACATAAAGGGTATTCTCCCGAAGGATTGTTAGAACAATTCGCAAGTGCTGAAAATGTATATCAAGTGTAGGGCTAAAAATGAGAATATCATCAAAAAATACCAATACACACTTACGTAGAAACCACCAAAAAATGTCGTTCATCAAGCTTTGAAAAGTAGAAGGAGCATTTGTATGTCCGAAGGGCATTACCAAAAACTCATAGTAGTTGTTATGTGTGCAGAATGTAGTTTTCAGAACATCTTCAGTGCATACCCAAATCTGATGGTATCCAGAACGAAGATCCAATTTAGTGAAGACTCTGTCTCCTTTTAGTTCATCCAAGAGCTCATCTACTACTGGTATGAGGTATTTGTCTTTGATAGTGATAGCGTTCAAAGCCCGATAATCAACACACATCCGTCACATACCATCCTTCTTGTGCACTAGTAACACCGGCGAGGAGTAAAGGCTACAGCTTGGTCGAATCACTCCGGTGTTGCGCATCTCCTTAATGATGTACTCAATCTTGTCCTTCTGCAAGTGAAGATAGTAGTATTGTCTCAAATTTGCTAGAGATTTACCCGGCAATATAGGGATGCAATTATCATGCTGTCAGTTAGGGGGCAGCCCACGCGGCTCTGTGAAAACATCCACAAATTCATCCGGCAATAGGGCAAGCTTAGGATCTGAATTTTGCACTTTTTTCTCTGATGGCTATTGGATATACATCAAGAATCCACCATTTGTTTTGTGTAACACCTTCTCCATTCGTTGCGTCGAGACGATGGAGATATGGCTCCCGCGCTTGCCTCGCAATGTGATGTCACCCTTTACAATAAACTTTTTGATTAATTTGGAGAAATTCTAGGAGATGTCACCTAATGTTGTGAGCTATTTAATCCCAAGCACGACTTCATAGTCATCGATGGGTAGGAGGAAGAAATCGGTTACCACTTCTTGGTCTTGTAGGAGCAATTTTACTCGTGGGCACTGTTGGTCGTAATTGAGGATTCGACTGTCGGTGACCTTTACATCGAACTTGTTGCAGCCTTCAATTTAAAGTGTCATATGTGCAACAACCTTGCTATTGAGGAAGTTACTGGTGTTGCCTGTATCTAAGAACCCTGATGGGTTGCTGTTTAAGTAGTCCTCCAACTTTGATCGTCTGCAGGTTGGAGTAGCCGGCCAACGCGTGCACTGCATAGTCGGTTGGTTGGGGTTCTTCCTCCATGGCTTGAGGCTTTCTTCAGATGGTTCACTATCCTCATCCTCTACTAGTTCAATCATGAGGAGCCGGCCCTTTTTGCAGCGATGTTCTCGGTTCCACGGTTCATCATAGCGCCAACACAACCCCTTGGTCGATCATTCACGAAGCTTGTCTCTTGTTAATTTTTTTCGTGCGGGGGTTCGAATGGCAGTAGAGGGGGTTGAAGGCTTCGGCATGGCTAGTCGGGGAGTGACCCTGTCCTTCATACTTCTTGGTTCAATCGTTCTTCTTGGATCCTTACGAAGAAAATCGCCGCCATAAGAGTGTACAATTGCCGCGTCTTTACTTCTCGAATCTTTGGCTTTAGGCCCTCAATAAAAGTCCCTAAATGTTGCCTTCCAGACCAATCTATAATTTGGTTACATAAACATTCAAACCTTGTTTGGTATTCGTGTATTATAGAGGTTTGTCGAATCTTCGCCAATTGTCCGTCGATGTTGTCGAAATCATTTGGTTTGAAGCGATTTAGTAGTCCTTCCTTGAATCGCTGCCAAGAGAGACCTAATTGGGTGTGGTCAAACCAATTGAACCACTGAATAGTGTCTCCGTCGAGGTGGATGGTAGCAATCTCCACCCTTGTAGCATCGGTGGTTTGGTAGAACCAAAAATAGTGCTTCACGCATGCGATCCATCCGATCGAGTCTCCTTCTTCCCATCTAGGGAAGTCAACCTTCATGCATGAATTGTTTGGATCAAGGATGATGTGACCATGCTCTTGAGGATCATCTCGCCGATCTGAAGTTTCTCCTTGTTGTGATTTCTTTAGGCTAGTTGGTCGGCCCATGCTGAATTCGATGAAAAGGAATCACATCTTCTCCTCAATGCGGCTTTCGAAGGCTTCAAACTTAGCATTAATGGCCTCCTCTGATGCCATGGTGTAGGCCTCTAGATCTGTGATGTTGAGGTCCTTTTTCTATTATTGTGTTAGGGGCATGAGAGGTTTTGAGGAAGAGGTGGCCGGTTAGGTAGGTGGATCAGTTTGATGGAAGTAGGCTATGGTTTAGGGCTGATTTGGGTGGCTATTTGGAAGGTACAGTTTGGAAGGGTTCTTGGTGAGGATGGTAGGGTCTGTAGATGAGAGAAAGAGAGTCTATAAACCTACAAATGATAGCACTCAAATCTGATGAAATTTGACAAAGAAAGGTGCTGCGATGTGCTGTCCTGCCGAACAGATTTTACATCAGAGAAAAGATGAATTCTAGACATAAATCTCAGAAGAAAACTTGAGGAAAATATGCAAAACTCCTCGGTTCAGATGTGGTTAATATCAGTAAAATGTTTGATAAAATTTTGGCAGAGTAACGGTAGGGAAATAGCAGAAAAGACGAAGGATAGATTCTTTATTGTAAAAATTCTAACAATATGTGATGAAGAATTAGAGCATAATAGAACCAGTTTTAGAGAGGATTCCTTTCATAGATCAATCTTAGATGAGGGCTAAGATGATCTATGGAATCATATAAAAATGTCGGCCAAAATAGAGGAGCATAAAATCAATTTCAAGAGGCAAATAGATGGCTAAAAATTTCTGCAGCGTTTCGCCTTTGCAATAACAATAACGTTTGAGACAGTTGAAATTTACAGCAATGAAAGTATGGGAAAACCTCTTCAATGTGTAAGATAAAGGAATAGCATCAGCAAATAAGCGTGGGTGATGAAAATATACTAGATCTCTAATTTCAAACGCAGGGGGCAGTAGCAGATTGATTTGATCTATGGCTTTAGTGGAAGGTGGAGGCGCGTGTCACAGTAACTATGGGAATTGCTTGGGAAGGTGGGGGCGACAGAGATGAAAGCAAGGGCAGCAGGAACGCTGCTCTGATACCAGATGACAAAACCCCAGGAAGGAGCTTTATAGATTTTGATCTTTGAAACGATATAGGGGTTCCTCCTTCTTAGAACTCTGCACAAGGTTGAATAAAAGATTGATCTTGCTTAATAAAAGAGAGGGGGACAACTATATCATTATATAGGGTTCTAAACCCTAGCCCATGGGGTGCTTGTCTAAGTAAAATTACCCCTTTCCCCTCCTATAGCCGACCTAGCTGAGGGAAACTGATAGAACCCCAAAAGAACCCTATAGATTTTGATCTTTGAGGGGGATTAACCCTTGGAACGGTATAAGGGTTCCTCCCTCCTAGAACTCAGCACAAGGCTGAATAAAATTGATAATTGCTTGATTCAAGAGAGGGGGCAGCTACATCATTATATAGGATTCTAAACCCTAGCCCATGGGGTGCTTGCCTAAGTAAAATTACCCTTTTACCTCTTCTATAATCGACCTGCCTTAGTAGGAACAAGGGGCGGCTAGGTTGGCTCTATAGCCGACCTAAGTAGGGGGAAACCCTAGCCGACTAGCCCAGTAAAGGGGGCGACGGCCACTAAGCCCTAAGGCCTCGATCTAAACCCTAGCCACACCTCCTTATAGGATAGAAGTGGCCTAGGTGGGGTTTTATTACAATCTCACATGGTTTTATTGATTACTTCTAGGGTGATTAGGACTAAATACTGTTAGAGTCTTATCAAGCCTGCCCTCTTAAAATCAGCCTTGCCCTCAAGGTTGATGGTTCATAAACTCTGAGAACTGGGTCTTCAGCTTCTCGTAAGACTCACACGTTGCATCTTCAGATGGTAGATTGTTCATTTTATAAGTACTTCAGTTGAGGGGTGTCGATGGCAGATCACAATCCTCCGATCAAGTATAGCTTGGGGTTAAGCTTGAATCTCGCCATCATTTGTAGTGCTCGGTAGTTAAGTCTGAGTCAACTCATGTTCTCCCAATTTCAGCTTTAGCAATGATATGTGGAAGACAGGATGGATCTTAGCATCATCTGGGAGTTTTAGCCTATACGCCACGGCCCCAATATGCTTCATAATCTGATATGATCCATAGAATTATGGAAATAGCTACATTGATGCTCTAGTGTTGATTCACAATTGCTTATATGGTTGTAGGTGAAGGTAGACCAATCTCTTACTACAAATTCTTGCTCGCTCCAGTGAGTGTTTACTTGTTGCTTCATGCGGGCTTGAGCGGTAGTTAGGTTGTCTTTCAGTAGCTGCAGAAGTTTGGCCTTATCAATTAAGTTTTGGTATACCTGATCTACTTTGGTCGTACCAATTATATATTTCGATATTATAGGGGGCGGTTGGCCATACAATACCTCATAAGGGGTACATTTAGTTGATGAATGAGAAGTTGTGTTATACCACCATTCGGCCCAAGGAAGCCACCTTGTCTACTCTTTGGGCCGGTCACTGGTGAAGCACCGTAAGTAAATCTCGAGGTATCTCTTCACCACTTCTGTTTGGCCGTCCTTTTATGCATGATAGGCTGTACTCATCTTGAGTTGGGTGCCTTGTAGTTGAAAGAGCTCAGTCCAAAATATACTTGTAAACACACTATCACAATCGCTCATAATTAACCTTGGCATCCCATCCAGGTTTACAATATTTTTCACAAGAAGTTAAGCAATACTAGCAGCGGTATAGGGATGTCTCACATAACAAAAACAAGCATATTTGGTTAAACGATCTACCACCATAAAAATCATGCTTTTACATTGAGATGGTGGCAGTCCTTCGATAAAATCCATGGAGATGTCCGTCCATGCTGAGTCCGGTATAGGTAGTGGTTGTAGTTTTTTCGGATTTGCCACTGTTTCACCTTTCTGCTGCTGGCATACATCACATTTGGATACATAATCATAAATCAATTTTTTCATGCCCTTTCAGAAAAAGTTTTGCTTCACCCTCTTATATGTTCTCAGAAATCCAAAGTGCCTTACTGAATGTGAAGAGTGCATCTCATGCAAAATAATATGGATGCAATGGGAAGAAGGAACAATCACAATTCGGCTTTTGTAGTCGACCTGCCTTCGAATCCCAAGTGTAGTGGCCCATGGAACCCAGATCATTCTTCAATTTTTCTATGATGTCTTGGGT